>JBBPBP010009779.1:33779578-33881523 GCA_037974735.1 Cicer chorassanicum
ACTCATAATTATCACCACAATTATTAAAATATTATTATTTATTTTTTAAAATATTAACACTAAAATACTACAACACTTTATAACAACAACACTTTATATTAATTACTAAATCACAATAAATATATATCAAATCACTGTATCATAAAAAATATATAAAAGTAAAAGAAATTAATCACAATATTACTAATATCTTAAGACAATTATCTAAAAATAAATAATTAAAATATAATTATGTACACATTCATCATTTAGTCAAACGCACATGAAAATATCACCACAAATATTTGATGCAAATTTACACGTAACTTCACTCAAAATCTTATTCTCTAAAATACTCTTGCTAAAATACCATTATTCCTTTGAATAATAAATCAAATGACTAAATATGATATTTATAATTTATATTACATATTAAATGAAATATGTATACAATTATCAAACCATAGGAACTCACACATATAAGGAGAAGTAACCATAAACTTAATCAACATATATTCTAAAATAATTTTAACACCAAATTAATTCTTTAAAATCCTATTTAATTATTAAAATAGTTGATTATAAAATTTGGGATGTTACATAAAGATTCCCACAGTGATTTATACAAGTTCTTCTATTTCGCTCTCGCTCGTAGAGTACATCTTGTCCCCATTCAAATGACTGAGAGTTTTATTCCTTTATTATTATTATTATAATGTTTATAGAATTTTAGGCGGAAGTTACAAACACTTGTATACACAACATACACAGCCTCTTCTGAAACACAAGTCTATCTTCAAGATGAAGATCACACCTCTATCTTGCAAAATAGATCCCTAAAAACCATTCTAGGACTTTTCAGAAGAACACCTTCTTCATCCCTCAATATGAAATCCACCGATATCCCCTCGACGATTCGTATCTAGAATAAACACTGCAACAAACGATATCCCCTCACTGTTGTTTATCGCTTCACTACTCGATTGCAAATGAAAAATGTTGAATGCTTGAGTATGAAGAATTATTTGTGTTTAGAAATGATGAGAAACCCTTTTATATGATGCATGAAAGATGTAACCAAATGAAAAATGAGGTCTAAGAAAAATAACCACTTTGAAACTGTCATAACAACCTTAAAATTGTCAAATTTAAGTTTGTAGGTAGTGTGAGGCAACTCATAAGATACGTAAGTCGACTCGCCTTGGTTGAAAAAATATATTTGAAGTATGAAGTTATGTGAGTTGATTCACACAACTGAGAGTCAACTCACACAGTGTTAAAATCCTTTTCTGAAACTACTTCAATCAATTTTCAATTTTTCTTATATAAGTCTATATTAACTTATGTATTGTTTATTTCATATACCATCATCTAATCACTTTGAATATCATATGCACATAGTCAAATCAGCTTATCGCATTAAAAGATGTTAATTTTTCGTTGTTTGATTCGAAAGTTTCCAAAACTATTTTTCGAAAGTTTCAAGTCTATTCAACCCCTCTTTTAAAATAATTTTCTAAAACTATTTCAATCCATTTTATGTTTTTCTTATATAAGTCTCTATTCAATTTTGTGTTTTTTATTTGATATACCATCATCGAATCATTCCGAATATCCTACGCGCATAATCAAATGAGTCGATCACGTTAAAAGATTTTAATTTACGTTGTGCGACTCAAAAGTTTTCAAAACTATTTTTTGAAAGTTTCAAAATCTATTCAACCTCTCCTTCTAAAGTTTGTTGTAGGTCATTTGGTGAGTAACAAGTGGAATCACGAAATAGTTCTCTTTGTGCTATAAGCTTAACGGCTTAAAGAAAAAAACGAAATGACAAACAACATATTTCTTGATCCAAATGGCATATTGGAAAGAAAAATTAAAGGGAAGAGTAGAGCTCGGGATCCAAAGGGCATAGTAGAGCTCCAATTCTAAAAGGAGATTATGCGTATTGGAAAGAAAAATTAAAATTCAGATGATTGTCTATGTAATAGATGTTTGGGAAACCATCAAGAATGGACTCTACATCACAAAGATGATACCGAATGGTATTGAGATTGACAAACCAAAAGAGAATTAGAATGACTTAGATAAGAAAAAGGTTCAACTAGATTGGAAAGCTAAACACACCCTTGTGTCCACTCTAAGACAAAATGATTTTCATAGAATTTACAATTGTTTAACAGTCCAAAATATTTGGAATCCTTTAAAAATCACATATGAGGGCCTAGATGAACACAAAGATCTGAAAAATAGACAAATTGAAAAAATCTATTGAAGTGCTTAAAATAGTTCAATATATTTGGTAATAAGCTCAATGATCATGGAAAAAACTTTTCAAATGAAGATGTAATCAATTTGTTACAAAGATGTGTTGATAATGATTTCAGACCCATAATATCAAAACATTGTCGAGCCAAAAGACTTTGAATCTATGAGTTGGCCTACAATATTTTAAGAGTTGAAGAAGTTGTACCAAGAGCTTAAGAACAATTACATTGAAGAGATTAAAGTGAAAAAGAAGCAGCGAAAGAATAAAGCTAAGAATGGCTCATCATCCAAGTCAAGGAAGGATAACAGATCCTCTAGTATAAAAGAGGATCAAGATTCCTCAAGCAGGGTAAGTCCATGTACGAAGTCAAGAGACAAAGGTGAAACAAGATTTTCACAAAATGACGTTAGTGGTGATGATATCTTACTTTTACCTTCTTATGAAAAAATACAAGAGGCTTTTGTTGAACTTCACGAGGATGCTAAAAACATGACAAAACTTTTTGACCATAGAAGAAGGACTATTTTAAATTTGGAAAGTCAAATTGATAGACTTGAAAAAATACTTATTCAAATAATTAAAGTTAGCTCATGAAGTTACACAAAAAACACCTTGTATTCATGAATCATCATGATGCGAAAAATAAAGTCCATTAGAAAATGTTAATATCATGTTGAACAAAGATAAAGGTGAAACAAGCTTTTGCCTCATAGCCAAAGGTCACAAAAATAAGGTATCCTTGAGAGCATCAAGTAAGCATTGGTGTCTTGATAGTGGATGCTCCAAGCACATGACAAGAGACAAATCCAAATTTATTCATCTTGATCTTAAAGAAGAAGGATTTGTAACCTATGGTGATAATAGCAAGGGAAGGATTCGTGGTGTTTGCAAAATTGGTAATATCTCTTCCACTATTATAGATAATGTTTTCTATGTTGATGGCCTAAAACATAATTTGCTTAATATTAGCCAATTATGTGACCAGGGACATAAAATTTCTTTCAACTCCTCTTGTTGCAAAATAATGAGGACAAATGACAAGCAAATTAAGTTTCTACGGCTAGGATTGAAATTATCTATATGATAAACCCTGATGAAGTTTCTCCCATGACACCACAATGCCTTTTCTCAAAAAGTGAGGATATGTGGGTTTGGCATGGGAGATTAGGACACATTAACATGGACCATTTAAACAAATTAGTTTCTAAAGATTTAATAATCAAAGCTTAAATTTTACAAAGACAAGTTATGCGATGCTTGCTTTCAAAAGTGAATCCTATAATGCTATTGTCAAATTTTCCAATATTGCTCAAAACTCTTTAAATTTGAAAATTACATCTATTAGAAGTGATCACGTGGGAGAGTTTGTAAATCACTCATTTGAAAAGTTTTGTATATAAAATAGGATTGATCATAACTTCTTAGCACCTCGCACTCCACAACAAAATGGTGTGGTGGAAAGAAAGAATAGATTCTTGAGGAGTTGGGAAAAACATTGATCAATGAAAATGATCTTCCAAAATATTTATGGGTTGAATTCGTAAATACAAGTTGTTATGTTTTGAATAGTTCTTGTAAGGCCTATTCTAAACAAAACAACTTATGAACTTTTAAAAGAATGGAAACCAAATGTTTCCCATTTTCACTCTTTTGGTTGTAAATGTTGTGTTAAATAATGGCAAAGACAATTTAGGTAATTTGATGCTAAAGTCAATGAAGGCATCTTTCTAGGGTGTGCATCAAATAGCAAGTTATATATGGTTTTTAATAAATGTACTTTAGTAATTGAATATTTTTGATGAGTTTAGCATCCAATAGGAAGGGAAAGTTGTAGAGACAAAATCCCTAGTGATGTTTTAAAGATAACAAAGCTTAATGATTCAGAGATTTTGATACAATTTGTAATCTAATTTGTGCTCTTGAGTGGTTTCATTAAGACAAGTAAATCCTAAAAGGATTAAGCAAAAATGAACTAGTCACAAGCAACATTATGTGAAATACAACAATTCTAAACATGAACAGAGTTCAGAATGCTCATTATAAAGTTCAGAATGTTCAATAAAGAGTAAATGGTCAAAGTTGAAAATATTCATCATCATGTACAAGAAAAGAACTAAAACTACTTTAAAACAAATAGGAGAATATGACATTAATATCACTTATCATCAAAAGGGATATTAGTAATAAATCCAACAAGAATATTCAATGTTATTTATAACAAAGAAAGTTGGAATAGATGCAAATGGAGTATTCTCTTGTGTCATAAAGAAAGGATCATCATCATTATTAATGTAAATTATTCCTAAATTATTCCCAATTAATCAAATCTGGAAAAAATGAATATCGACATTAAGAACACCAAGAATATTCAAGACATTTTCTTCAAGAGAATGACGAATCAATGCAAAGAAAATATTCACATTTATCATAAAGGAATATAATCCCAATTGTCAATAAAATCGATTTCTCACTAATACACCACTGTTAAGATTAACAAAGATCAAATAAGAAATGTACAACTCATCCTTGTTGGGAAAAAACATCAACAATTATGAGGATCAGAATGATAAGTTCATAATTCAAAAAGTTCAAGCAGATCAGAATGTTTGTCACTAAAAGACAAAATTTAAAGTACACTGTCAAAATACAGAAAAGCGTCTGTAAAGTACAATATAATACAATAAAGTACATGAATAGTACAAATTTCTATCTTTTACAGAAAAGAAAAAAATCCAAGAACATTCTAAAGTCAAGTTGAAATTCAAAATGTTCATTCAAATCTTGAAAAGAAAAAGGCCAAATGATTTTCTAGCATTAAGATACATGTCCAACAGCCCATCTTACCTAGAAATGTGTGTTAACCTTTATATCTCTCATACAATACCTCATGTTTTTCATTCAACAAAATAAGAACATTTTGATGTTGAAGAAGGTCTTTCACTAAAGAACAAAGGATGTATTGTTAAAGTACAAAAGGTTTCTGCAACTTTTCTTCCGCTTTCTAACGACCATATCAATCATTAAAAGGTGTGAAAGTCTCAAAAAGATAAAGTGATATCAGATTTGATCATTATGAAGTCATCCAAAACATTCTAAAGTTGAATTTTGCACTAGAAATTCAAAGATTCTCCAACTTAATTTATGCATTACAAAAAGTGCCCAACTGTCATATTACTCTTCCTACACTAGAATGAAGACTTTCAACATCTATAAATACAAGAAACTTCAAGCCTTTAAAGCCAAGAGACTACACTTGACATACAATACACTTTTAAAGTGCAAATTGTATAAAAGTCTTTTCAATCCTCAAATACTTAATCAACATGGAAAGATATGTTGAACTTTATGTTTTCCCTTTCCTCACTAAAATAAAAGAACAAATCCAACAAACATTCTGAAGTTCACTTAAACACATAATGTTCATTTTTCTTCAAGATAAACTTCAATTTGGAATTACCAAGTGTGAGATACGAGCCCAATGCTAACATGAAGATCTCCAACCTTCAATATGAAGGTCTCACTCACCTATACAAGTATAATACCTCAGAACATGAAGCCAATGAGCTTACATTCAGTTTATTTCAAAAACACTTTTCAACAAAGTGTAAATCTTGATTAAAATTCTCAAGCACACTCAAGTATATTCATATCTGTAAAACCAAGTTCCCAAATGTGTACAAGTTCACTACAAACTCAGACTTCACTGAGAAATTCATGATACAACAAATCTCATCAATCATAAACTTTCAAAAGTCACTTTTTATGTTGTAAAAGTGATTTAGTTGATTTGTATTCATTGTAAAGTCTTAAGTGACTCTAAACGAAGTGTGTAAGCCTACTAAGGCTAGGAAAATATAGGAAACAAAGTCCCAAGTTGGAGATTTGTAAGGTGCTAGAGTTGAGAAAGTTTCTCAAGCATCATAGTGGAAACATTCACAAGAATGAGAGTTGGATGTAGACCATGATGGATAAACCAGAATAAATCATGTGTATGATTCTCTTTCCATAACTTTTCACTTTCAGTATTAAAGTTTACATAACAGACACATCACTAAATACATTACAAAGTTAATTTTACACTAACACTTCAGGACATTCTAAAGTCAACTTTCTATTATTTTTCCAAGTGATGAACTTGAGAACAATTTAACTAAGTGGATATCAATTATTAAAAGGGTCAGAATTCAAACCCCTTTCTTATGATTATTGTTTCCTTTAAAATCGACATCAAAGTCTAGTTCTAAAGTTTGAGCACTTAATAGTGTAAGAGGAAAAAATCCATGAAGAAGTGATGTCAAAATATGCATAAGTTATACATAAGGTTCTTTAACCTTGTTCTTTTAGTAAAGATTGGAAAGTTGGCTTTTATAGAGTCTCAAATGACTCAAACACTTTATCTCAAAAGTGTACATTTCTAAAAAATCAAATTTATGAGATAAAGAAACAAAATCAGGAACTAAAAACTAAGAATGATTATTATGTGAAAATCATTCATGATTTGCATCAATCTCATTTAAAGGTTCTTGACGAAAGAAATATCAAAAATCATATTTCAGAATGTTCTAAAACTCAAGACAAAAATTTCTTTGTAGATGTAGAAGTTGATGAAATAAAAAACGAATTAACCAACTTTTTGAATTCCACTGAAACCTTTAAAAATATTATGGGGTCTAAAGTGATGATATTTGACAAAGCAGGTTTAGACTTCAAGACTTCTCAAAATAAAAAGTACTATAAAAACCTTTTTAATCTAGAAAAGAAAATTGAGAAAGTTAGAAAAAGATGTTCATACTGTAATAAATATGAACATCTCGAATCAATTTGTAATCATAAGAAAAAAGATGTTCATACTGTTATTTTTAAAACCCAACATAAATTAAGATGATTCATTTGAAGCTTTTTGCAATCGATTGTAAAAGGGTTTAAAAAAAAATATTTTCTATGAGAAGTGATCATGAAAAATTTGATAAAATCATCCTTCAAATCATTCTTTTATAAAAATTGAATTTCACATGATGTATCTTGTTTAAAAACTCTGAAACAAAATGGAATTGTTGAAAAAAATACAACTTTACAAGAAACAGCTAGAGCACGTGTTGAATTGTTAAATATCTATATGAATCACGTGTTGAAAAATACTTTAAGGGAGAAATTATTAATATTTCATGGTATATTTTGAATTTTGTTTTATTAGACTTATGCTCCGATAGCTAGGATTGAAGCCATTAGGCTACTTTTAGCTTTCACATGTATTTTAGACTTTAAACTTTATCAAATGGATGTGAAAAGTGATTTCCTAAATGGGTTTGTAGAACAGGAACTTTGATTACCTGGATCATGTTTTTAAACTAAAAAGAGTTTTATATGGTCTCAAACAACATCCAAAACTTGGTATGAGGGTTTGAGAAATTTTTTAATTAAAAAAGGCTACATTTTCTTTATAAAAACAAAGGGTGCACACATTCTTTTGATACAAGTATATGTGAACGATATCATCTTTGGCTCTACTAATGAATTCATGTGCCAAGAATTTTCCATGTTAGTGTAGGATGAGTTTGAAATATCAATGATGGGGGAGCTTACATTCTTCCTTGGATTGAAAATCAAACAAACCTAAGGTGGTACATTTAAATGTCAAACCATGTATTGCAAAGAGTTGTTAAAGATTTGACATGGACAAATGCAAATCCATTTGCACACCAATGGGCACAAATAGCACATTGGATAAAGATGAGCCCAATATTTATGTAAACACGTCATGGTATCGAGGCATGATCGGTTCATTGTTTTGTCTTACTGCTAGTCATCTTGATATCATGCATAGTGTTTGCATGTGTGCATGTTATCAAGCTAACCAAAAGAGTCTAATCTAAAAGCATTCAAATGCATTTTTAGATAACTTTTGGGGACACCTCAATTGGGACATTGGTATCACAAAGGGGGTGCAAGAACTATTCAATACTGCTGATTTGGCAGTTGCTCTTTTCTTTTTGATAATGTCAAAGGGGGAGAAAAAAAGTATTTGCAAAATTGTTCAAACGATTAAGGATTTCTTAAAGTTTTTGTTCACACTTTTACACTAACGGCACAAATTTAGGGGGACCTTGCACAATTTTTTTCATCAACAAAGTCAATCAACAAGTTTTGCAAAAGTTGCCATGCAAAAGTGCCATCATCAAAAGGGGGGAAATTGTAATTGTAAGGTGTCTCTTAGCTAGTTTTGTTTTAGACATAGTGTTTTGAGTGATGCCAACTTGCTTAGTTTAGATGGTGCTTTGAGTGTGTGCTTTCTTGATTCCCCGTCTATAATTATTGCATAGACCACTTGATCAAAAAAGATTGCATAAGAAAGAAATTTTTATCATGCATAAGTTTATTTACATGTGTTTTACCATGTATTAAGTTTGGAGCATGATCATAGTGCAGTGGTAATCTTTGAAATTCATTTCAAATAATTTTCTATGTGTCTTTGACTATGTAAATTGACTTACTCACTTATGAATCGACTTGTGAACTTCAAGAACTGAGTTATTGAAGTCTAAGGGCTTTGAATCGACTCATCAGTAAGGCATTAAATTATTTGAGTCGACTCACAGCTGTGTGAATCGACTTACACCAGTAGAAAACTTAAAATTTAAAATTTTTAAGATTGTAATGATAGTTACAAAGTGGTTATTTTTCTAAGAATCACTTTGCATTTGGTTGCCTATTTCATGCATCATATAAAAAAATTCTTGTCATTTCTAAACATAAGAATAATTTCACTCATTTTTCATATTCAACCATTCAAGATCATATCATAGATTTTGATCAAGTCGGGTCTGCATTCGAGCAGTGAAGCAATAAACAACAGTGAAGTGATATCATTTGTTAGAGTGTCTATTTTAGATAAGAATCATCAAGTGGATATCGATCAATTTTGTATCAAGGGTTGAAGAAGGTGTTCTTTAGAAAAGTCCTAAAAGGGTTTCTAAGTCTCTGTCTTGCAAGATTAAGGTGTGATTTTCATCTTGCAGATAGACTTGTGTTAAGAATTTTGAGGGTGTTACAAGATCCTGTGTAAAAGAGTGTTTTAGACATAAAGGGTTGTGTATAGAAGTGTTTCTAACTTCCAATGAAGGATTTTGTAAATATTTACAATAATTATAAAGGAAGGAACTCTCATTCATTTGAATGGGAGAGGATGTACTCTACGAGTGAGAACGAAGCAGAGGAACTTGTATCAATCGTCGTGTAAATATTTCTATCTCTAACTTTTTAAATTTGGTATTTTATTTTGTTATTGATTTTTCTATTTTGTTTTGGAGTTTCGTGGAAAATATGTTTTAGCGCAAATTGATAGAAAAACTGTTATAAGATTTTTTTGTTTTGTCTTGGTTTTGAAGGCTGAATAAAATTATATTTTAACATTGTAATTCAACATCTTAGACTTGATTCAATTTGAAGAAAATCTGATATAATAATAGTTCTATTGATTAAGATTCATTGAGTCTTTATTTGATTATCTTCGTCATATTTGATTGAAGTTCTAAAATCATTTTCTAAAATATCTTCAATCAATTTTCTATTTTTCTTATATAAGTCTTTATTAAATTTTGTGTTGTTTATTTCATATATCATCATCGAATCAATTTGAATATTCTATGCGCAAAATCAAATAAGTCCATCGCATTAAAATATTTTAATTTCCGTTGTGCGACTTGAAAGTTTTTAAAACTATATTTTGAAAGTTTCAAATTTTATTCAAGCCTTCTTTTAGAGTTCCTTATAGGTCATTTTGTGAATAACAAAAAGTATTATCACAATTATGATAGAACTATTTTGTCCTTTTTGTCTGATGACAAAAAGGAGAGAAGGTTATTTAAGAAGAATTTTAATTGAAGAACTTTATTTTCACCTTAAGAATGCTAATGTCAAAATAAGTTATATTTTTTTCAATACAACCATGCATATTTTCAGTTTATTTTAGTGGATATATCCTTCATGTTGAATGGGCTAAACATAGCTATAGTATTGGAGGTGAACCAAGATAAATTGCTTGTGTTATTTCCTCTTACTCCTATTACTTTTGTTACAAAAAAGTTTTTATCTCTCATAAAGTTTGAAAAAGAAGAAACTTTTTATAAAAAAAAAATACAATTCAAACTCTCATTCACTACGCGAAAAAACGCTTTTGTTAAAAAAAAAACGTTGTAGTTACCAGCGCTGTAAAAGGATATAACAACGCTTGTTTTTTTAAAAAAAAAAGCGCTGTAAAAAAGGTGGATATATTGCGCGCTTGTTATACGCCTTTTACAGCGCTTTTCACAAAAGCGCTGTAAAAGGTGCACTTATCCAGATGCATTGTTATGCACCTATTACAGCGCTTTTTCAAAAAAGCGCTGTAAAAGGTGCACTTATCCAGATGCATTGTTATGCACCTATTACAGCGCTTTTTCAAAAAAGCGCTGTAAAAGGTGCACTTATCCAGATATATTGTTACAGCACTTCTTCAAAAAAGCGCTGTAAAAGGTGCATAACAATGCACCTATTACAGCGCTTTTATGAGAAAGCGCTGTAAAAGGTGTTTTTTTTTAGTTTTATTAAATAGTATGCTGTAAATTTTAGAAGCGCTTTTTTAGAAAGCGCTTTTTTTAAAAGCGCTGTCTTTTAATCCAGAATCACTTCACAAATTTTATTCCAAAATCATTTTCACCTAGAATCATTTCACAATCCAGAATCAGTAGTTCACAACAACAAAACAGCACTAAAACAACAGCTCAGAACACAACAACAGATTCACTATATTTTCAAATGCACAAATATTCACAACAATCAGTTCATAATTACATATTCACAACAGCTCAGAACTACATATTCACACAACAGATATTCACTATATTTTCATACAACTACTTATATTCACAACCTAGTATATACACAAACAGCACATAACTACCATATCCCTTGCAGCTTGCCATTTCCCAGCAAATCAAATAATATTCATTTGAAGCACATACTGACACCAGTCTTCCTTTATCTCTATTAGTTCTTCTTCAGAATATGATGGACCGGAATTGTCAAAGTACTGATATAAAAATTGAACATAAATAAGTTAGAATCAAATATAAACATAGTTTATATATGAAAATCAAATAATTAAAATATCGTACCATTTCTGGGATTGAAATTTGATTCTTATCAACAATCTCCTTCATGAATTGCAATACATAGTACCGACAGTCGATGTTGTTAGTTTGACGAGGGCACTATAAAATAAAACATATAAGTCAATAATTATTTAATTGTGTATTGATTGTAAGTGAAATTTAAAAGCATATATTTCAAACCTTTATTGGAATCCATGTGATGTTATTTGACTTTAGCTTCGACATTGTCGCACCTCTTTGAGCTCGAAAAACTTGTAAAGCACTATCGAATAAATAAATGTGATTATAAATCAATGTGATCTTAATATATATATATATATATGCAAAAAATAAATGAATATTACTTACGTGTCGAACAAAGTCTTTAACTCGGGGCGATTGTTCTAATGGCCGTGCAAGGGATCTAGGTAGTATATAACTTCAGAGGTCGCATTGATTGCAATTAGCACCAAATGTGCCCTACAACAACAAAAATTTAGTTTAACAACTAATAAATTAAGATCTCATAAATTAAAAAAGATATAAATATAGAATATATAATTACGTACGCTGAATTATATGGTGCAAGGAATAACTTATCCTTTTCTTTATTTCCTAATAGTATATCTAAAACATATTTATTTACATTCGCTGGATCGTGTTTAAGCATCGAAATCTTATGCGGAGACAAGAATGAAAATCTATTCGACAATCTGCGCGCGCACACGAACTTCTCATTCAAAAACCTTCAATAAAAATTTCAAATTAGATTAATTACCAATAAATTAAATTAATTACAAATAAATGCGATGAAAAGTAATTTTTACCTCATGTAAATGCTCATAACAGTAGCACTCAGCTCCTTATGGTCGAGAATTTCGTATATGTGCTCTTTTTCAAAATATTCTTCATAAGCGTCTCCGAATAGATCTTTATCCATGCTTATTATTTGTGAATCGTCGCTGCCCATATTTTTTTTTGCCTGTATGTCAAGAGACGACCCATATGGAGCAAGTCGTGGCTGACTTATTTTAGGAGCAGGAGCAGCAACTGATTTTACACGAACCAGTTTTTTAGCAGCAACAATTTTGGCCGCTTTATTACCCTCCAGCTTTTGCAGTTTGCCAGTTTTATTACCCTCCAATTTTTGAGGTTTGTCGGCTTTATTTTTGCCACGAACATCCAGTCGTGGTGCGGCAGCTGGCTTGCTGGCTTGCTGTGCGGGTGGTTTATTAGTTTCAATCTGAAAAAATAAGGTTAATCAAATTGTTAGTTTATTGAATCAGAAAAAATGACAAACCTTACAGAATAAGTTACAAACCTTTTCGGGTGATGTGACTGTTTCATTTCTGGGAATCTTCTTATCATTCCCTTTATTAGACTTTGTTTGAATCTAAATAAATGTGAAATTAAAGTTAACATTGGAAAAAATTAAGCAATTAAATATAATCAATTAAACATACATTTCAATTAATTAAACATACCTTGTCAAGGGAGACAAGATGTTTGGGCCATGCCACGTAGCTGCCAATTGCTTCGCCCAAATAATTCAAATCTGCATCGTTGTCCGGTACAGGCAACGGTGCATTTGGTTCCAAAGCAATAACTAGCGATACTTTGACATGGCCCGCAGGAATTGGTGTGTTGTGCAATACTTCGCCCGGAGCATTGCACAATGTTCCCTTTCCGACCTTCCGATGAGTAGGGGAGGATAAGTATAGAAAGCATGGAGTGACCCCCTAAAATCAATGGTTAATTAATACATAAGTATATGTGAAACAAGAAAATTTAATGAATTTCTTATTTTATTAAGTAATTAATTACCTCAGGAATACTGTTGAGACCAACGTTGCAAATTGCGTTTTCACTCTCAATGTGAATTTCACGTTGGGGCTGGTCCGCAAGTTGCTTGTCTTTATTTGTCTTCACCAAGAGGGCCACTTGCTCCGTTAATACTCTAATCTTCTCTAATACTTCCTCGTTAGATGGATTTTGGCGCTTCTCTTGTGAAAAATAACTTCTAAGAGTTACGCCAAATCCTTTCCCCCTCACGCGGCCGGAATATTCAGGAACATTAAACACTTTACCCAATATGTCCCTGCAACTTGCCTTGTTGTCCTCTTGATTTTCCGATTCAAGATTCGCCTAAAATACACATAGGAATAAAAAGATAAGTTCAAAAACATTTTAAAATACAATATTAAAAAATATTAAAGTGATAAATATACTTACACAAAGTTCTATTACTTTTTGTACATTTTCGTTATCAACCACACCGTCTTTATTTACACAAGCTTCCTTCCACAATATATGAAGACCCAACGGTTGATCGGATTGGGTGTCTTGTAGCTACTATCGTTAAGATCATAAACAAAATATTAGTTAGATAGTATAGTTTATAATATACCACATTAATTAAATATACCACATTAGTTAGATAGTTTACTTACAAGTTTTTGCTCTAGACGAGCATATCCCATACGAGATTTCTTGTATGGGTGGGGAATAATTTTTGCCCTCTCGCGATTTGCCTTACTAATATTCTAAATAAAAAAAATAACAATCTAGTAAAAATTTAAAATATGCTATGAATATGAATAATAAAAAACAAATGCTAATAAATTAATCACTTACAACAAATGCGGGGTCGGAACGTTTTGATACGAATGCGCTCCATTCCTCATTTGATATATAATGTTTATATATTTTTGGAGCTTCCGCAATCGTATTTCCTTCACGGTCTTTTAAATAACAATTAGAGAGGTGAGATCTAAAGCCCCGGTGTATTTACTCGGCAACTCTGAGCACATAGCTCTTTCTCACCTCATCAAGAACAAAAGCTGACTGCAAACCAAATAAATATGTAGTTTGAGTAAAATACTTCAAAGCAGTATATTGTAAAATTTATAAATAATAGGGTGGAGTAAAAAAATTACCTGTATATCAGCCCATAATACATCTTTGGCATCCTTCAATGCCTTATCTCTCCAATCATCTATTGTGATTGGTATATTTTGACGAACAACAGCTCCGATATAACTAACAAACATGGAACTGTTGGGGTCAATTGGTTGACCACTCTCATTCCATCCAACCTAATAAATAGTAAGTAACTCAATGTATTAACAGCAAACAAGGTATAATATATTAACAGCAAACAGCAGATACAGAAAACAAAAAAGTATACCTCAAATTTTTGCCCAGTACTTCTTGCTTTTATAACATTTTGCATTATTGTTGCACCACGTTTGACTTCATTTTCATAAGTCTTAGTGTTGCCAACTTCTTCATTTTGACAATCTAACCCCTTGTTGGTATCCATTTATCTACAACATGCAGTTCAACATCAACATATATGCAGTTCAGTTCAGCACATCAACATGCAGTTCAGTTCAGTCTAAGTACGTAGCAACAAAAAGTTAACATGCATTTTAGTGAAACAAAAAAATAATAACTACAATACCTGAAATAGTCCTTGTAAAATGCTTAGGGTTACGGGTTCACAGACGAACGGCGCAGAAGACGATGAAAACGAGGACGAACGGTTACGAACGATGGTAGGGTTACGGGGTTCGCAGACGAAAACGAGGATGAAAACGGGATTACTTGAGGATTATGATGTTTACGTACGATCGTAGGTCTAAGATGAAAGTAAGTAATGAGGAAGAAACAAGGAAAACTGAAACTCTCGTAGGGTTCGTAGGGTTCGCAAGGAGAAAGAGAACGCACAGAGGAAACTGAAAAATTTACGTAATGAACATGAAACTGAAGAGACTTACTATTATATATATGACCCTATTACAGCGCTTTTTTAAACAAGCGTTGTAATAGGTCTCATCATTTTATTTTTAAAAGCCTATTACAGCGCTTTTTCATAAGCCTTTTAAGGCGCTTGTCAAAAAGCACCGTAAAAGACCTTCCTATTTTATTTTTTAAAAGACCCTTTTACAGCGCTTATGTGGAAAGCGCTGTAAAAGACCTTCCTATTTTATTTTTTAAAAGACCCTTTTACAGCGCTTATGTGGAAAGCGCTTGTTTAGAAAAGCGCTATAATAGGGTTTTATATTAAATGACTCTTTGTTTTACCATGTCCAAAGGCTGTGTTTTACAGCACTTATGTGGAAAGCGCTATTTTATTTTTTAACCCTATTACAGCGCTTTTTTAGAAAAGCGCTCTAATAGGCAGACATACTCTTTTGTCAATCGATTGGCATACATCCATTTCCGGTCCATTTATATGACCTATATATATAAATGCAGTTACACAGTAAGCATGATTTTCTGATATATTAATTATGACCTATATATATATTGATAATACACATATAAATAAAATTTATCCGAAACCCTATTATATCATGTAACAATTTATATCAGTAATCATGATTTCAATTCTGATATATTATGACCTATATCAGTCTGATATATTATAAATAAAATTTATCAGTAACAATAAACATTATTTCAAGTTTGATATATATTATGACCTATATATATATCTAATATCATGTAACAATTTATCAGTTTGAATTAGTGACAACAACAAATAAATAAAATAAAGTACCTGAGACAACGTTGATGATCAATTTGTTTTAAAGGAGGAAGAAGTAAATCAATTTGTAGATGGGCGCACACGAGGGGTTCGCAGGGGAGGGGAGATGAGATTTCGTAGGGTTTTGACAACGTATTAAATTTGTTTTAAATTTGTTTCTATTTACTTAAAGTGAACGCTTCTTATTTGAAATGAATGATTTTACAGCGCTTGTTAAAAAAACGCTCTAATAGGTCCTATAAAAATGTGAATGGGCAAGCCTATTACAGCGCTTGTATAAAAAGCGCTGTAATAGGTCAACCAATGACACAAAGCGCAAGGCTTTTACAGCGCTTACACAAGAAGCGCTTTAAAAGCTATGTAACATAAGGTGGGAGCGCTACTTTTTATAGCGCTTTTTTTTAAAGCGCTCACAAAGCGCTGTAAAAGGCTATGCAATAGCGCTTGATTTACAGCGCTTTCTGAAGAAGCGCTGTAAAAGGCTATGTGGTAGCGCTTTCTGACCCTATATGACCCTACAACAGCGCATTTTTTACAGCGCTTGTAAAAAAAGCGCTCTTGTAGCCTCCGTTTTTTAAAAAAATTTATATTACAGCGCTTGTATTTAATAAGCGCTGTAAAAGACGCGCTATAAAATGTCATTTTTGGCGTAGTGATTTTTTTTTTTTGTATTTTTCCACCTTCAAATTATACGTATCATACACGGATTACAAGCTCATTAGACTCAATATTTAGTGAATTGATATTTAGAATCATTATAAACAAACAAAAAATTGATGAACTAAGTTAACTACCTACAATACAAAGGTTTGACTGGCTCTGATACCAAAATGCAATATCCTACATTTCAATACAACCTTGCTAATTTTTAGTTGATTTTAATGGATAAATTCTTGATGTTGAAAAGACTTAACATAGCTACCGTTTTTTTAAAATACAATTCAACCCCCCTTCTTGTGTTTTTCTACCTTAAAATTTTGCATACCATACATGAATTACAAGCTTATTAGACTCAATATTTAGTGAAATGATATTTAAAATCATTATAAACAAAACAAAGTTGATGAACTAACCTAACTACCCACAATGCAAAGGTTTGATAAGCTCTTATACCAAAATGTAATACCCTACATTATTTATCTAAAATATAATGTAGAACACTATAATTTTAATAATTTAAGCAATCATGACATTAAAAACGAAATCTTACTTATAACACAATATTACAAGTCAAAAGATTGTAACAAAATATCACAAGTTATATTGTTTAGGTTTAAGGTACAGTCATCCCATATTATAGGTTCAAAATCAACAACTATAAAATAGAGTCACAAAACATAATCTTCAAAGGCATTACGACTCTCTGCATCTTATTTTTTATCTATGAAAAACATGAAGTAAGAGGGGTGAGAAAAGTATCAATGAGTTCCAAAAAAGGAAGGAAAATTTAAAGAAAAGAGTCTTCGTAAGTTTTCAAAACAATGTAAGTGAAGAGTATTTTTACAAAAACATGACATTTACAATAACTATATTTAGTATGGAGATTTTTATCATGACTATGAATCAAAATCACACTAGTGTGAGTCACTAGAGTAATCTTTACCTCTAAATAAGGTAGATCATTGGCCATAACCGTATTTAAAATCCTAAAGAATATTCCCTTACTTGGTGTTCCAAATTGAAACATACTATAACTTACCATAAATATAGTTATTGTTATGAAACTTTAAAAGATAATTATAACATGCATTTATCATATTTAATATGCATAAGTATTTATAAAAGCAAAACACACATGCAAGATAAACACATCAGTTTGAAGTCAATTCTAGCTATTTTTCATTTGGCGAGACAGGTCCCTTGCCTGGCAAAATTGTGCAAAAGTGTAATTGCCTATGTGTTTAGTCTTAGCTTGCTTGGCAAGCCTCTGGTCACCTGGGATATTTGACAAAAACAAAATGTTCTCTATATTAGACTTAAAGGTTGAAAAACACAACAAAGGGGAGTTTGAATTGTGTTCTGAAATTTAAAAACTTTTCTCTTAAATATTTATGGTTATAAACTTAAGACAATTTTAACACAAAAATTAGGAGATAAGGAACAAAGATGACAAAACCGATTTATCTTCCATCACGATAACAACGTATGTTGGAACCAAGTTGGTTTTACATATAGAGTTTTGATGTTAACAAAAGTATTTTGTCAAAACAATATATTTGACTTCAAAGAGTATGAAAGAAGATTCATGTTTTTGAAGAAATAAGATTTGATTCATATTTATAATTGAAGAAAATCTTAAATAAGATTTGATTCAAAATTATAATTGATGAAAATCTAAAATAAGATTTGATTCATATTTATAATTGAAGAAAATCTTTGACCAAGTTGAAAAGAAGATATGGTCAAGATTTGAAGAATATTTGAAGAAGATTTGATTAAGATTTGAAGAACATTTGAAGAAGATTTAGTGAAGATTTGAAGAATATTTGATCTACATTTAATGAAGATTTGAAGAAGATTGAAGAAGATTTGAAAAATATTTGAAGAAGATTTGAAGAGTATTTGAAGAAGATTTGAAGAAGATTTGAAGAATATTTGATCTACATTTATTGAAGATTTGAAGAAGATTTGAAACATTTTAATGAAGATTTGAAGAATATTTGATCAACCTTTAATGAAGATTTGAAGAATATTTGATTTGAAGAATTTACAAAGTCAATCTACACAAAATAGGAATAGAATCATTCTGAAGAATTTACAAAGTCAATCTACACAAAATAGGAACAGAATCAATTTGAAGAATTTACAAACTCAATCTAAACAAGATACAATTCAGAATTAAACAAGAACTAAATTGAAGCCCAAATCTTCACTATAAATAGACACTCAAGACTAAAGGAGAAAAGCATCAAAAAGTAGAAGAACTCAAGCTCAAGATTCCAAATTCATCTTAGAGTTCAAAGAGAGAAACACTTGTTCAGGCTAGAAATATTTTTTAGTGTTCTTTTCTTAAAGTGTGAGAGTTATTGTTATTATCAGCTTTGTTAGAAGCAACTACTCAAGTTTCAATCTCTTGTATCCAACCCGATAGTGGTTTAGTTCCTTCTTCAATCTGGGGTCGTCAGGTTGTTAGGAGAAGACTTGGCTTGTAGGGTCAAGGTGGTTAGTTCCTCAAAAGTCTGGGGTTGTCAGGCTGTTTGGGAAGACTGGCTTGGAGGGTCAGGTGCTTTGTAATTCAAGGTTTTTGAATTAGTGGATTAAAGCCTTCTGAATGAGGGGACTGGATGTAGCCAAGTTAGTGGTGAACCAGGATAATTCTACGCGTCAAATTATTTATGCTTTCATTGATTGCTGCCTCTAAATTCGATTGCTTCTACTCCAAGTAAGTAACCAAATCCAAACTAATTTTTAATTATTTATAAATTATCAAAAAGGTATCAACCCCCCTTCTCATGTTCGCGCCTTCAACGTATATTCCCTTCTCACTAAAGGATTTAATATAATAAATTGAACTGATTTCTTTCAACCACTAGAACATCTACTAGTCACATGACTATGTTCTAGCCTTCTCAAACTTCTAAATTAGTACAGTCAAACTTTTGAGGTTCACAACCACTACTGGACTAAGGTACAAAGATGAAATTCTTTCAAGTGTTTCTTAGTAACTCTTTTTCAATAGGGTATTATAATGAAAATCACTCAGTAAAATCGTTTCAAAAACGTTTCTTTTTTCAATATTACAATGGTATTGTCGTAGAAAAAGTTTGCTCAAAGATTGTTCTCTCAAAGTTGTGTTTTGTGTTTTTCATCTCTTATGAATTTGTACTGATTGTACAATATAGGAAAACTGGCATGAATTTCAAAAAATGTTATCTTGTCTTTTTTCGCGCTTCATTCCTTTTTTAGAAAATATATTTGTCTAACACGTCAGAACAATTAAAGGGTGTAATCAACAGATCATTCTCATTTCATAGACGCTTGAATCAGGGAATTCAAAACAAGTTGTTGTAGATGCTTCGATCAGAGGATTGACTTGAGTCAAACTTATTTTTCAGAGAGTGCTTGAATGTTGTGCTTAGTAGAGGATTGACTATCTTTAGTGCATCAAATCATAGGATACAAAAAATCTCTTTTGTTGTACTTATTAGAGGCAGACAAATCAGAGTGAGTGTTGAGGCGCGTTGATCAGAGTTATAAAGAAAAGCGTTGATCAGAGTCTTAAAAACACGTTGCAAAGAGAATAGATTCTTCTACTCAAATAAATACTTTCATACATTGTATTAGAGTCTTCATAGTAGGACAAATACATTAAAACATATATTGTTCTCACATATAGTTTAGTTATAATTAAAACATATATTGCTCTCACATATAGTTTAGCTATCATTAAAACATAATTTAACGATCATTGTTCTTCAAATCAATTTGGTTCTAACAAGGTCTTCTAGTCTCCTGATGATATTGGACATATTTTAGCACAATAGAATTCAAAGTTTTACCCACTTTTTCTCAATTTCTTGCATTATAAACTTAAATGTTTCAAAGATTTTGATCGAAAACTTCAATCAATACTTAGTACCAACACTAAACAAGACCTAACACTCACAAGAACAGAACAAAACCTATAAGCATTTAATCATGTAAAAAACACCCTTTATCAATTTAAGCATAATATTAATCACTCCAAAGTGCATCCACAGGAAACCACATCAAGGAAATAAAAGAAAAGAAACAACAAATATAGTCTTATTCATCAGGAGATATCCTTCTATTTTTTTATAGCGAAGATATCCCTTCTCTTGATGTTTCTCACACAAACATTCACTCACAAAAAATCCTTGAATCAGAAAAAGTGTTTAATCTAGATTAGGATCTTGACACATCAAAATTTAGGAATAAGTGAAAGTATTCTTAATTACAATGAAGGTTCATATCAGTCGATAAAGAGACACCAATTGGTTGGCCAAAGTACAATGCATACTAACTGAAATTACTGCTTTGTAAACGTCAAAAACTGATTTTGTAGGTCGTGCAAATCGATTTACAGGGCATGTGACTCGATTCACACGAGTCTTGAAAATCCACAATTTCATGTTGAAGTAGTGTGAATTGATTAACAGGTGTGTGTCCATTACCAAAACCAAGTACGCATCTCCGTTGTATACATTAGGGCACTTGACCCCAATTCTTCAAATATGAGATATTTTTTTAGTTTGACCCCATTTGTTATATTATGTTGTTCTCTACATAGTTTAACTAGTGGCACTATAAGACAAACTAGTACTACTTCTGACTAATAATGAGTGATCAATTTTCAATTTGATTTTTAATTGTATCCTCTAATTAATATCACATCACTCTCAAATTAGTATGTTCCGTTTTGCATTTATGATAATGGTAAATACATTGATAGTTAGATGTATTTCTCATTGTAGGAAAGGGTATTATATTATTTTCTCTTCTTCATTTATTTATTTTTCTTAATATTTCTAAAATAGTTAGATGTATCTCTCATTGTAGAAAAGGGTATTATATTATTATTGTTAAAATAAAACAATACTACTTTAATCCGTAAGTTGCTCATGTTATTCTTATTTTTATAAATACCTATGCTTGCACTTATTGAAATTCCAACTTCCGTTCCTACAATGAACCTCCTAAAATTGTGTTAGTCGATTCACATCATATGTAAGTCGAATCATAATGCCTACAACATATTGAATGAGTTCAAAACCTCAATAAATCGTTTTACTAACTTTTGAATTGATTTATTGAGCAAAATATCAACTTATGAATGGTCTTTAATGCAAATTAAAGTGTGCCTATCATACACCTAAAGTTATATATATGATATAAAATATATTTTTTGTATGTTACTTTAATTGATGCAAATACAATTATAAGTATTCGAAAAATAGAGAATCAACAAAATATACTATCTAACTAAATAAACGTAATTTTAATATCTATCAAGATACTAATTTTATTATTGATTCCAGGAGAGTCACATGTTATAGTTCCAAATTGCCAAAACAATGATTGTATAAAAAATTAATAATTTACGTGTTTAGCCTTTATCAGGAGTAAAATTTGGTGGCTTCTAAAGTAAGAATCAATTGAATTTCTTATCGGTGAAACTTTAAATCAACACGGCTAGTTTTAATCGAGGTCGAGATGTGTATATTAATTTGTTCTTAAATTAACTCTTGAATTCCTTGATTTTTTGTGAGCGACACGACCGGGAAGTTCAATTTTTTGTTATTTATTATAACATATAATTTTTTTCTTTTTTTATGGTACACATCTTTTGTTGATGTCCATTTTATTTGGCTACATTGACTACGACAATAAGGCACTATCATCATTCCCGTAACCTTACCTTCTCCACAAAAGCCTGGCTATATTGTACTATTTTACATTCTAAACTCGATTTCATTTCCATCATATATCTCACAAGTATCAAAATAGCTGGCCAAAGCTTCTAAGTTATCTTTGAAATATGTATCACATAAATAAATTTGTAATAAATTCGTAAGAAGTTAACGTGAATTTGAAAACACCATTTACATCTTTAATTACATGGTAAATTTTTATTAAATAATAATAAGTAATATTTCAAAAACAACTTAGATACTAAAAAAAAATAAAACCTACTTTATTTATAACAAATAAAAATATCAAAAGATATTATCATCCACTAACTCAGCAATTAATCATCATCCTCAATTCCTCATGGCTTACACTAATCAACTGTCAAAATGTTTCCGCCACTTCAATCTCCGTAAACCCGACCCAGATGCTATTCGGGTCCTGACCCGTTCAAAATCGGTAACCCGACAAGGAATCGTGATCCCACCTTGGTGACAAAACCCATATTCCTTCTCAGCTTCTTTCAACAACTCATTGAACAAAGGGTGGTTGAAATAAACCACTGGAACCAAAACCCGATGAAACTCACAGTCTTTCTGACCCACGTACACAGCTAAATGCCCCTTCGGAACTGGAGAACCACTTCCTAGAATCGGGTCGGATCCAACCGGTAAATAACCCGACCCTTTTAACGATGCAGAACATAGAGACCTTGCTCTGTTAGTTAACTTGCGACCCCACGTCAAAAGCTTCGTCATGTGACTCTTCTTTGAGGAGTTACCAAGACGTTGGTATTTGGGTCGGGTCCGAAATCTCCGGAAGATGCATCGGGTGACCCGAATGACTCGCTTGCCTAGCTTGAATCGCATGTTCTTCGTTAAAAAGAAAGTTAGAGTTTTCTGGGAAAACTAGAGAAATGGTGTAAGGGTTTTTCTAGTGTGTGGATGGGACTATGAGAAGGGCCATGGTGCTATAGTAGACATGGGAAGAAAGTAGTGGATAAGAAAAATGTTAAGAGAGTTTTCAATAACACAGCACAAGTGATTTTATACCATCAACCAAAGATCGAAACTTTTGTGGATTTGAAAGATTTTGTATGTGGGTGAAAATGATTTAGTAGAAGAGGGTTATTTATTTTATTTTTTTGAAGGAAGAAGAGGGTTATTTAAGAATGGATATAATGAGAAAATGGAGATTTTGTTTATAAAGTATTGATTTATTGGAAAATAAATAGGAATTAAAGAAAGAAAGAGGTAGGAAGGTACGGAGAAGGGTACAAGAGGTAGTTGTGCAGCCGGTACGGAAATGAATAGGCGCAAGATTTGGGACTCTATTTATAACAATAGAGAGGAAAGTTATTTATGATGATGGACAATCAGGCCAGGTTGTGTAACAGTCAAACATCGCATTGATTAATTTACATTCTCCTAGTAGAAAAGAAATAAATTCAAATGGCTCTTTGATGAGAACAAGATAAGGATGGACCAATTTGTTCCCTCTTTTATGAGAAAAAGTCTTCAATTTATTAGTCATTTATTATTTTTTATAAAATATATCTCTTATTAATATTATTATTTTATTTTGAAATATAAAAAATTAAGTTTAACACATTTAATAACAGAGTTATTTTGGGAATATTAACCTATAAAATAAAAACGTTAACCACACTACTAATTTTTTTTAATAAGAGCGAAAAAAAAATAATGAGTGCTTATCATAAATTATGGAGGTAGTAATTCAACGGACTTAATTCTTTCATAATCAAATAAAAAAGTAAAAATTAAGACGGACGGATCGTCCAAAAAATAATCTCCTCCGGTCTTTTCTCCCTTGAAGCTTGAGTAGTGTTGTCGATTTCCAATCTTTGTGATTGTTGACTCTTTGTTTTTAGTGTGCTTTTGCAACTATGTGTTGTGTTTTTTGTGTGCCCTGTCCTTCCAACTGTGTTTGTTAATCGTCTCTTGGCTTGATTGCATCCCTGCAATCAGTTATTGGTCTTAATTGAGATTATAAAAACCCATATTTCCAAGAATAACTAGCTGGTTCATTAACAATCCATTTGAGGCAAAAAAAAAAAAAATTTGTTCTTGATCAACCCACTACGACCAGAGGGAGGTGGAACTAGTCAGAATAATCATGAACTCTTAGACCAACACGTTACTAGTGAAAAAAATACATTTCATAAAAGTCTTTCACATCTATTGGATGAATATCCAATGTGAAATATGATGCGGTAGTAATTTTTTTAATTTTAACAAAAAGTTTCCTGTAAGTTAAAAATTTAATTTTAACAAAAAGTTTCCTGTAATTTATGATGCTATATTTTTTTTTTGAAAAACAATATTATGATATATTTTATACATGTCACATTCATTTTTACATCTTATTTTTTAAAAAAGAAAAAATTGCATTTATCTTTCCTGATATTACCTTAAATGACATTAAATTCTCTAGTTTTGAAAAAACACTCATTTCCCTATACTCACTAAAAAGTATTATGCATAATATTTATTTTGAAGAACATAATCATATATTTTAAAATTGTAAATACTAAATATACGGTCGTATGTTAATAAATTAAAACGAAAACTCTAATTGTATTATAATAAATGATATAAATAGATGTAATTGTAGTAAAATATATTTTATACAGATTTTCTGATTTATGGTAATCTCTCAATTTACTTGCAGATTTTCCTTTCGTTCGTTCTCCTCCTAGAAAATACACACAATGTGCTCTCCCTCTAATCATTTATCCATCCTCTCAACTTCCATCGTCCTTGTACCGCGATTATTCCTTCTCATCTTCGCTTGTTTTCGCGCCGCCTTCAGCATCCGATGTTTGCCCCTACTCATCTTCGCTTGTTTTGTTGCACCGTCGTCGGCAACCACGCTTTGTCCCCGCACCGTCGTTTTTGCCCTCACTGCGTCGCTACTTCATCAAGTTGTCACTGAGAAGCAGGCGGCGAGTGCGACCTAACTTCTTCAGTCTCGTTGCGAGCTACTTTGTTAAGAAAGCCGTCACCGCATCGCTAGCTTAGGTGTTCACAACATCAGGTCAATCTTACGGTGACCTAAATCTGGATTTGCATTGCAATTGATTTGGCCCAACTACTTTATTCTAGGTATGATACCACATGCAACACTTTTTTATCTTGTGTGTGTTTGTATTCCCCTTGTTCCATGTTTCTAACTGTAGTTCTTATTCAGTGTTCAATGAGACTTTAGGATGGGGAAAGATATTTTCAAAAATTACTCATAAATAAATGGAGGCATATGCTTGATTTAGTTACGATGTTTTCTAAAAAGAAATTCAGTTATTAGGCTTAAATAACTGAAATATCAATGCAAGAGTTTATTATTTATTATAGAAGAATACTTGCTTCATTTTGCAGGACTAATATGCCATTTGATTTGACCCATCGCCAATTTGTTATTGGTAATATATTCAAGTTGCATATTTCTGTCGTATTTGTGAATGTTTTGTGCTATTTGCTCGACCCGAAGTGCTTAATATTTCTGGAAACCGTCTTACTAATGCATGTGGATCTTATCTTTGAACAATCTTAAAAAAACTGTACAGGTTAGCCAAATGACCTAAATCTCTGCCAATTGGAATATAGTTTCTATTATCTCCCATGGGATGCTGATTACCTTTACCACTCCTTCACCCTTTTCTTGTATACATGGTTCTCATTTTAAGCTGTGAAAATGTCTGTATTAAATTTTGGTGCACTTATGATCTCTCAAATGTGGTTGTATGCCGATTCATGTTGTAGATATTTTTTGACTTCTATTTACTTGCATCTGTCTCGTGTAGCTCTTTGTAGCTTGATCATAGAGATTTGTTTTATCACATCGAGAACCATTCAAAAAATTGTTAATGCATTGGACTCTAGATTTGTACTTTCACATCTTTGTATTGGTATGATGAACCTATAGTTCTTTTCAATTCCTATATACAACTACTCTTTCTTGCATAATGGGTGGTTTACCTTTGACAAAACACAACGACCATGTATATATGGAAATGCTATAGTTAATCTTCTATCCAAGCTTTTTTCTGAGTTGAATATGAGTGGTCAAAAGCTAGGCAAACCGGTTGTGCCAGCTTGTAGTGACCTTGAATTTATCAAGGCTAATACTTGTATTGTATGGTGAGTAAACTCTAGCTCCTACCACATGTTCCCTTTTATTGCATCTTTATTGTTTGTTCTAGCATGCTCACCTCTCCTGCTCGTTTGAATGGATTGAGGCATTAATCTGTGGGAAGGGGCCATAAAATTAACATAATCATTGCTCAAAGGGACTAAAGAGCTTGTGAAACTTGACCTATCATATTATGGGCTAAAATCATACTATATTTTCAACATCAACGTTAATTCTGTTTGTTCCATCCTTGAGGTGAATTTGGAAGGAAATCTTATTGTGCTTGAGGTTTGTTCAGCATAACTTAATTTCTATTTGCTAGTCCTAATCTTCTAATGCATATATGCAGCATGATTGTTAGTTATATTTGTTATTATGTATTGTTGTAACACTCTGGCATAAATTTTGGCTTCTCTTAAATTTTTTTTTTTAATCTTCTGCCATAATTTGCAGTTTATATATATATATATATATATATATATATATGTATGTATGCTTTGCACATAATTTTTTGATTTTAACAAATTTTACTATCAACGATTTGTTTTAATTTCTCTAATTAAGACATATAATTATGTATTTGCACATATATGCAGCATGATTGTTAATTGTAATTGTTATTGTGTATTGTTTTAACACTCTGGCATAAATTTTGGCTTCTCTTACAATTTTTTTTTTATCTTTGTGTGTGTGTGTGCGCGCTTTGCACATAATTTTATGATTTTAACAAGTTTTACTATCAACGATTTGTTTTAATTTCTCTAATTAATACATGGCAACAATACTCTATTTTTGGTTCTCAAAGTTTATCATCATTGCCTTTATAAGTTTAGCGTGGATTTGGAGGTGTTGCAATGGTCCTTAATGCTTTCTTATTGTTTGTAATATAACTTGTTACAATGATTACTGGTGTCATTCCTCGCTGCAGTCGTCGTCGCTGCTGCTCTTCAAACAGAAGGAGATTTACAAAAGAGAGAGGAAAAAAAGAGTTGAGGCAGTGCAGCTAGAACCAAGAGAAAGAAGAAGGATGCAACATTCACCATTGATTGTGCTATGCTAGTGGAAGACGAGATCATTGACATTGAGAGGATCAAGGTTGGTGGCAAAGCTGGTGCACTCGGTGATTCTGTCATAGTTACTTGTGAAAAGAGCAAGATCGTTGTTACCTCTGACAATAACATTTCCATACGATATTTGAAGTATTTGATAAAGAAGTACTTGAAGAAACAAAATGTTAGAAACTTGCTTAGAGTGATTGCTTCAAACAAAGATAGAAGTATTTATGAGTCGAGGTACTTCAACATTGTTGAGAACGAGGGAGAGGAAGAAGATTAATTGTATGATCTAATTATTCATTTTAAAACTTGGTTTTCCTTTTTACTAGAGCTAGTTTTGTTAGAATTAAGTTGGTTTGAAGAACTATGACTCTTACTTGTTTTGATGATAACAACATTATTTTCTAGGAACAATTGAAAGCACTAATGTTTTGTTTTAGTGTATAGTTTTCATAACAGGTTATTCGTTATGAGTTCATGCTGCATCCTCTAATGTTTGATCTAAGCCAAAGGAACACCAAGACTCCTTTTTTGATTTTCGTACTCTAAATCTGGTGAACGCGGCTCTAGTGACTATATAAGTGATTGTATGCCTCTGATGAACAATAAGCATCTGATCTCTATGCCTCTGTTTATCGCAACAAGCATTTGATTGTTTAACTTTGTTAACTGTCAACACTCTGATAAGTCAGCACTCAAAATAGTCAATACACTAATAAGTTAACACTATAAAAAGTCAACACTTTGAAGAAGACAAAACTTTTGCACATCCTCTGCTAAACACTTTGAAGGTCTATGCGACATACTCTGATAACAAATATCCTCTGCTCCTTCTCTATCCATATCAAGATTTCCAAAAATTAATTTCAAGAATATTTTTAACAAGGTTTAATGGCTAATCAATCTTAGAAGATTTGATGCCAAACTTTGTGATACAAGTCGATTTCTTCCAATCAAGAAAACGACTAGAAACATTAAAAATCTCTATAAAAGAACGTGCAACTTTCATTGAAAAGTACAAGCAATGTACCTTATTAAGCACTAAATAGTCGTCTCTGCACTCTTACTCCTTATCTTTTATCTGTTCTAAGTGTGGAGAAATATTTTCTAAGAGTACAACATGGTAAATATCTTCTTGTGAGAGTTATTCAGAAAACCTTTAAACCTTTCTTTTGTAACCTAGTCTAGTAGTGGTTGCAACTTTCAACAACTTCACTGTACTAAGCTAGAAGGTTAAGAAGACTTGAACACAATCAGTTTGACTAGTAGGTGTTCAATGGAAGTGTAATTTAGTTGATAAATTAGTGGATTAAATCATTCAAGTTGAAGGAACTAGACGTAGCTACCATGTTGGTGGTGAATCAGGATAAATCGGTTGTGTCGCTCTATTTTTATTTGATGTTTTGTTTTCATAAATTTTTTGATAAATTCGTTTCAAAATAACATACAATTTAAAATCCCCCTTTTTTGTGTTTCTTGTTCTACAACTGACATCAAAGCTCAGTCTCATAGTTGAGCACTTAACTGTGTTTTAATAAAGATTTGTGTTATTATAACTAACTTTGATGACAAAGTTATAGGTGAAAATGTTAGCATGCCTCCTCTGTTTATTGGAGATAGATTTGAGTATTCAAAAGACAGGCTAAGAAGTTTCTATATCTCATGATCCTGAACTCTGGAACATAGTCAAAGATGGCTATGAAGTTCCAAAAGACGATGTTGGTGTGGAAATATCTAAAAAGGATCTCAATGTCTTTCAAAAGAATTAATACAAGATGCATCATAAAGTCAGAACTTTCATGATGCATGTTGTCACATTCAAAAAGTTCAAAAAATGCAACAACAAAGAATTAACAAATAGTATCTTTGATGCTCTGGATCTCAACTATGAAGGAAATAAGTAGGTACAAGAAGCTAAGGCAAATTTACTAGGCAAGAAGTATGAACTATTTTGGATGGAAAAAGATGAAGAAATTGAAACAATTTTTTCTAGATTCCAAACTATGGTTTCCGGATTGAAGATCCTCCAAAAATGTTACACTATGCTGACCATGTTAAGAAAATCCTCAGAAGTCTTCCCATCAAGTGGAGACCAAAGATAATAGCAATTCAAGAGGCTAAATATTTAAACAAACTACCTTTAGAAGAGCTGATGAGTTCACTCAGATCCTATGAGAATTAACTAGTTTCAAATGAGCCCAAGAAAAAGTCAAAGTCCTCGACTCTCAAATCCTAAAGAAAGAAAACAAACTCCAAGGTTCTACAAGCTACTGAAGAATCAGAGGAAAGAGAATTGGACGATTAGAATGAAGACTCAGATGATGAAGAGTTGTCCTTTATCTCAAGAAAAATCTCGCGTATGTGGAACAACAGGAAGAAATCTTTTTCCAAAAGAGATTTTAGATGGTTCAAAATAACAAATAATAAAGTAAAAAATTTGACAAGAAAAGAATCATCTACTATGGATGCAAAGAACCAGATCATTTCTAATTAGAATTTTCTAAACTTGAGAAGGGAAAATCTCAAAGAAAAGATTTCAAGACAAAGAATAACGGTCTTTTGGCTACTTAGGATGACTCCGATGAATTATTTGATGAAGATGAAAAGTATGTAAACATGACTCTAATGGTAGATACACACTCTGACTCTGATACTCACAATGAATCAATTGATGAAGAAATTGAAGAATTATTCGACCTATCTCGTAATGAACTTATAGATATGTTAAATGAATTTCTCAACAAGAATCACAATGTTTCTTCAAAACTTGAATCTCTTAGAAATGTCCATGACATTTTAGCAAATAAATATAGTTCTCTTTGAAAGGAGTTTGAAAACCTAAAAATAGAAAATCTAACTCTGAAAATAAAAGTTCCAAAAACTTTAGAGGATAGAGTTTGTAATTCTGTTAAGTATGAAAAAGCATTTCCCGAATTTCTTGCAAATGACATAGACATAAGCAAACAAGCTTATATGATCTGTGGTGTTAGCAGAAAAAATAAACGAGATATTGGTTTTGAAAAACCAGAGGAATCTCCTATGCTAACCTACCTGATATTGCTTGCATATATTTTTTAAAGAAAGATCACAATAAAAGAACTTGTCATATGCAAAAAAAACATGGAAAGACAACATTTTTCAGTACTAACAGACCAAGACTCATCCAAATTTGGGTACCTAAGAATAAAATAATCTATCTTGCAGATATCCTTAGCAACAAAGTTAAAACACCAGCCATGGTACTTAGATAATGAATGCTCAAGACATATGACGAGAGAAAAGTATATGTTCCAAGACCTGAGCCTGAAGAGTAGAGGATTCATAGGTTTTGCATAGTAGTTAATGGTTTCCTTCCGTCTATTAAAAATGTTTTACTTGTGAAAGGACTGATGCATAACCTACATAGCATAAGTCAATTAAGTGACAGTGGTTATGATGTGGTCTTCAATCAAATGTCGTGTAAAGCAATAAGTCAAACTAATGGATCCATAATATTTACTGGTAAAAAAAATATATTTACAAAATAAACTTGCTTGATTTGGAAAAACAAGAAGTAAAGTGCCTTATGACTGTGAATGAAGAACAATTGATTTGGCATAAGAAATTAGGACATGCTACCTTGAGATTAATCTAAAAATTGAAAAGACTCGACTTAGTCAGAAGCTTGCCAAATCTCAAATACGAATAAATTGTTCTTTGTGAGGAATATCATAAAGGGAAACAAACAACATCATCTTTTTCCTAAAAAATGTTGTTTCCACTTCCAAACCATTTGAACTATTACATCTTGATTTTTTTGGCTTTGTAAAGACTACTTCTGTCAATAGTAAAAAGTATGGACTCGTTATTGTTGATGATTATTTCAATTGGACATCGGTAAATTTCCTTAAACACAAAGATAGGTCACATAAAGTTTTCACTACCTTATGCAAACAAGTACAAAATGAAAAAGTTTTTTGTATTGCAATGATTCCTATTGATCATGAGGGTGAATTTGAAAAAAAAAAAAAAAGCCTATTGAAAACATATGTAAAGAGAATGAAATTTTACATAACTTTTACTCTCCTAGAACACCTAAACAAAATGATGTTGTAGACATAAAGAATAGATCTCTTCAGAAAATGGCACACACCATGATTCACAAAATGAATGTTATCAAACACTTTTGGGCAGAAGTAGTGAACATTGCATGTTATATTAATAATAAAGTCTATATTAGAACTATTCTTAATAACACTCCTTATGAACTGTGGAGAAGAATAAAATCCAACATTTCATACTTTCATCAATTTGGTTGCATATGCTATATTTTGAATATCAAAGAAAATTTTGGCAAATTTGATTCACGATCTCCAAAACGCATATTTTTGGGATACTCTGAAATGTCTAATGTCTATATAGTATACAACAAATAAATACTAATTGTTGAGGAATCAATTCATGTCAAGTTTGATGACAAGAAGCTTAACCATAAAAAGTCAAAGCTAGATGTAGACTTTGCAGATCTACAAATATCAGAAGAACCAACAAAGTCAGCCTACAATGAATCAAAAGATATGCGTGTTAATTCAAGAACAAGAAATAATGAACCTCCCACAAATCAAGATCATTAGGAATCCAAACGTGGATGGAAATAAAAATATTCTCATCCAGACTCTCTGATCATAGGAAGTGCAAATGATCCTTTAAAAACCAGATTCTCTTATAAAGAAACATCTACCTTTAGACTACTATTTGAAATTGAACCTACAACTATAGACGAAGCTCTATCAGATGATGGATGAATAATAACTATGCAAGAATAGTTACATTAATTCAAAATAAATGACGTATGAGATCTTGTCCCCAAGCCTAAAGAAAAGAAGTCAATTGGAACTAAATGGGTTTTCAGGCACAAATTGAATGAGAAATGTGAAGTGGTCAGAAACAAAGCTAGATTCGTAGCTCAAGGATACATTTAGCATGAAGATATTGATTACACTAAAACTTTCGTTCGTGTGGCAAGGTTAGATACAATCAAAATTTTACTTTCTTTTGCGGTTTTTATCAAAATTATTTTATATCAAATGAATGTGAAAAATGTTTTCTTAAATGGTTACATAAATGAAGAAGTGTATGTCAAACAATATCTTTACTTTGAAGATAATGAATTCCAAACTATGTTTTCAAACTAAAAAAATTCCTGTATCGTCTGAACCAGACCCCAAGAGCTTGATATGATAGACTAATTAATTTCTTATTAAAGAATGATTTTGAAAGAGGCTAGGTTGACACTACTTTATTTAGAAAATATCTAAGAATGACCTTCTCATTTTCCAAAAATATGTGGATGATATCATTTTTGGTTCTGCTAACGACAAGTTCTGCCAAGAGTTCTCTTAGTTAATGCAGAATAAATTTGAGACGAGCATGATGGGAGACTTAAAACTCTTCTTTGGAATCCAAAATCATATATCATAGCCCTCTTTCTCGTGTTTTCTAGTACCTTCAACTAATATCTGAGTTCATTCTCTTGATTTAGCACTTTACTATGTAACAGTAAAGATCCTTTACTGTTGGGAATACTAGTAAAATGGTATAAATTACTGTATGTTTTGGATCAATCCTATTTTCTTTTCTCTCCTGAAATTTCTATTTTAAAATTTCTTTTAAAACCTTGATTGACAAAAACCGATTTGTAAGGATTTTAATTATCATTTGAAAAATAGATAAAATGCATTAGAAGAACATTTATTTCTCAAATGTCAATTTCATCTCCTTTCCAAAATTAAAAAAAAAAGGTATTTTATATGTTTAAGCACAAGAGTATTCGTGTTAAAGTTTTCCTTATGCAAATCACTCTTCAATGATATTTTGAGTAGTAAAACAGAATCTTTGTATTGAGATAAGTGAATACTCAAATAGAAGAATAGATATGAGAAATGACTCTTAATGTGTCCTTTATAGTTTAAATATGTTCTAAAATTTTATCTTATGTTATTTTGACTTCTGGCTGTGATTCGTGAAGCTCTTCAATGACAAAGTAGTATGCTTTAATAAGGTAGCGCGGGTTAATCAGTGAGAAGAATCAATATGCTAATATTGAAATTCATCCTCTATTAGAAATAAGTATTAATTGATACAGTCGAATTGTTAGTGAAAAGTAATGGAAACATTATAATGCATGTTGGCAATGAAACTAATGAAATAGGGATATATATTGTAAAACCTTCAATGATCCATGATTTATGTATAAATGTGCATGTAAATAGTTAGAGGAAATGGTTAATATTTCAACCTCTCATTCAACATCACAAATTCGGAAGGTTGAATGGCAACTAGTCGAATACCCTCATCAGAGCAAAGGTTAGAGGATACATTCAACCATCCTTGATTAAAGCAACAATGCTTGAAATGGATAGATCAAACACCCTCAATTATCTGATCATCACATTCTAAGAAGAAGCAAACATAGGTATAATGGTTAAAACAAGACTATTCCCAAGGGAACCTGAAATGCAGGATGACCAAAACTTTCTCATATCTCTCCAACTAGAGAACTCTGTACAATAAACGAGTTTAAATAACTCACCATCTGGTTAAACTCATGGCCATATTAGTACCTAAAAATGACTATCTTTGCAATCTTCTGACTCTGAGGTTTGAAGTCATTCCTTTGTCTACTCAAGGAGAAGATACTTGCCTCTGGTGTATAACGTGTTTGATTCATCAACTGAGATTCACATCTACAAAATAAAACCACGAGAACAAAGAATTGCATCTGCTGATATAAAGGAAAGAACGATAAGAACAAAGCTAACTCTGCATCTGGCTCGAAGATCGTCTAAAAGTATGTTGGAACCAAGTTGATTTTATACTTAGAATATTTATGATAACAAAAATATTTTATGAGATTAATATATTTGACTTCAAAGAGTATGAAAGAAGATATGGTTAAGATTCGTAGAAGATTTGATCAAGATTTGATCAAAATTTATCTACAACAAAATATGGACAGAATCAATCAGAAGAATTTACAAACGCAATCTGAACAAAATACGAACATAATCAATATGAAGAATTTACAATCTCAATCTAAACAAAATAGGAACATAATCAATTTGAAGAATTTACAAACGGAATTTGAACAAAATACAATTCAGAATTAAAAAAGGACTAAATTGAAGCCCAAATTTTAACTATAAATAGATATTCAAGGCTGAAGAAGAAAATCATCGAAAAGCAGAAAATGGTAGTCTTAGAGTTCAAAGAGAGAATAACTTGTTTGAATGAAAAATATTCTGAGTGTTCTTTTCTTAGAGTGTCAGAGTTATTATTATTATCAACTTTGTTAGAAGCAAACAATAAAAGTTCCAATCTTTTGTATCCAGCCCGATAGTGGTTTAGTTGCTTCTTGAAACTGGGACTGTCAAGTTGTTAGGAGAATACTTGGCTTGTAAGGTCAAGGTGGTTAGTTTCTCAAAAGTCTTGGGTTGTCAGGATATTTGGAAAGACTGGCTTGGAGGGTAAGGTGCTTTGTACTTCAAAGTATTTGAATTAGTAGATTAAAGCCTTCTGAATTAGGGGACTAGATGTAGCCAAGTTAGTGGTGAACCAGGATAAATCTACGTGTCAAATTATTTATGCTTTCATTGCTTGTTGCCTTTGAATCCAATTGCTTATACTCCAAGTAAGTAACCAAAACCGAACTAGTTTTTTTTATTTATTTATAAATTATCTAAAAGTTATCAACTTTGACAAACACAATTCAACCCCCCTTCTCGTGTTTGCACCTTCAAAGTAAAGTCTGGCCAACTCTGGTAAGACAAGTGAAAGGAATTTTTTTCTAAATTACCCTTGACTGTCATCTTTCAGGTACTTTGTATTTTATTTCATTATTTTATATGTAGTTTTTTATCGTACCTTATATGCTATATTACGCATGCTTGTGTTTTCTTGTCTCTCTTATCGTGTGTCTGTGCTATTTCTTTTGTCTTGGTCTGTGTTGTCTTATCCTTGTTTGTATAATTTTTTTTAAAATTGTTCTTTGTCCATCTCTCGTTAAAACCTAAGTTTTGATCGCTTTTTCTATGCTTATCCAAACATCTCTTCTTCCTAGTGTTTTTCACAAATTTTCCTTCTCTTTAAAATCATTTTTCTCCAAAATCCCTTTTCATCCAAAATGTTTTTAACATGAAATCTCTAGGAGAAACCAGTTATATATCTCATCCTTTATTAAGTCTTCACCTTCCAAGATGAAACAAAGCATTGAAAGGCTTGTGCCCTAATTTTTCTAAAACTTTTGGATTGGATGAAAATCTAAAAGTAATAAGGAAGAAGGTTTGGATCACATACACGTCCTCATTATTACGTCTCTTCTTCATTTTCTTCCACATCCTCTTGTCTTCTTTTTCGTAACACTTTTCGTAACACTTTTCGTTTCTTCTCTTGAGAAATCTGGTTATTTATACCTCAATTATTTTCAAATTCCACTACCTATACTCATTGAGTTTTATCTCAATTCCCTATGATCTCTTTATGTTCTTCTTGTACCGTTCTCCAACTCCTCTTCAATGGATGTTAGTTCTTCTTCTGGCAGGAAAATGAAGTCACCTTCCTCTCCCAAAAAAGAGGAAAACCTACCACCTGAAGTTGCCTTGATGGTGAGCGACATTCTTCTTGAACAACTGGAAGTCCGAATTACTCTGCACGAAGTTAACCACAATTTGGACCTTCTTACATCTCAAATGAAGGAAGCAACTGAACTCATAAGACGTTTCCTTAAATTTCTCTAGAACTTCTATGGAAGATAAGGTTTCTTTTAAGTTATTGATAAACTATATTTTAATAAATTTTTAGAGATATTTTTTGATCTTTTTTACAACAATTGTATGCTATTATATCAATTTATAATTTAATCTACTCTTTATTATGCAAAAGAAAAGATTTGAAAATGAAAAAGAATGAAAATAATCTATATATATTTGAATGAGGATGGGCTGAGCTTATGTGTTAAGTAAAAGTTGTTACTTGTTCCTAAAAGAAAAAACCTATTACTGGGGTGGAGATATAAAAAGGCAGCAAAGGGGACATAAGAAAAGGGGGCGACACAAGAGTTCTCGGTATAAAAAAAATTACTTACGACATAAAAGACAAAGCAAAAAAAAACAAAAACAAAAAAGCCCAAGCCGCACATAGAAGTGTATCACATATTTAAAACATAAGACAAATATTCATTCTTTGGTGTTTAGAGTTAGAGTAAAGTGTCTCAAATTTTAGAGTAAATATTACACTCTTTACGGGTTTTTTTTTTTGTTCTCTTTGATTTGATTTTGTTTATAATAATGAGTAACTAAACTTTCTTTTAGGATCATTAGTGGATCTTGTAATTGAGACACTTTTTACGATGTTTTAGTTATATGCTAGTTTTATTCTAATGAATTTTTATTGTTCAATTAAATTTTCCTATTGCTCTAATCACATGTTAGGATGGATTGCCCTTTGCATGTTCTTAATCAATTAGTTGTTAGCGATCGTACAGTAATTAATTGGTTGATCTATAGGATAATTGTACTGTAAATTATTGCATGACGAAATTTAGTTTTAGTCTTTCAGTTATTCAACTTTTTTATGCTCTATGCTTTTCTTGAATTTAAATTCTTTGCATGACCAAACAAATGGTTAATTTAGGAAAAAAGAATATTAATCACGAATGATCAATGAGCTAATAGTGTTAGTATATGGATTTATAATTGAATCAAAAGGAAAGACTTCGATTAGAACTAGAATCGGGGGTAATCAAAGTTACAAGTGAAACTGTGATCCTAGACTTCTCTCCATTAATTTACAACTTTGTGTTTTAGCATTTTTCTTAACTATTTCTTATTCGATTATTTTGTTACCGTAACAACTCAACTATTATTGTTAGTCGAAATAATATATAATCTTAATGTGTTTGGTACTTGTTAACTAATCCATGTGGATACAATAATCTTTTATACTACTTATGCGATAGAATACACTTGCTCTAAGTGTATTTTTAACATAACAAGTGTTTGACGCCGTTGTCAAGGAGTAATTTAGCAATATTAAATGAAAAAGATTTTTCTTACTTTAGATATTTTTTCTTGTTGTAGTTTAATTTGAATTGTTATAAAAATACAATTTTGTATTAGTACTCAATCTATCTTTTGGTTGTTATTTTTCTATTTTTCTATTTTAATTTTACTTTATAAAAACTTTTTTACTATTTATTTTTGTTATGATTATTTCAATTTGGTTTTATTTTATTTTATTTTATTTTAAAAAAATATTTTCTTTTTCTTTGTTTGTTATTATGATTTTACTTTAATATTCCTTATGATACAAAAAAGTTACAAAATAAAATTTATTATTAGTTTCTTATTTTTTATTGTTTCTATTACTTGTGCATGTGCACCCGCTCCTGAGAGTCTGCTTTAATTTTTTATCTGGAAATTGAAAGAACAACTCGTACAAACATAATAGAGAGAAGAACAATGGGTGATAATCTAAGAAGAACACTTTGAGACCGCTTCACCCACTCATTAAATATTACTACCAGCATTGTGAATCTACCGGTGCACGCAACCAATTTGAGCTCAAACTAGGTTTGATTCAAATGGTTCAGGATTCGACTATGTTCAGGGGTACACCAATAAAAGATCATAATACTCATCTAAAGAATTTTGTAAGAGTAGTGGACTCAGTAACTTACAATGGTGTCACGCCTGAAGCCATCAGACTGAGATTGTTTCTGTGACCATTTGCTGACAAGGCAACTATATGACGAGATTCTCTACACATTGGGTTAATTAATACATGAGAACAATTGAAACAAAAGTTATTCAACAAATACTTCCCTTTAGGAAAAGCTGCTAAGATTTGAGCTGAAATCACAAAATTTTCCCAATTCGAGCAAGAATACATGAAGCATGGAAAAGACTTCAAGAAAAGCTCTAAAGTTTCCCCCGCCATGGATTTGAGAAGTGCGAAAAGCTTGAAATTTTGTACAACGAACTATCTTCTCATAATAGGGGAGTTATTGATTCATCATGGGGGGCTATATGCTAAATAAAGATCCCGAGGAAGTTTATAACTTAGTTGTAGATATAACAACTTATAGTGCTCAGTGGGAAACAAATACACATTAAGAAACCAACTCGGATGTGTAAGGTAGATGTTGAAACCAACTTTTACATAAAGCTAGATGCTATTTCTAAACAGATTGAACCTTTGATGAAGGCAAAAGCTCAACCATCTCCCAACCCTTGGGCCAACCTAACAAAAGAAGCTAACTTTCTCGGCCAAAAGAAAAGTGAGTTGAGGCCTGACATACAAGATTGTTTAGTTAGGTACATGTAAAAGGTTGGACATCCTTGCTTGGGTGTTTTTATCAAATTACATGGATATGATTGATGAAAGGCTACAATCCATTGAAGGTCTTATAAAAGCACAGGGTAAGCCTTATATGTCCACCGAAGAGGACAATTATATCCACAATCCCAATTGGAGCCAAAAACATCCTCAACAAATGAGACATTTGGAATCTTGGAGAGTGATATCTCAAATATCCTTAATTTGTTATCTCAAAGGTCCCAGACTCATTTTGTACTCAAACTAACCCTAACCCAAAAGAGAAGAGCGAGCATTGTAAGGTTATCACTCTTAGGAGTGCTAATGAGCTAAATCAAGAAAATAAGCAAGATGGGCGTGCACTCGAAAAAGGAAAAGAAACTTCTGCTGAAGGAAACGCTTCCAAAGATCACAAGTAAGGAAAGGAGAAAGATGATCAAGTAAGGGGGTGTATTTCTTTTCTTGAAATACTTAAAATGAGCAACATGATGAGCAATTTGCTAGTTTTCTTGAGATATTTAGGAAATTGCATATCAACATTTCTTTTGTTGAAGCTATTGCTCAAATGTCAAAATATGCAAAATAATTAACATGTTATTTCTAACAAAAAGAAATTCAAAGTCTTTGAGACTGGTAAGTTTAATGAAGAATGTTCTACTATAGTTTTATAAAACTTATCACCTAAGCTTAAGGTCCAAGTAGTTTCACTATCCCTTGTACAATTGGTAACTCTCTTTTTGAAAAGGCATTGTGTGATTTAGGAGCAAGTATGAATTTGATGCCTTTATCTGTGTTTAGAAAACTTGGCTTGCAGGAACCACAACTTATATGATCTCCTTACAGTCGTGGGATAGTGGAAGATGTTTTGGTAAAAGTGAGAAAATTTATTTTTTGTGCAGACTTTGTGATGTTAGACATGGAAGAGGATAAGGAAGTTCCAATAATTTTGGGCGGCCATTCTTGGCAACAAGAGATGCCATAATTGAAGTTAAAAAGGGGAGGTTGACTTTACAAATGGAGGAGGAAAATTAAATTTTTATAGTTTTTAATTCCTTGAAAAAATATTTTTCTATTCTATTTGTAATTTTGTGTAGGATATTTTTATTGTTGATGGGAACTCTCTAATAGAAACTGTTTCTCTACATGATCCTACACTTACAGAAGAGCCTCCTTGGTTTTCATGTTGGGGCATTGCAGTTAGGCTCGTGATGTTAAACAAGCGCTTCATAGGAGAAAATTTCCATTAACATATTTTTATTTTACTACATTGGTATATGTTTAATTTTGTTTTTAGGAAATAAAAGCACCAACTGCAAGCCCTTTCAAGGAAGTCACTTTTACCTTCTCTCAGTTATTTATTCATTTTGTCTCAATTTTAATATTCTGCATTGAGGACCATGCTTATTGTTAGCGTGATATTTTGGCATTTGACCTCTTGTAGTGTTTGTGATGACCTCTTTATTAGCGTGGGGGATAGGGAATATATTTTGACGTTTGACCTCTTATTTGTTTTTTGTTTGTTATTTTGATTTTACTTTAATACTTCTTATTATAAAAATATTACAAAAAAATTTATTCTTAGTTTCTTTTTTATATTTTTATTGTTCGTATTGCTTGTGCATGTGCACCCGCTCCTTTGAGTTGGTTTTGTTTTTTTTAACCAGCAATTGAAAGAACAACTCTTAGAGACATAACAAAGAGAAGAACAATGAGTGGTAATCCGAGAAGAACACTTTAGAACTACTTCACCCCATCAACCGATATTACTACAAGCATCGTGAATCTACCGTTGCAAGCAACCAATTTTTGAGCTTAAACTAGGTTTGATTCAAATAGTTCATAATTCTACTATGTTCAAGGGTACACAAACAAAAGATTAGTAAATTGATTGATAATTGAATCAAAAGAAAGGAATTCCAATAGAACTAGAATCGCGAGTAATCAAAGTTACAAGTGAAACTATGACCCTAGAGTTCTCTTCATTAATTTAAAACTATGTTTTATTATTTTTCTTAATTATTTGTTATTTCATTATCTTGTTACCATAACAAGTCAACTATTATTATTAGTTCAAATAATAAATAATCTTAATTAATTTGGTACTTGTTAATTAATATCTGTGGATAGGATAATCTTTTATACTACTTTTGCCATAGAGTACACTTGCTCGGAATGTGTTTTTAACGCAACAATTATCTTTTTGTCCCTCTTGTGCCTTCTTTGTAATCGTGATCCTCATCTTAATGATATGTTACCCTTTCTTTATTTTGTTCCAACTTAATCATGTTAATTATATGATGGTCTTTAATTTATTTTCTTGAGTGTGTGTGTGTGTTTTTTTTTTTTTTTGTGGCCTTATTTCTTACTTTAAATTCTATAATTTCACATTTTTTGATATTGACAAAGTGGGACAAAAATAGAAGATATAATAATACAATTAATTGTATGCTTACGTCTTAACATTTGTTTTCTGCATCATCTACATCTGTTTGTTGCATCATATGCATCTATTTGCGTCTGTATCATCGACATATGTTTGTTGTACCATCTACATCATATGCATATGTTTGCATTTGGATCATCTGCATATGTTTGCAGCATAAGTATCTAAATGTCTTTTTGCATAGTACTTGCTTATACGACAAAGTCTTGCAATTCACCCTTGTTTTGAAAGGAAAAGAGAATTGTGAAATGTTAATCAATAGACTTCATACGAAACCATCCTAGGAATTTGTGAACTCTCTTTGGAAAGTCTTGTCATGTTTTTTCATGATATCTTTTTACTTTCTATCTTGTTTTACTTCCATGTGTATCAAAAATAAAATAACTTAAGAAGTTTGAAATTCATAAAGAATAATGTTTATCATATTAAGAAGGAACCCCATAATATTGATTTATAATTTTCTTTTAGAAGATCAAATGGTTACTAAGTCAAACAATTTTTGAGTACTGCATTCAGGGGGAGCCTTCTATTAAACCTAATTTTGTGAAGGAAATTTGTTCATTAATTGTTTAGTTATTGGTCATCATCAAAAAATGGGAGATTGTTAGTGCAATAAAAGTTTTCTTTTAGTTGATGTTATCATGATAACAAAAATACAAAAATAAAGAACAATTATCCCCTATTAATAACTATATATGTTAAGGTAGCATAAATTATGGGTAAGTTAGAGATAACAATCTGAGTATTTCTAACACATAATATTATAACCTAATAAACAAGTAATTATGTTAACTAATAGAGTAAGTCATAATAAAGGGATAAGAAGTATTGCAATATGCATATGATGATCTACAGAAAATATGGCTACAACGAATATCTTCCTCTGACTAAAAAACCATCTTGAGCCTCTTACTCAATTATCAAAAGAAGAGAGCTATAAGTAAAGCCTCTAATAAAGTCAATGTTCTGGTACAAGCTAGATCCTCTTATGAACAAAGAAAAGAGAATCTATTAAACAAGTTCACAGTAATTCTGAAGAAGCTGTTGAAGTTGTATTTGACTGTGATGAACACGCTTTAAAATGTGCCTTTGGTGATTCAGTTAATGCAAGCATTGCTTTGATTAGTTTTGACTCTAATAAGTGTATAAAACATCTGATAACTTTGCCTCTGAAAATCATGACAAGCAAGTGATCATTTGCCTCTGATAATTGTGACACCCTAAACCCCAAAATAATATATAATAATTTATAATAGAATTTTTAACTTTAATTCGCAGCGGATGAAGCAAATATGTTTTCAAGGGAATAAAAGCTTTTATAATTAATTTGAAATATTACGTTTCTCAAAAATCAAAAGGAACACTTTAAACTTCTTTACTTCTATAAAATAGTGCAATCTCAATAAGCTTGATTTAAGTATAATTACTTGATTTAATTCTAAAAACTTACTAGTACTTATAAGGATTTCATACAAAAATTCGTTTCAAATTAAATAAGCAAAATACAAATTACAACCCTTATTCCCAGTATCACCTATCAGAGCAGGGTTCCTCCCAATTTGAACTTCAAGATTCATTAACCTGTAACAACTGCGATTTCGCAAACGCAGGGTCAAACCAGTCAAACACAAACAACGAAGGAGGTGAGTTTTGAAATCATGTTAATAGTATAATATAAGTAAGAAGAACACGCATTTGATCATAAATAAACTGTATCGTTAAACAAACATTATTCAAGGAATAACATCACATAATAAAGTCAAAGTCAAAATCAAGAAAAATCAATACATTTCACTGTAACATAAAATCGTCTAAGAGAAATTATAATCACATGCGATGCACATTAATCACAACAAAACAATCACAATAAAATGCAATGCTATGCATGAGCTTAGACTCTACTTCACAATGTGGTACCATTCTAACTCTGAAGTACTTGGTTAGGAGACTTGATATTATGCCACCATCCCGGTGGACGGACAATTCAAATTGGCCCTGTCCTCATAGATCCTCTCAACTCAACCCGAGACACATATACGCGACATTCGAGGTAAACGTGTGTTGCATGGTAGCTCTCGACATTTGGAGTGCTACCTCCAGGTCACCTAGGAATTCCCCACCCGAATACCTTAAGGATCCACAGTAGACCGCCACGATCAGGCTCAATTCAGTTGTACTTCCCCAGAATCACTAGGCTTGTCAGGCCCTACCTATATGATGACAAAATAATCTCCACTTCACAAATTCTCAATATTTATTTTCTCCCGTCGTTGGCCTATGATACTCCATTAAGACCGTTATCTCAAACACAAATTAGAATCATCATTATTTCATCAACTATGGGGTTACGTCAATATTCTCATCACAATTTTATATCATAAATCATACATAATCATTGTCATCATATAAACTCATCATGTAAACTTATCACAAATTTATGAAATCACAATTATTGTTCATACATCATCATCATCACATAAAATTATCACAACACATCCATCTTTTATTGTCAGATCGCATAAACTCATCTAATCAAACATATACATAAAATTAATTCGACACTCAATATCACAATAACATCAAATACCACACATTTAAGGAAATTAAATCAATCAACACCTTACAAATATTTCTATTCTATATTTTAATCTCACAATTTCCATATTTGCACATTAATTAATTTATCCCTCAAAGGCTACGGCCGAACGTAGCGAGCCCCGGATGAATCGTTGGGAAATACGGTTTTCCCGTTCATCTCACAATATATTATACTCATGAATTCAAACGCTCTCTCACCCCTTACCTTATTTCGACGCTTTTACACATGAATACAATTCCACGAGCAAACAACCTTTACTTTCTGACTCTTTGTCCTTCAATTGATCTAACTCGATAGTTTATGGGTAAACGTTAAAAATAAATTATGAGACTTGCCATAAATCAGAAAACCAATTAGTTTATAATATAGATATTTTTCACACAATCGTTTTGGCGTTGATTTCATTCAAATCGGAGTTACGGTGAAGAAGAACGATACAAAATAAGGAATTTTATAAACGGAGAAGTCGTGTATTTTAGAGAGAAATTGAGATGGTTAAAAATCTGAGGAAGTATGTTTATTTGACTACCTAATTGAATAAAACAACATACTTAAATTTGGACGAGAACGGAGAAAATTTTCTGGAACAGTTATCGATCGCCGGTGCCAAACGATAGGTTGTTGTGTTTCCTCTTTGGTTTTACGACTGCCCAACTCCCTTCCCTTTTTTTATTAACAATTAGCGTTCACACATGGGTCAAACCCATTGGTCTCTTTATTTACTTTTTTTGTTTTATTACTATTATTATTTTATTTTGATAAAACAAAATTAATAGTTACTTAATCTCATTTTTAATACTCCTCCAAACATCATTTAATTTTCAAAACATTACTAATATTTCATAACTAATATATGATAAATTAGAGTAATTAAAATAATTAACCTTTAAAAATAATACATATTACTAACAATTGAAACTCTCATATTCAAAATAGTCACTATAATTATACTTATTTTTTAAAATACTCATATTAAAATATCATCATTAGAGAATAATCAAAATCACAAACTAAATAAATATAACATTGCTACTTTATATTAATTACTAAATCATAATAAATATATATAAAATCACAATGCCACAACAAGTATATAAAAATAAAGGAAATCAAACACAATATTATTACTATCCCAAAATAAATAACTAAAATATGAGATACTTAGAATTAATTAAAATATAAATATGTGCATATTTAACATTAGTCAAACATACAAGGAAATATCACATTAATTATGAACGTACATATACACGTAAAATCGCATAAAATCTTATTCTTTAAAATATGTACATTAAAATACTATTATTTTTAGCGAAATATATAAGATAATAAAATATAGTATTTATTATTTATATCACTCATTTAGTCAGATGTCTACAAAATTAGCACGTCATAGAAAATACACAAATAAGAAAATTAATTGTTTAAATTCTATTTTATTAATAAAATAATTTATTATAAAATTTGGGGTGTTACAATAATCACGACAAGCAAGTGATCGTCTGTCTCTGATAAGTATGTCAATGCTTTGTTAGTCTAGTTCTAATAGCTGTGTCAAGCACTTCATCGTTGCTCTGATAAAAAGTCAACGCTCTGATAAAAAGTTTACACTGATAAAGTCAACCCTTTAATAAGAAGTCAACTCCAATGTCCTCTGCTCATCATAATGGACTTATTCTCTAACTGAATAAGTGCATGACATCATCCAATAGTGACATCCTTTATGATATGTTTTCTTAATTGAAGATACATAGAATCAATTATGAATATATATATATATATATATGAATATGCGTTAATGATTGATTTGCCTAAAATGCTAATTTAAGATCTCCAATGGTTAGATTCTCAACGGATACTTCTTTGTATTTTTGAAGAAATCGTCCAGTCAATCAAGTGTGAGAGAGAATGAAAAAGGCAATGTGTTAAGAAGAAATTCTGAAAAAGCTAAGAACATATCAAAAGAAAAATATAAATGAAAAATCCTCTTTGTAGACAGTTATTATAATTGATGTAAATCAGTCAAAGTATTTTCATACACTTGAACTGAAATAGGGCTTGATATGTACATCCTCTCAATGAGATTTAGAATCCCAGAAACATATTTTGTGTCAATTCAAACACAAACTAGAACTGACCTAAATCAATTTGATAGTGACAACAACTCTCTCACCTCTAAAAGGTACCTGAATGGATACAACAAAACTCATGAATCTCAATTGTAGGCTGCCAGAATTTTGAAGAAGTGTTCTAACGATAACAGCCTGAAGAGGCTAGAGAAGAATAATCAAAACCTGAAGAAGCAACGTAAACAATATTTGTATACTCGATTGGACTGAAGCAAAATCTCTCTGTAAGGGGAGGACTAGATGTAGCAACAACTATGTTGCGAACTAGTATAAAGATATATGTGTTCCCTCTCTGTAACATCCCAAATTTTATAATCAACTATTTTATTAATTAAATAGGATTTTAAAGAAATTAATTTGGTGTTAAAATTATTTTAGAATATATGTTGATTAATTTTATGATTACTTCTCCTTATATGTGTGGGTTTCTTATGGTTTGGTAATCATATATAGATATAATGAGTAATATAAATTATACATATTACTCTTAGTTATTTAATTTATTTTTCAAAAATATAAGGGTAATTTAGCAAAAGTATTTAGACAATAAGATTTTGAGTGAGTTTACAAGTAGATTTGCATTAGATATTTGTGGTGATATTTTCGTGTGCGTTTGACTACATGATAAATGTGCGTATAGTATATTTTAATTATTTAAGTATATTTCCTATTTTAGTTATTTGTTTTATAAATAATTGTCTTAAGATATTAGTAATATTGTGATTAATTTCTTTATTTTTATATATTTTCTATGATATGATGGTTTTATAAGTATTTATTGTGATTTAGTAATAAATATGAATTATTTATGTTATATTTATTTATTTTATCGTTTTGACTATTCTATAAAGATGGTAGTATTTTTATGTGATTATTTTGTAAAATATTATAGTAATAATTGTAGTTAATATTGTGAATATGAGAGTTTTTGTTATTAATGTATTTTAAAATAGTAATTGCTTTAATTAATTTTTATAAATATTATTAATACTTTAGTAATGAAATTGTGGTAAAAAAAATTAGTTTTGGTAATTGTTGGTTTTATTTTGAAAAAATAAAAGAAAGGAGTAAAATGTGTTTTATGGGTTAGACCCATATGCAAGTAAAACCTAATTAAATAAAAATAAAAATAAGGAAGGAAGGGGAGAAGTGCCATGAGCCGTATAGGAATAGGAAATAGAAAAGTAGGATTATCGTTTGGCACGAGTGATCGATAACTATTCTAGATGACCTTCTCTGTTTTCGTCTAAATTTTAGTATGTTGTTTCATTCATTTAATTAGTCAACTAAACACAATTTCTCATATTTTTAACCATCCAAATTTCTCTCTAAAATATCCGACTTCTCCGTTTATGAAATTCCTTATTTTACATTATTCTTCTTCAACATAAGTCCGATTTGAGTGAAACCAACGCCAAAACGACCGTGTGAATGATGGCTATATTACCCTCTGATTATTTTCTGATTTAGGGTAAGAAGACTTGATTCAATTTCGAAATTGACATTTTTAGTGTGTGTTTTCATAATTTATTTTTGACGTTTATCTATAAACTGTCGAGTTAGATCGATTGAAGGACAAAGAGTCAAAGAACAAAGCTTTTTTCTTGCAAACTCTTATTTGCGTGTGAAAGCGGCGAAAAAAGCTAAGGGGTGATAGGGCGTTTGATTTCATGAATATATTATAATGTGAGATGAACGGGACAACCGTATTTCACAACATTTCATTCGAGGTTCGCTACGCACGGCGGTAGCACTATTTAGTAATAATTGAATTAACATGACTAATTAGGGTTTGTAGGATTAAAATATGGATTATAAACTTTTATTATTTAAATTCTACAACTGTGTGGTATATGTGAAGAAAGTTTAAGTTTTTATTTTTAATGTGTTGAAAGTCTTATTTATAATATATGTGATAAAATTTGAATTTATGTATGGCATATATGAATGTTTTAATTTCTATATGTATGTGGTGAAAGTTTAAATTTTTATGATGTAACGAATTAATGTTTTGATTTTTATGACACTTTTATGAATACATGATTTCTTGATATGTAGAGTGGAAGCTTTGATCTTTGTGATAATTGCTTATGGATATATGATCTTCATGGTATGTGGGGTGGAAGCTTTAATTTTGATGATGGTTGTTTATGAATATTTGATTTTCATGATAAGAACATGTGATGTATGATCTTAGTGATATTTGAATAAGGTGATTATTTCGTATAAGTTATTTTTGGATCATTTGACCTAATCTTAGTGGGTTGTGTCAGAATATTTGATTTTAATAATACATCATCATATCATGGCATATGCATCTTAGTGGGTTGTGTGGAAATATTTTATTTTGATAATGCACCATTATGTCATGGCATATGCATCTTCGTGGAAGTTGCCTTTGTGGCAGATTTATTTTTCCAATCAGTATAAGTGATTTTCTGTGTGGAGTTTGCCTTAGTGGCAGGTGTTATATCCAGATATAGTTATCAGGATCATGCATAACATTGCACCATCTTGTGATTGTTTTATTGTGGTTAATGTGTATCTAATGTCATAATAATTTCTCTTAGATGATTTCATGTTATAATGAGATATTGATTTTCCTTAAGTGATTTTGACTCTATAATATGATTATTTCCTTGAATGTTTTGATATATTGTGATGTGGTTGATACGACATTGTGTTGATAATTTTCGTGTTCTTCTTACTTATATTATACTATCAACATGATTTTAAAATTCACCTCCTTCGTTGTTTGTGTTTGACTGGCTTGGCTCTGCGTTTGCGAAATCACAATTATTACAGGTTAATGAGTCTTGAAGTTCAAGTTTTTGAGAAGTCCCGCTCTGTTATGTTGTATTGGGAATGAGAGTTATAAGTTGTATTTTACTTATTTAATTAGAAATACCTTTTTGTATGAAAACCATACAAGTACTACTAAGTGTTTGGAATTAAATTAAGAAATTATAGTTAAATCAAGTTTATTGAGATTACACTTTTCTATAGGAGGAAAAAGTTTAAGGTATTCAATTTGTATTTTGAGAAACATGATACCCTAATAGCTCATAAAAGTTTCTTTTCTTTTGAAATAGATTTTATTTATCCATTGGGAATTTTAGTAAGAATATGATATAAATTATTATGTATATTATTTTGGGGATTATGTTTTACTAATTATTTAAATGAATAGTAGTTTAGGTATTCTTACTTAAATAATTAAAAAAAAATTGTCATAATTTTTCTAAGCAATAAGTATTTTTAAGTAATGTTTTGGATCAAAAATTTGGGGAATTACACTCTCTCTCTGTTTCACTTATCTATGTTCTCTATGATTTAACTTTTTTTTCTTCTCTAAACTAGTTTTTAATCATACATTTAATGATTTGAAAAAAAACATATTTTTGGTTAAGCAATTGTAGTATCTTTCAGAAATGGCGAAACACAACTCAAAATCCCCCGGTTTTTTTGTGTGATTTCCAGCACCTTCAAGTCCAACTCATGAAGAATTGAAGCCAAATATAGTAAATTGCTTATTCCAAAATGAAGAAATTAAGGAATGAATATTGCATATGTGTTATCTGTAAGACCCTTAATTTTCAATTGTAAATTATGAATTTTAGTGCATTTTTATGTGGAATTCTGAGGCTTTTTAGCCAATTTTAATGGTATTTTGTGTGTTAAATTCCAATGATATTTTTATGAGACCCGTTTAAAATTATTTGGCGAGAAATAATTTAATTACGTCACGGAGAATTTATTACCGGACTGTTTTGTTAAAAATATCTCTAATTGCTAAAAGATTTACTTGTCAATTGAGTTGCAATGAGGTTAGATATTTTTATCAAAATAGTTGGGGTGTGTGTAAAAATATTTAGATATTTATTGATTTGGTTTAATTAATATATATATATATATATATATTAGTTAGCATAGTATATATATATATATATATATTAGTTATATATATAGTTAGCAGATTATTAGTTAGTATATAATATATATGTTAGTATATTTTATATACATATATAAGTTACATATATATAAAGTTATTATATATAGATAGGTGAGAGAAAGAAAACAGAACCAATGCCTCCGTGCTGCTTTTCACGCTCGCGCTACTTGCTTCCTTTCCCTTTTCTTCTTCCAGCATTCAAAATCAAAATAAATTCAAAATCCATAAACATAAAACCTCCATTTTCACCTAGATCTAAGCTCCATCTCGCGAAGTGACAGAAGGGAAAGTTGCTCACCTCCATGCTGCGGTGCTAGTGAGCCAACTTTAGAAGCGGCGTGCGAACAAAATATTTTATCGGAATTTATCGTGGTACCGTAATCGGTTGTTTAAGCTATCGTTAAGGTAAGGGCTCCTTCCAAACTTTTAGTTTGCATTTAGGACATTATATGTGATTTTATGGAAAAGAAATTTGGTGTATTTGATGTGTAAAATGGTGAAAATGAATTTAATTCGTTTATGCGTGAATTAGCGGAATTTAAAATTGACGCAGTTGAGATGTAATTTGATATGAATTTTGTGCGATTTGCTGAGATTGAATTAATGTGATTAATGTGATCGATTTTGTTAGTAATGGTTGACAAAAAAAAAAAGAAATTGATTTTGATGTGTTTGAGTTACGAAATGAGTTATTTTCAAATAAATGAGTTTGAACTTTAGTTGTGAACAAATTGTTATAAATATTCATGTTTATGTAATTAGCTCCTTGAGTCTCGAAAAGGAATCGAGACTGTTGGCACCGAGTTAGCGGTGGGGAGAACTCTGAGATATTAATGTTGTTTTGGAGATTAAATTTGGTGTGGTTTATGTGTTCATAATTAATATTATGAATTTTTGATATATGATTTATGTGTGGATTATGATTGAAAATTTTGGAGATTAAATTTGGCGATTTATGGTTGACAATTTTAGAGATTGAATTTGGTGGTTTATGTTTGAAATTGTGGAGTTTTGAATTTGGTGATTTGTGATTGAAAATTTTGGAGATTAAATTTGGCGATTTATGGTTGACAATTTTAGGGATTGAATTTGGTGGTTTATGTTTGAAATTGTGGAGTTTTGAATTTGGTGATTTGTGATTGAAAATTTTGGAGATTAAATTTGGCGATTTATGGTTGACAATTTTAGAGATTGAATTTGGTGGTTTATGTTTGAAATTGTGGAGTTTTGAATTTGGTGATTTGTGGTTGAAAATTTTGGAGATTTAATATTTGGAGATTTAATATAGGTGGTTTATGTTTGGAAATGGGGAATTTTGAATTAATGTGATTTATGTGTGGTTTTGGTGGAAAATGAATGGATGAAATTTGGTATGTATGGTGAATTAAATTTAATATGGATTGTAGATTAAATTTGAGGTGGGTTTGAGGAAAATCTGTTTTGAGTGTACTCTGTGAAATGTTTGAAAAACCATGATTGTTAAATGAGTATTAAAAATGGGGAATCTTTTAATAGCTGCATTTACGTAATGGTTGTGGTGATTCATGTTTGGTGTGATTGATGTGTTCATAATTAATATTATGAATTTTTGATATGTGTTTTATGTGTGAATTTTGTGGAAAAATGAATTGATATAAATTGGTGTGAATTGTGAGATTATGAGTTATATATGTTTGAGATTCTCTGTGTGGAATTTGAAAAATCATTAATGTTAAATGAGCATTAAAATGGAGAATCTTTTAATAGCTGCATTCACTTAATGGTTGTGTTGAAAAAAAGTCAGAGTGTGCTCATGCATTCATAGTACATGGTGACCGCGATGGTGCCATGGTGATAGTGGTAACCGTGATGGCCACGGGATGATGACATGTGTATAGTTAGTTCATCTTATCCTTGCGGGGATTTTCGCGTCGTGCTGATCTGTGAGAGATTGCACTCTCGTAAGTCGTGCTGATCTGTGAGCGATTGCACGCATAGAAAATTAGTACTGATCTGTGAGAGACTGTACGATAGTAAATTGTGCTGATCCGTGAGAGATTGCACCTTGATAATTAGTACTGGTCTGTGAGAGGCTGTACGATAGTAAATTGTGCTGATCCGTGAGAGATTGCACCTTGATAATTAGTACTGGTCTGTGAGAGACTGTACGATAGTAAATGGTGCTGATCCGTGAGAGATTGCACCTTGATAATTAGTACTGGTCTGTGAGAGACTGTACGATAGTAAATGGTGCTGATCCGTGAGAGATTGCACCTTGATAATTTGTACTGGTCTGTGAGATGCTGTACAATTATGATTTACGCCTTTCGAGGAGGGTTTTGGTTTGGAATTCCGGAATCATGTGCATTGGCATATACACAGTACATTTGGGTGATTGGCATGCGAGTCATGTTTGATATACTGTGATGGTTGTATATACATACTCGGTTGTTGTTTGTAATTGATGAGTGTGATTGATTGATTTTGTGTGGTAAGTGTTGAATGATTGCGAAATGTTTTCGAAACTGAAATCTGCAAATTTTAGCAGTGTGTAGTCGAATACAAATATTCAATTTTGCTACTAACTTGTGAAATAGTACTGTATTCGAATACAAGGATGCTGTATTCGAATACGACAGTGTAGTTTTGTCCAAAACTTCATTTTGCAACTTTGATTATGCATGTTGGCATATGAAAACTCTTTCTAGATGTATGCTAAGTTGAAAGGTTATTTTGTGCATTTAGAATTTAAATGCTATGTGATATTTGTTAATTTCGGTTGGTGACCTTTACAATTATTGTGGAAATCTGGGCTTTGCCCTCAGATGAGAATCAGGATCGTCCTACCAGTTAGTACTCTGGAGATGGGTACAGAGTTAGACTTACCTGACCACTGCTGTGTCTGCGGGGCGCGTGGAGATCACTTGGGTTATAGTAGTTTTTTCGTAGCATGATCAGATTAGATGGCTGTATAGGGGCTAGATGTCTATCTGTTGTGGTTGTATTTATTTCATTCTGGAATACTGTACATATACCATATATTGTCAGCCTAACTTTGATTTTGATGGGTCCTTGTACCACTTTTTGACGTGATGTGGGGAAGTTAAAATTCTTGGGGCAGTGCTTTTGTACAGGTGTCTGCCGAGAATATCCCAGGGGTATGAGCTATGTTGGATAGGTCTCATAGCCCCGGTGTATTTTTCTGTTTTAAATATTTTGGATTTTCATTTCAAAATCGTTTCCGCTGTTTGTAATTATTGTTGACTTTTGTCGTTGTGATACGACTTAAATATTTTATCCAAAGGTATTTATCTCTTTATTATGAATTTGAATTTGTTTTTTTTAAAAAAAAAAAAATCGGGCTGTTACATTATCAAATTTTATTATTAGTCTTAATCAAAGTAGTAGACTAAATGAGTAAGTTTATTTGAGCCTAATTGTAAGAACTTGAGTTGGGCCAAATTTAGAAAATTTGTAAGGTGATGCAGCTATAAAAGGCAAACCCCTAGCTTATGGAAATCAGATTTGGAAGATATTGTAATTTTGTGAGATTTCGCTCTATAGAATTCTTGAAAGAATCCACTTTGAACTTATCAATGGTTTTAATCCTTGTGGTGTTTTTTTTTTTTTTTGCTCATCAATCCTTAGATTGTGGCGCCATCCTGTTCTTGGTTCCTTTGTTAAATTATAATTCTCAATTTCCTTTACATCAAACCCTACACTGATATCCTGAGTATTATGTAGTCTTTTTTGATGATTCAATAGCCTAATATGCGATTTAGAACGTGTTCTTTCACATTGTTTTGGAATCGCACAATTATGAGTTGCATAGCTTGAGTTATCGTGTTCTCCAACAAAGCGTGATTTTCACTCCAATTTGTAAGTTTTCAACCTAGAACGATCCTAAAAATTATTCATGATAAAGAGGTTCATATCATTTGGTATCATAACTTGTCTCTAGGTTTGGAATAGAGGAAAATTCTGTTTATACATTTCTTTTTTGGTAAAATCTAAATTCCTAGTTTGTGTTGGTTTTATTTGAATTTTTGTCTTTACTAATTCGATTGAGTTCTATAATTTGTGTTTGCTGCTAGTTAAAATTTAGTTGATGTCCTTAAAACAAAAAGAAAAAAAAATTCATTTTGGTGTTGTTAAGAGTAATTTTTTTTTTCAATCACTTTACTTATGTTGTATTTCTTTACTTTCTTCAATTTTTGTTCAACATTCTTGAGTGATCTTAATCCCACTATTTTTAATTAATTGATTACAACTGTTAGTTTTATTTGTTTTAATTATTTATTTAGTATAATTATTTTAATGGATCAATTTGGTCTGACTATAATATGATAATAATTCCTTTATTGATCTATTTTATTCTAATCATTTAATAATTTATCCTCATTATTTAATCTATCATTTAATAATTCCTTGAGTGATCTCAAATTCCATTATTTGAGATGCCTAACATGTATCCTAAACTTTGCGTCATATGTACATTGTTTAACAGGAGACAAATAAACCAAGGCATGGATCAAAAAGATTTTTTCAAGTTTATGGTTGTACTGTGACTACTAAAGACATGGTTGAACCTAAAGATCCCATGAAAGTGTTTGACAAAGTGAGTTGGTTGATTTTTTCCTTGAGTTCTGGAATCTCCTACCTAAGACCTATTTAATGTACTAATAATGCCTCTTTTACTAAGATGCAAAAAAGAAAAAGAAAAATTGATATGTTATTATGGATCTGATAAACTTGATATTATTTTTGTGTATGTTTTCTTCTTAGGAATGTTTATGTTCACTGTTTATGATTTATCTAACTAGGCACTGAGTTGTTTTGTTTCATATACTCTTGCAGTCTTTCCTTGAAAATGAAATTGGGTGGCAATAATTCTCTTTTGATGTATATTATTATACCTACTTGTCGTGGAAAATGGTGAAGTCATTGCCATACTATTAGATATCACCAGATGTCTTTATGATGCCATATCTAGGATGGAGAAGGCTTCCGAGCAGGGGAGTGCCATCGTTGCTGCAGTTGAAGGCGCGGAACGCCATCGGGGTAGCAATGCATCTGGTTTGTTTATCATTATATTTTCATACGCTTCTTACAGTATTAAACTACTGATTGTATTTGAATTTGTAAATTGCATCCACATTCATGCACGTCTTTTTAATGTTTATATAGTTGTTTGTACTACTGTTGAATTCTGAAGCAATTTTGTTTTAATATATGAAACATATCACTAAGTACACTCTTAAGTTGACTTGACTATTTATACGATTAAAATTTTAAGCTGTAATTATCTTGATGCTAAAATTAGAAACCAAGGAGCTGGTCGTTAATAGAAAAAGATAGGGAGAAGCGAATTACCCCTGCACTTTTATTTATCACCTTCTTATTATATATATCTCTTATTAATCAAAAAGTATTTGAAGAGTAGATACAGAGTGAGTCCTCTATTCGCTTAATCAATCACTTGTGTGGTTAATTATTCCCTAAACTTGGTATTATTGTTTTTGGACATTCCTCACCTGCAACTTGTAATTTTCTTAAACTGTTATTGATTTATATTCTTGCTTTGGGGACATGACATTTTTTTGAAGAGAGATTCCAAGGTAAACTTTAACCATTTTCGTCAACTTCAATCTCACATCATGATTTTCCGTTTGCTTCAGTTTCAGTTTGTTGATTCCATAGTAACAGAAGCTAGCTTTCTAACATTGGTTTTCTGAAACAAAAGATGGATGGAAGAGTCGTTGGGTGTTGTCTGATTGGAAAAGAAGTGAAGGAAAAGCAGGTACCTTTAAATACACTGCTGGAAAATGGCCTGTAGATCCTGATGACAAAGGTACTCATTCATGCACTACATTACTTCATTTAATGTGCCATTCAATCACTAAATATAATACATTTTAGTTCTTCAAATTATAATCTTAAAATTTGCCAAAACAAATTGAACATCATGTCATTTTCTTTTCCAAATTTAACACTTCTCTTAATGTAGCAAGAGACCATTCAAGTTAATATGTAGGTCTTTCATTAGCTTTGATGGATATTTACAACAACAAAAAATATTTTAATGGAGGGACTAAATTGATTGACAATCTTTAATTTAAGGGACTGATTTTCTGTTTAATAAATTTGAGGGAGTATTAGCTCGACTTTTACAATTTCGAGGACTGAAATGTTGATTTACTTGGCATTGAATTGATCCATGTAATTAGTGATTTTAGTTATAGTGTTATAAGGTTGATTATCACTAGTGTTCTACAATTCTTGCAGGTATTCAGACATATAATGATGCCAAGCATTTTTCCATATCTGCAAAGATACCAGAGTTGACCAATAAGAACAGAACCCTGGTGGTTCAGTATTCTATTAAATTTGAGCAGGATATTGAGTGTGGCGGTGGTTACATCAAACTTCTATCTGGTAATGTAAATCAGAATACGCACTGCAAACTAGAGAGCTCACGCATGTCATTTAAGGTCTATCGTACTCTATGATCAATTTTAACAATAATTTGATGATAATCTTGACCAAAATTATTTTATTTTCATATTATCTTGACCAAAATTATTTAGAAATTGGACATATGTGGCTATATAATCTTATAGTCAATATTTTAATTTTAATTGTAATTGTATTTTAAAAAGCATATTATACATCGAATTGAACTTTTTTTGATGAAGTATCAAATATTTTTAAAATTTTATGAAAATTTGTAGATTGAATCTACTCTATAGTAAATAGTATTAATTAGATGTTCATTGTCTACCAAGAGTTATTGAAAGGAGTAATTCTGACAAAATAGAATTAACTATGAATTTATTCTTTAACCTATGCAAAATGTTTGATAGTTTGCTACTTTGGTTGTTTTTTTATCTTGCGATGTCACGGTTTTCTTTATCTTGCAAATGGAACTAAGTAGTTTGTGTACTGATAAATGTATCAAATTTTGGTTCACTTTTTCTTACTAGAGAAAGTTCTTGTGGTAACCAACAACAATGTGAATGATGATTCTTCATTTGGAAGAAACAGCACTGGGAGAAGTAGTCATGCAGGAAGAGGAAGAAGCAACAGCATAATAACACCGGAATCAAATGCCATTTGCCCACTTCAGGGATATCTCTTTGTCTCCGCAGTTGAAACAACAATTCCCAGCACCTCCAATACGCACTGCAAACTAGAGAGCTCAGGGGAGTCATTTAAGGTCTAGCATAAAGCCAACTTACTTGTTTTCGTTGGATTTGGATCCCCTATTCCATTATTTACTTTTTATATCCATATCCAAAACTTTTTGGAGTATTTACCAAATATTTTGTTTACGAAGATGATGACTATTATTCATGAAATTAGTTTGTAGTTTATCGTAATAAATGTTAAGAAACTCACTCTGGCTTCTATTGAAAGTTTATTGAATCTTTTAGAGCAAAATAACTATTTATTGTATGTTTTAATGGAATTAGTAAAATTAAATTACATTTTATTGTATGTTTCAATGGAATTAGTTAATAAAAATAAATTAGAAATTTAAATTTAATTTACTGATATTAATAATTTAGAATTACAATTAGTAGGAAGATAAAATAAATTTAATTTAATAAATAATAATAAGTTTTAGTAACAGACAATACCGTAAGAATAGATCAATTATTTATTTATATTTATCTAGTTTTTAGTGACAGACAATGCCGTAGGAATAGATCAACTCTTTATTTATATTTATTTAGTTTTTAGTGACAGTCATAGTGGTAGGTAGAAATCAAAAACATGTAGTGACAATCCTTAAAACATGTAGTGACAGTATTCAAAATGTAGCAAGACGTCCCCTTAAAGTTGACAGTACATTCGGGTGTCACTCAAAGTATTATTGACATTTACCTACAGTTTTTGATTTTTAGTGACAAATTTTGTATCACGAAAAGTCAATTTCCTTGTAGTGATCTACCTCCCTCTCTTAATATATTTTTCACGTGAAAACTCTAACACCACACACCTCATTCATTCCCTCACCTAAAGTTCACTGCAAAATTTCATCCGTAAATAGAGAAAGTAAGCAAAATTGTGATAATTTCTCCCTTGTTCTCACGCCTACACCATCATCATCATCTTGTTCATCAAATATTTCTTGTTACCTAAAGGTAATAATACCTTTCCAATATTTTTCAACTATTCCTCCTATTTCCACCTTGTCTCTAATTTTAGGATTTGTCCTTTTGAAACTTTGAACTCTTTTCTCTTGGAAGCACTTCATGAGATAGTAGAGTTTTTGTGCTAGGAAAAAAGCGTTCAAGGGATCTTCCCACACAAATTTGATCTAGGCCATTGGTTAGGTGTTATAGAATGATTGTACAATCTCTTTGTCGTTTTTATTTTAAATAAACAAAAGAAAAATAATTATCTACCGTGGTTTTGAATTTTAATCTCATGACTTAATAATAGTACTAGCGCCTATGTTATTAGTAGAGAAGGAACAATTTTTATAGTACAATATGATTCTTGAAACATTCTATTAGATTTCGGTATTAATCTTTACTATGAAACAATTTTTATGCAAAATGTAAGGGATTGTATTATTTTAATTAAAGGAATGATTTTATAAAATGTAGTAATCATAAGTTGTGATCAAGAGATGACTTTGATGAGATAAATGTCATTGTAAATAATTTTTGTAGGTTTAAGTATATTAATTTCATTTTTATGTATGCTGCTTTTGCTATTATTTCTACTTTTTTTTTTTGCTTGTTTCTGTAAAACTGTTGTTGTTTACTGTAAAACTGCAGCTGTTTTTAGTAAGACTATCACCATTCTGTTTTTATGTTTCTTGCAAGCTGTTGTATGTTGTAGTGTTGCTGTTTTAATAGGCGATGTAAATTCCGAACTTTTTATTGTACTGCTTTTGCTATATAATATGATTTTGATTCATCAGCATGTCATGCATCATATAGACTACATGGTAGTGCTTTGTGCGTGTCTTCTTTCTGGTAACTACTTTGTCCGAGTCTTCTTTGTAGTAATGACTTCATGCGAGGTTTTTTCATTGGTATGGGTATCATTATATCTGGATCATTTTAGTCTTGCATGAGCATGTATAATGTCATTGAAACTTTTATTCCAAAGGGATATATGTGTATTTTATAGTTATAATTTAATTTTTTTATTCTTTAAATAAATGTTTAGTTCATTTTCATGCAATAAGATTTTTATACATTTATTTTATGATATTTAATCCTTTGTTTTTTAAGCTTTCATTTTCTATCGAAATGACCCTTACAAATATTTTTAGGTACCGGAAGAATCACAATTATGATGTGTGTTGAGGCGCGACGAACCATGTGAATTTAGCATTGAGATCTGTAAAACCTTTAAATTTAAAGTCCTTTTGATTTATATTGCAGAACTTAATTAAATGTTTCAAATGTGGATGTGGTTTTTTTGCTTAATAAAAAAATTTAACCATAGTCAATTTTATTATTGAAGATAGAATTAACTTGCTACTGTGAAATTTAATTTGCAATGTTTTCAACAATAAAAAATAATAAATCCATATTTTTCAAAATTGAACATACTATTCCAAATGAAACTTTTGGAGACTAAGAAACATTGAGCTGCATAAAATTAGATTCCAATATTCCAATGTCCTATATTGAATATAATTTTGTTGCAGTAGCGGTCTAAATAATTTTTTTTATGACGATGCTACGAGAGGGTTCTTTTACCTTATGCTTAAACTTTTTCTTTTCTCTTTTGTCTGGGTTGTTTTTGTTTTAATAATAAAAACTTAATTTTTGGTAAAAAAAATTATTTTACTCTACATAGTATTATTGATTATCAATTAAATAAAATTATCTTAAATTTAAATTCAATTATATAAAATGAATTGAATTAAATTATTAAAATAAAATTACAAATTAATAAATCATAAAATAAAACATCAAATCAAATTCTATTAGACGGTGCTAAATAAAAATATCTCACTGAGCTCTGAAAAATAAAGGTAATACAATCGCAAAAAGTTTCTTTCATAAAAATGTATAAAACATGAAAACAATTACACACTTAAAACTTTCACTTTTAAATTTTATAAAAGTTTTACGTAAAAAAATATTATTATTAGAATAAATAAATAAATAAATATATATATATATATATATATATATATATATATATATATATATATAGAGAGAGAGAGAGACGCCCATGGGGAAGGCCACTAAAACAAGTCTTCCTTAAATATCAAATTTTTTTACTTAATAAAAAGGCCTCAAATCTTTTTTTTTTTATTTAATAAAAAAAAGTCTCACGTTTTAATATTCTTAAAATTAAAACCGATAAAATTTTTATCCAATTTTTATTTTGTGAATTAAGTACAAAAAATATATTTTGTTAGAGTTAGTAATATGTTTGATATATATATTTTTGGAGACCCAATTAAAATTATTTATTAGAGTATAATTTAACTAAGTTACGAAAAATTTAATGCCGAACAAAAAAAATTTTAAAATGTCACATGTTGCTGATAAATTTATTTGTCAATTGAGTTGCAACGAGAGTAGATATTTTTATTAAATTAGATTGAGAAGTGAGTGATGTGATGTGATATGTGTAAGAGTGATTAGATGAGATAATGATAAATTTAGTAATATACCTAAATATTTAATTATAATATATCTATATATATATATATATTTGTTTTAAGTTTAAAAAAAAAAAAAAATAGAAGGAAGGAAACCTAGCCTTTTAAAAGGCAGCAGCGATCCTTCTCTTTTTCTAGCCATTCTTCTTTTTTTCTTAGAAAAAAAATACTGTTGGTGCTTGGTTAAGAAAGAAAAACTCTATTTTTGGGCAAGATCAAAACCTTATTTGAAGACAAAATCTTCCTCTCTTCATTGTGAAGCTTTCAAGCAAACTTATTTGAGGTAAACTTTCTTTTCTCATTTCCATTTACATGAAAAATAGTGAGCTTGATTGTTATAGAGAAAAAAAAAATTAGTTCTTTAACAAACTATTGTTAGATTCAAAAAAGGAGGTTTATGTGTTCTTCTATTTGGTGCTTGTGTTGTTGTTATTGGTGTTTTGTAAAAAAAATTAATCCTTGTGTTGATGTTGTGTTGTGTTGTTGTGGTTGTTGTTAGTAATGGTTAGAAAAGAAATTGCTTTTTGAGGTGTTTGAGTTATGTAATGAGTTATTTTCAAATAAATGAGTTTTAACTCAAGTTGAAATTTTACAAGAAAATTTATTGTTAAAATTGTGAAAAAGTTCAAATTTTAACTAATTTAGAGAGTTTGAGCAAAAAGTTAGATTGAAATTAAAATGTTTAGAGTTAAAAATGTTACTCTTTTAATTACTCTTGAACTGAGTTTAAAAAGAAAAAGTTTAGAGTACTTTATTAACTCAAATTTTTGGTGCTCTAATAGTCGAGGGTGTGTATGTGTGGTTTGAAAAATATTCGTTTTATTTAGTTTTAAAAGTTTGGTGTGTGAAAAAGATATAATTTTAAAATTTTGTTGTGGTTGGATAAATTTTAGATGTGAACAAATTGTTATAAATGATTATGTTTATGTAGTTAGCTCCTTGAGTCTCGAAAAAAAATCGAGACTGTTGGCACCGAGTTAGCGGTAGAGAGAACTCTGATATATTAATGTTGTTGTGGTGATTAAAGAAAAGCGATTTTTTTTAGTTTATGTCTTTCCAAAAATAATTGTTATGATTGATGAGTAAGAATTTATACATGTGGTTATCAAATCTTTGAACTTGTGATTAAGAAAAAATAGTGAATTGTGGTTTCAAGCTGGTATATGTATATTTTCAACTTTTAGAAAAGTTTACATGAATTTAATTAAAGTTTCAAGTTTATTAAGTAAAGGTTAAATCCTTGAGTTAGAAATTCATTTCTTTTAAAGATTCAAAATTTCATGAATTAAAATACAAACTTTGTTAAAAAATATATATTTTGAAAATGATGAAAATATTTTAAAGAGTTAGAACTTTGAAACTAGAAAAATATTCATTGATATTTGTTTTGTGTGGTTATGTTGTTATGAGGTAAATACTTTGATTGAACTTTTAATCTTTAAAAAAAATGTAGTGGATCAAACTTGTAGTTATTTGAGAAAACAAAAACATGAGTTATGGCAAATTTGATAAAAATTTGTGGTTTTGAGAAAAATAATTTAAAACGTTTCGAATAATTGTTAGTGAATTCACTGAAAAATTAAAGGATGTTAATTTCTAAAAATATGTTTTATATGTTGAAAGTGTGTTGTGGATAATAATACTATTAGTCCTTACTCATTATAAACTCTTTTAGTAAAATATACTCTAAGGGGGTTAGGAGTAAGAAAAGGTTTGTAAGGTAGTTAAAGTTTCAAGGATTAATTTGACTAAGTCAAACACTATTTGAGTGAAGTTTTCGGCACGAGCGAGATTTTTTCTTTGTGTTTGATTGTGATAGTGATAACTGTTGAAAAAGCTATAATTAAGGTAAGGGCTCCTTCCAATTTTTAGTTTGCACATAGGGACCTTATATGTGTGATTGATGTATGATTGATGTGTGAATAGGTGATGATTAATATTGATGTGATTATGCATTATTGAGTGAAATACGTGTTGCTACATGTTATAAATTTTATTGATGAGAATATGTCTTGAGTATGCTCTGTGAAAAGTGTGATAAATTATTAGTGTGTATTGAGTATTAAAAGGGGAGTCTTTTAATAGCTACATTTACATAATGATTGTTGTGAAAGAGTTAGTATGCTCATGCATTTCATAATTAGTGGTGACCGTGATGGGCCACGGGATGGTTCCATGAGTTGATTGGTCTATCTTATCCTTACGAGGATTTTTAGTCGTGTAGGTCTGTAATAGACTGCACTATGGTAAATCGTGATGATCTGTGATAGGTGGCACGTCGATAATTAGTATTAGTCTGTGAGAGGTGGTACATTTATGATTTACGTCCCTCGAGGAGGGTTTGGAAATTCCAGAATCATGTACATTGGCATATAAGCATTGCATTAGGGTGCTTGGCACGCGAGTCATGTTTGTTATAATATGATATTTGTATATACATACTCTATTATTGTTTGTTATCATGTCGTAATTACTAAGGGTTATTGCTTGTCTTTATGACATAATTGATAAATGTTATTTGTTAATTTCGGTTGGTGACCCTTTACATTATTGTGGAAATTGGACTTTGCCCTCAGATGATACCCGAGTTCGTTCCACCAATTGTTACCTTGACGACGGAAACGTCGTTAGACTTCCCTGACCGACATTCGCTGACTGCTTGGGTATACGACCCCATCTCAAGCAGGGCTACTCATACAGGGGAGGGTAGTGAGGAAAAGTAAGAGAGTTGGGCCAGTATATCTCGTGGAGCTTACTCACGAGAGAATCGACTATCCGGTACCCTCAGGATTGGTGCTCGGGGTGAATAGAGCATGGGAAGATGTAGAGGATGCCTCAGTTAGAGTTGAGACGGTGGCCACCGTAGGAGCTGAGGATACAGTGGTTGGACCAGGGATTGGCAGGAAGGATAAGGGGTCGATGCCAGCGGGCAGGGATATTGCAGGACCGTCTAGGTGGGTCGAGCCAGAGCTTCCACTTCCGGTGAATGATCCTCTACTGACTGCCAGCGCCGCCGAAGCCACCTATCTCGTGGTGAGTTGTTATGCGATTCCAGCGCCGCCGAAGCCACCTATCTCGTGGGTGGACCTGACTTCTGAGGAGACTAATCCCTCTATGGCTGATGAGGAGCAGGAAGTTACTTCGAGGAGAGATACTGCGTCAGATGGAACTTGTGCAGTGTGTGGAGGTCACCCTTTGTTATTGTAGTTGCTAGTGAATGGTCAAATTAGTTTTTTTTTGTATAGGGCCTTAGTGTCTTTATTTTAGTGGTTGTACTTATTTTGTTTTGGGATGACTGTATCTAAAGCTGTCAAAATAGGCTAGCCCGAATGGGCAGGCCCGCCCAGCCCACTAATATATAGGGCTTGGGTCTAAAATTTCAGCCCGAATTTTTTCAAGGCTTTTGAGCCTTGTCCGAATAAACCCGTTACCCATTAGGGTTAGCCCGTATGGGTACCGGGTAGCCCGCAGCCCGCATAATCAATTTTAAAAAAATAAAAAGAGTAAAATTGGTCTTAAAAAAAAGGCTCAAACAAACAAAAATTAAATTGAGCCGGTTCCAATTTTTTTAAAGAATTCACAAAGACACAATAAAGTACAAACCCTATTTTGAAGGGTTTGAATCGAGTTTGTGTTAATTGGAAAATCCGAATTTTGAACTTAGTTTGTGTGTTATTTTATTGTGTATTTTTAATGATCTAGAATATCATATAAATTATTTTTAAATAGGCATGTAGAACTAAGTTGTTTTTAAATGGGCATGAAGAAATTTCAAACTAAGTTGTTTTTAAATAGGCATGAAGAAAATTTTTAAATTCAAAAAGTCACAAGAAAACTAAAAATATTATAAATAAAAAATAAAAAATAAATATTCGGGCTACCCGCCCAGCCCGCAGTCCGTCTAGGGTCGGGCTCGGGTAGTATTTTAACCGCCCATATTAAAACAGGGCTTTTTAGCTCGGTCCGAAGATGCCCGCAACCCGTTAGGGCCGGCCCTAAATAGGCCGGGTAGCCCGCTTTGACAGGTCTAACTGTATCTATAACATTTCTTGACAATTGACTTTTATTTGGTGGGTCCATGTTTCAATTTTTTTGACGTGACCATAGGGGAATAGCATTCTTGGAGCAATACTTATGTGCAGGTGTCTGCCGAGAATACCCCAGGGGTTTGAGCGTTGTCTGATAGGTCTCATAGCCCCGATGTATTTTCTATTTGTTGCTATAGATTATTTTCCCAAAAACTATTTTAGTTTGTTTGTATACATGATGTAATTATTTATGACTCTTGCCGTTTTGCGTTACAACATATTATTTTATTAAGTTGTTTTTTAAAAAAATGCAGTGGTTGGACCAGGGACTGGCGGGAAGGATAAGGGGCCGATGCCAGTGGGCAAAGATATTGCAGGACCGTCTAGGTGAGTCAAGCCAGAGCTTCCACTTCCGGTGAATGATCCTCTACTGACTATCACTGAAGTAGTGAGTTGTTATGAGATTCTAGCGCCGCCGAAGCCACCTATCTCGTGGGTGGACTTGACTTATGAGGAGACTGATCCCTCTTTGGCAGATGAGGAGCAGGAAGTTACCTCGAGGAGAGATACTGCGTCAGATGGAACTTGTGCAGTGTTTAGAGGTCACCCTTTGTTATTGTAGTTGCTAGTGAATGATCAGATTAGTTTTTTTTGTTGTATAAGGCCTTAGTGTCTTTCTTTTAGTGATTGTACTTATTTTGTTTTGGGATGACTGTATCTATAACATATCTTGACAATTGACTTTTATTTGGTGGGTCCATGTTCCAATTTTTTTGACGTGACCATGGGGGAATAGCATTCTTGGAGCATTACTTCTGTGCAGGTGTCTGCCGAGAATATCCTAGGGGTATGAGCGATGTCTGATAGGTCTCATAGCCCTGATGTATTTTCTATGTGTTGTTGTAGATTATTGTCCCAAAAACTATTTTAGTTTGTTTGTATATATGATGTAATTATTTATGACTCTTTTCGTTTTGCGTTAGGACATATTATTTTATTAAGTTGTTTTTTAAAAAAATGCACTAGCGCCATTAAAAATCGGGTGTTACAGCGATGATCAACTGAGTCTAAAAAGTAGGACATTCCTGCAATATAATTTCGCGGCGTGGCATTTTGGTGGAAAGAAAATAAAACTAAGATATTAAAATGAAAAATCCCACTCTATATGGCCATTATACTTATATTAAATACGAATTTTTTGTTTTGTTTTGAATAATACTAAAATAAGACATTTAATATTTAATATTGTTGATGTTGATCTTGATTGTTGTAAATAATCGAACAGGTTGCAGTTTCTGGTTTGGTATACTGGCTGCAGACGATCCCCATTACCTTTCTTCCTTTGCTCTTTCTCTTCTCCTCCGCCATCTACTCTCTGTTAAATAGAAATCTCAACTGCAATAACTGAAATCTCGACCCGTAAAAGATCCGAATGAGGGATTCGAATCTGGAGTTGCAGGAATCAGGTTGGGAAGAACTCCGAAAGGAAGCGCGCAAGATCGAAGGCGATCTCGACGTCAAGCTTTCTTCCTACGCCAAGCTCGGTGTTAGATTCACCCAAGGAGGTTCCATTCCGTTCCCTGCTTTATTGCATTCCTTTTCCTTTGGATTCCTTTTAAAGTGTAGCGCGATTATGCCATTCTCAATGCAAATCCAAACATCAACTAAAATTTATTTTAAACTTACTTTTGTGTGAATATAGTAAAACAAAAAAATTACTTTGTATTCATTTTCAAAATTTTACAAAAGTAATTCATTCAAATTAATATTCGCTATTGCAGAATCAAACACACTGTGTATGTTTGGTTATTGGTGATATATCATTTCTTGGGTCCCAATGTTGATTGACCATGAAATTTATGAAGTGGTTGAATGCACGGTGATACCGTTGCGCTTAGTTTCTTTGATTGGACATTTGTCAAGATTGATTTTCCCTCTCGTCGAACATGAAAACTCAAGTGTTTGATTACTATGAGGCAAAATTAGGTTAATGGGCTGTTTGGAAACACGGTAAGTAGCATGTAGTCGCACATCCTTATTGAAGCCAAATGTTGTAAGCTTCTACGTCTACGTGCATTGGAACGCGGTATCACAGCAGTTCCAAACATATTATAATTGTTTTTTGTCTCAAAACTTTGGTTTAACTATGGGTTATAAAAAGGAGTTGTGTTAGATTGAAAAACTACATAAGATTTACGCCAAATTTTCTTTTGGATAGTGATTATTTCTTACTATATTCAGTTTGCTTGGTTATCGATGAGTTATTTTTATTTTTTATTAATGACAAATATTGGTCGTTACTTATTATTTTTGTTGGTGGGGGAGTTGAACCTCTGTGCTAATTATTGATTAAGTGATAAGACACTTTTGAAGAATCAAATGTTGAGCAAATGAGTGTAAGAAAGAATGACATATTTAATATTGAAATTGTGTTATGATAATATGGCTATGATGTTTACTTTTCATTTACGGCACATCTTAGAAAGGTTTATCATGAGAATATACATACCTCTTGTTATTAGGTTATGTGGATAGTGGCTCACCACCTGTTGGGTCCAGTAGGTCTTGGAAGTCCATGGAAATGGAAATCCAATCCCTGCTCGAGAAACTATTGGACATAAATGATTCCATGAGTAGATGTGCTGCATCTGCTGGACCAGCTACTTCTGTAACGCAGAAGTTGGCCAGGCACAGAGATATTTTTCACGAGTTTACCCAGGTATGTTTATATCACATTTCTATTTGGCATATGTAGTTTCAATTTTCAATTCTCCATCAGTTTAAAAAAAATGAATTTCTAGCATCGAAATTGCTTGAGAAGTATATATTGTTTGTTTTAACATGACCCACCATAACCTATATATTGTATGTTTGGAGTTTTGATGGACATTGCTTTGGATTTGATTCTAAGAATAGGAGGATTTTGCCATCTTCTTACTTGAAAGGCTTGAACTTGGGGACAAGTGTCAGTTGTGAGTTAGATGTAGGCTTCTAGCACCTGTTGTTTTCCATTCTAGATTCAAATCGTAAGCCTTTGTATTTTCTTTGAATAAATTGCTGTCTTACTGTCAAAATCTGTTTTATTATTAAAAATATCCCAAGTATAGGGATTTGGTTGTATAGGAGTACCAATAGGGATTTGATTATATAAGAGTACTAATAGGGATTTGGTTGTATAGTAACCTTGTATATATATGTATTGTCAACATATTTCAATTCAATAAAACATTATCGAGATGGTATCAAAGTTCTTGGTCTTTGGGAGTCTCGCTTCCACATAAACTTGTTGCCTTCATTGCGGTTTCTTTTTTCCTGAAACCTTAGCCACCTTCATTGTGGCCCCTTTTGTTGCTTTCATTGCAGTGAGATTTCTTTTTGGCCTGTTCGCTGCCATAGTGTGATTACTGTTTGCTGTCATAGTGTGATCACTGTTCACGTCATTACTGTTTACGTCTGTTTGACCACCTTTGACCGTCTACTTCACGCCACCGCCCACACCAACACTAGCGCCTCTATTAGATCGGCTGAAACCCAAAGCGCCGTCGTCAACGACCTATTCACGCACCCTCACACACGCCTTCCAGTTCGGCGCGTGTGCACCACACACCGCTTTCTAGATCGTCGTTCACCGTCGTTTTCATCCAGATTGTAGATCGGCCGTTTCTCGTTTAGTTTTGGGTGTTCAGTTTTCGATCGAAGCACTTTTGTTTGTGGGTCATTTGAAGCTCCCACGGTTTTTGCTCAGACTTTTCTATTACAGACTTTGGCCATTATTGTTATTGCAGCATTATAACACACTTATAGTTTGTCGATATTTTTTGGACATTTGAAGTTTGTTTTGTTTGATAGATCAATCTTTCGTCTCTAATATCATTTGTCTGCTGATTTTACGGATATGACAACTAAAGAAAGCAAAAGTGGTTTGGCCTGAATCAATGAAGATGAAGTAGAGAAGATGAAATCATTTCTTAGTCAGTTGTAGAGACCAACAAATACTAGTTCTCTGGTATATACAAGTACACTTCCTCTTGGTAGGTTTCAACTTTCTTTTGGACTTAATGCTTCTGATACACCCTATAACCAACATTGGATACTAGGTTCTAGAGCCACTGACCACATGACACCCTTACCTACACATTTCTCCACTTATTCACCTTGCCCTAGTAGCAAGAAAATATCCATAGCAAATGATACTCTTATAACTGCAGCAGGTCAAAGAGATGTCCACATAAACTCATCCATAACTCTAAGAAATGTCTTTCATATTCCTAAATTGTCCACTAGCTTAATTTCCATACAAAAACGTCACTCAAGACCTATCATGTAACGTTTTTTTATAACAAATCTTGTGTCCTTCAAGACAAGAATTCAAGGAGGACAATTGGTAATGCTAGGGAATGGAATGGTCTTTATTAAATGGATAATCAAAATCTTCCTCCAAAGGAAGTTTTGGGTGAAGCGGGCATTAGTCTAACAAGCTCCCACAATGGTGGTTGGTTGTTCAACGCCAGAATAGATGGGAATGATCAACAACCGAGAAGCTATTGTACTAATGAGGGAAAGGGCGTTTGATGTATAGGACCTCCAAAGAGGAATGTTTGAAGAGGGAAAAGAGGCTGTAGGTCAGTTATGGGTACATGTCATGGCCTGTTAGCTTAGCGTTTCTGGACCCAGGCTTGTTGGGAGGAGAAACCCATAACAACCTATTGTAAAACAAAAAAACATAGCAAAAATTGATTGGAAGTTTGATGGTTGAGTGTAATTTTGGCAACATAGGATATCGTGCTCAATGCAAAATTATTGGGTTTAATTGAACCAAAGATTAACAGGTTGAATGCAATTGATGTCTTTGTTTTATATTATATATGGAAGAATCTTCAATTAAAGGTTTGAATGAATATCGGTGGTTATACTGATCCTCAAGCTGATCCCAAATGTTGAGTCGTGTTTGGTTTATTGTAGCTATTGTCCTAAGGAAACAAGGGAGGTGCAGGTATGAGATTGGGATTTGCAGAAACGTTGTCTTGAAGATATTAGGACGTTACTCATTTTGCCTTGAGCAATGGGACCTTTGTGGAGAGCTTGAAGTTACAAGTCAATCAGGCTCGAAGGGACACAACACCCAAAAGGCTATATGCACCTTTAGATTAGAAATAGAATCATGAAGTTGCTCTATTTTTCAAAAGCTGAATATTACAAAATCGTAAGAAATGAAAAGAGGATTGGAGTAAATGCTTTGTTTAGGAAAGAATGGTAAAAGATGCAACTCTAAAATCATCTTTGTGGTCTAGGAATGAGGCTTCCAGCCAACATATTCCAAACAATGGGTTCTTGGTGTAAATTACTGTTCTTCATGTCCAAGTTAGTTTATATGTTTCAAGCAGTGGGTTCTTGGGAGGAAAATATTTTGCTGGTGGTTCTTGTTCATACATTCACGTAGTACAAGGTGTGTCTTGAGGAAATGAGTATTGATAGGACCCTTAGAATAACTAAAGTGTACGTAAAGAGAAAGAAGACATGTGATGTAGGGAATTATGGCCAACAGTGTTGAAAATCTTGTATGTGATAGTGATATGGCTTAAACGTGGTCATAAGGAGGCAATTCTCACCCTTGAAGAGCATAAAAAAAGGCTTCACCTACCATTTTTTTATTATCTTGCTGCTTTGACATGATACATTGTTCTTGCTTCTTTGTTGATAAGCCTTATCTATTAAGAAAGCTTATGTAAGAAATAGCAAGGTTTTTTGTATAAATTCTCACGTTATTGTAATGAATAGGTTTCTACAGTAATTTGTTTAGTAAGTTGACTTTAAATATGTTTTCCTTGTGTGTTGTTCACTTCAGGAATTTAGGCGTACCAAGGGGAACATAAACTCAATGAGGGAACATGCAGAGCTTTTAGGTTCTGTCAGAGATGATATTACCGACTTTAAGGTGAATCCTGAGCATGATCTGACTTAAATTATATAGATACATTCTTATAGGTGTACTAGACTTACCTTCTTCTAGCAGACATCTGGTAGTATGTCACCAAGGATGCAGTTATTACGTGAGAGAGCTGCCATCCATGGAAGTACGTCTCATGTAAGTATTTTTCTGCTTAACTCTTAATTGGTAAACATTTCTCTACTGTTCCATGGTGACTGCTAATTAAGCATTAGTCCCAGTAAAGCTCCATTGGAGACAGAGAACTATGCCCGTTCCTCACGCAACCCTTTTTTACAGAGCCCTTTCTCACGTAGTGCTTACATGAACCCATAATCATGGGTCCTTTAGAAGCTCGTTTTCAGCTCTTTTAAATCATTACTCTAATATCCTTGCTTTTGAGGATTCTTGATTCACTTTCCCGGCATTTTGCCAGATAGATGATGTGATTAGTCAAGCTCAAGCAACAAGAGCTGTGTTGGGTTCTCAAAGGGCATTGTTTGGTGATGTTCAAGGAAAATTGAGGCTTCTTGGGGACAAGTTCCCCATTGTTCGGAGCGTGCTTGGTACGGTGTAAAGTAGTTTTTATCTTTCTAAATTGCCATCGATTTTCAAAGTTACATGTCTTGTCTCTTTTTGTTTTGTTGACCTAAAGTGCTGCTCTTGCAGGTTCAATAAAAAGGCGACGGTCAAGGGATACTCTTATTCTATCAGCAGTCATTGCTGCTTGTACGTTGTTTCTCATCATTTATTGGCTCTCAAAGTAACAAAACAATTTTGCAACACTACGAATGAACTATGGTACTTTTATTCATTGATATTTTCTGCTTCTTTCTTTGCCTTTTTGTTTTTTAGGGATGAGGAAGATTAAGATTTTATTTTACAATCAACAGTTGTCTAGGAGCCTCATTTGTATATAGTGGATAGTGTAAAGTAATTATTTGATTCTTGACTTTGTATACGAATCAACAATCTTTGGTTCTCCTATTTTAAATCATGTAGATGCTACTTTTCTGATTTTTTTTTTTTATTGGGGGTGGGGGGATACTGTAGTGTTTCCATGGTAAGTTGTAGTATGTAAAGATGTAAAGCTCATTCCTAAAAAAAAGTAAAATTCATGGGCTGGAATTTGGAAACCTGCTGGGATTTAGGCTTATTTGTTTGTGTTCAATTTACTTTCTTAGCTGCCTCATAAAGTTGGAAAGAAATGTCTGAATAACATGATGAAGCTTATATGAAAATTTTGATATGTTTATGTTGACTTAAATATATCAAACAACATAAATAAATACTTGAGATGTTAGGATATCCCCTCCTAGTATTTTTGTTTTCTTCCTTTGGTAGTGTTCTAATGGAGAACCTTAAGAATAAATATCCTTGAATGAAGTCTTTGTGGATGTGATTGTGATGATGAACCAATATACAAAGTGGCAACAGTGATGGTCATAGAGAAGTGGGCCTAGATGTGGAAATGAATGCAAGGCCCAATACATGGAAGGTCTATGCAAGGAAGAGCAAGAAGGTCAAAGAAAATGCTGATGTGGTAGTGGGTGTAACGGAATGAGCGAAAGGAATTGGGGAGTGAGGAGAGGATATCAGAAAAGTTAAATGTTTGTTAGGCAGAGAGCACTAGATTCTCTGTAGGAGCTTTGAAGAAGTGAATAGTTGGCCCTTCCATACACAACTGAACCAAACTTACCTTCACCTTAGGGCTTGTATCCAACACCGTGAAGTAAACCTCAGTACGAGCGGTCCATCCAGCTGGATCTTCGCCATCGAACATGGGAAGTTCAATCTGCTTGACGGATTGACGAAACTCGTCAAGAGCTTCGCCCCTGAACGGTTTCTCCCCCTTCTTCGTCTTTGATGCCTCTGATTTTGTGGACAGATTTCTCAGCTCTACTCTTTTCCACGCTTTTGGTAATGAGGGAAACAAGTCACTCCTGGTCCCGAGCTGCTTGAACGTGCATTTCTGCCATTGCTTGTTTGAGCGTCATAATAGCGTTCTCTAATTCATTCACCTTAGCCTCCATCTTCTTTGGTGGCATCTGCTTCCTTCTCCGTTAATGCTGGCTCCCGCAAAACTCTCTCGTTAACTGATCCGGCAGGTCGAACCAATTAATAGCAAAGATGATAAACACAGCAACTTTTAACACAGATAAATGGAAATAGGATTTGTATTATTGAATATATGATAAACTCTGCTAAGAATTGATATCCCTAAGCTGCCAAGAGCAAAGCTCCTACAGCTCTCTGCCTAACAAACTTATAACAACTTTTCTGATAATCCTCTCCTGACTCCCCAATTCCTTACATAATGCATATTATCATTCTTTCGCTCATTCCGTTACACCCACTGCCACCTCAGCATTCTCTTTGACTTCTTGCTTCCTTGCTTAGACCTTCCATACATTGGGCCTTACATTCATTTCCACATCTAGGCCCACTTCTCTATTAGGAATTGATCAGGAGTAACCCCTGGGTCATGTCCATCTACTTTAAAACTACTCGAATTGGGATTAGACCGTGACCGAATAGCCAAATTAACTTCACTGTAGTTATACAATATGTGCACACGTCACCAACACTTAAGTAGTTATACTTGGAATGAGGAGGATGACTTAGAGCCACGAGTGAACAAAAGGTTGACATAAGTTTGCAAGCAATTATATCCACAACAATTTGTAAGCAATAAGCAATTTATGTATGCTATAAATCACAAATTTTGATATTAAGCGAGTGAGTGAGTACACGTGAAAGAATCACGACTACTTGATTCTTGTCTCTATAGGTCCATAAGATCGGCTTGCTGTTCATGAAAGTACTGGCGATTTTTCTTTTCACACTGCTGTGTGGTCCCTTCATGTTTTGATGTTGTTGTGGTCCTTGTTCAACATTCCTATCTTCATAGCCCATTAATATGTCTTTTAACAGATTATAGATCTCTTACGACATGTGCAAATCTCATCATGTATATATCTTCTCGCCCTCTTAGATTATGTGATTTCTAATGTTCACAAACAAAACGTTTAACTCGAATTATATATATCTTCTCATAGCATTGATTGAAATCATAATGAAACTCAAACATTAAATTTTTTGAAGATAGGGGAAGGAGTTTGTGTACATAATTCATCATCAATTTTTCACTTTTTTTTCTTCTTCTTTTCTAACAGTGATATTAGAGCTATGGAAGGAAGTACTTAAGTTTGAGATCCCATTATGTGTAGGAAAATAAATTTTAAATTTTGCTATAATATTATTTAAGACCTCTTAGTCCAATAAGGTTTTAATCAACTTTTAGAGAAGAAACTAGTTACTATATGAGTGCATGTGATTGGAGTAAAATCAATCATACAAACGTGTACATTCGGCTTCAACTCTAGAGAGGCAGTTCAATCTGTTTATCATATATTTTTTTGTGCAATTTTATTTGGTTAATCTTAGGCGGAACTTGAAGAGTCTTTGGAAAGTCTAGGGTGTGTTTTGGTGGTGATTTTGCTTCAACGGATATACTCAAATACTTAAGTTAACTATAGTATAAAAGTAGTAAAAATAAAAAGCAAGAGATATGGGCAAGTTTAGGCCTTCCTCCTCGTCCAAAGGGTAATGGCGAGTTTCACACTACCATCATTAATCTTATCTTGCCTCAGATGGCCTAACATCTCCAAAACCAAAACAAAGAGATAAAAGGGGAAAGATGATCTTCATATTGAAGATCTTTTGAAGTATTAAACTTAGGATCAGGGTCACCATTCCAATTTATACACAAATAGAAAAGATACGATGAAGAATTAGCTCACTAGTGTGACAAGACATGTTGAGATGGATTAAAGTACCTTTTAATAAAACCTTACTCTAATGGATTATAAGCTTTCTCTAAGTCAAGCTTCAAAATCATGAAACTGCTTTTCCCATGCATATGACCTAGGGTATGAGTAGCTACCTGCAAAACAATAATATTATCACGAGTACACTTGTTTGAAATAAACTATTGTGTCTAAAGATAAAGAGGAAGAGTCTTATTCTTTGAGCCACAACTTTAGTGATAATTTTGTAAATAACATTGCAGAGAGAAATATGACGCAATAAAGAAACTCTAGACGAATAAATACACTTGCAGAATCAGAGAAATAATAATATGATTAGCTAGTTGAATCTTGTTAGGGTTGGCGAAACATTCAGATACAAAATTTAGAATAAAAGTTCCCACAATTTCGCACTAGTTCTTAAAAAAGAGGGGATGGTAACTATAAGGATTAAAAGATTTGATAACCTTTCATGTTGAAAAGATATTTGTAAGGACCAGTTTGGTTTAGATAGAAATACGTATTATTAATGCTTTGATGATAACAAAACAAAAAGACAATTGTTTAACTAGTTACTTTAAGTGTGCAGGATATAAAAGTTAAATCAAATGCTATGTTATTAACTATCTACAATAGTAATATAAGTATTTGTGAGTTAGTAATAATTAGAAGAAACACTATAAAAATTATTAACTAATGATTAATTATAAGTTACTAATGTTAGAGTAAGTTATAACTTGGAAAGGGTAAACCTAATCAAAGAGAATATGGTTCTAGTTCGAGCCATATATTGGTTCCACATAATAAGTATTGATAACATACTTTGCTTAATCATTGTCTGCTAAATCCAATAAAAAAGATGTAAAACTAGATAAGTTGAAAATATATAAGCTTTGTATCAACACTCTAAGTTGATAACAAAGAAAAGTTTATCATGAAACCAAAATAAATGAAAGCATCATCCAATACGTGAAATGCCACTTGAAGAGTTTATGTAGATCATCTGGTACAACGGTCATCTATTGCAATAGTCAGTTTCAATTGATCAATCTAAGTAAGATGTTTGATCCTATGGACAATACAAAGTACAAGACACAACCTATCAAGCTTTATGATAATGTGTCTAATCACAAACGACCATCTGTATGATTGTAGCAGCCTTTTATGCATAGCTTAACAACTCTTTTCACAACAGCTATATTATAAGGATTATTTAAGGAACATCATTTGAACTGAAGAAGGTGAGGATGATCATCATGATCATGCCCATGACAACGTCAATATAGATTTTATGATGATGGTCCTCACAAGATTGTTTAGTTGAACATCCACAATAAGAGAGGAAAAAGAGAAAAGAAAAGGGGATGCTTATAAAAAGAATACATTTGAAAAAACCTTGAACAAGATGAGTGAAATAGAAATATCATCTCTATTAAGAGTTATTAGAAATTTATTGTAAATCAATCAAGTATGTTTCAAATGAACTCTATACTGAGTTATTTTTTACTTGAATTGATATAAGATTTATATTGTAATATCTTATCTTTGAGAGTTAGAATCCGAATATAACATTGTGTTCATATGGTACACAAACTCAATCTCTTACCCGTGTATTCTTCTCATACCTTATCTCTTTAATTTCACATTTTAGTTCTTTGTATATTATCTTCACCTTTCACTTTATCTAGTGTGTATTATAATGAATATAAGATTTTGATAAAGAACCAATATTTTGTAAAAGTTTGAAATGGTCAATACAATTCAAACCCTAATTTTCTTGTGTTTTCTAGTACCTTCAATATCCCATGACCTCTTGAACTATCACAATGTTACCGATATAATGAATGTTCTCACCACTAATAATTGGAGAAAAGGAGGAAGTAGTGTGGTTAGTATCCAATATGAAATTTGAGGAATAAATATGGACATAAAACTTCATCACTTGTTGCTTCAACATGTTGTAACACCCCGTTTTTCATTTCCTAGTTGACACATACAGTGTTTTAATGTGCTTGTTTGTGCTTAGGATTTAGGAAGGTATTTAGAGGTCATTCTTGTAGTGTTTAAATGTAGGAAAATGAGTTTTAGTCAACCAAATTCACCTAGACAACATTAACTTTGCCCGGCTAAATGTATCTTCATTAAATGGTTTTTGCTTAGGCAAAATTCGTCTGCGACTCCAAATTCACTCAAAAAAAATTTATTCACGATGACTATCTTTTGTTGTGGAATTCTTTGATTGGTCATAAAGAGAGGGAAAAGGCGGTTCTAAACCTTGGAAAATTCGCCTGGGTAAGTTAGGGTAGATTTTGACCTATAAATAGACTTCAATTCATACACTTTTTACTCAAAATTTTCACTTCTTTCTTCGCCAAACCTTGGTCCAAATGTCTCCAAAGGCCTTGTGAACTTGTTTCAATTCTCAAATCATCCATTATCCATCAAGTTTAAGCATCAATCTGATTGTTGTTTCGTCGATATTTTGGTACAAACTAGGGTTTTGAGTTTGAAACAGTGTTATCTATAGTGGATCATGGAAAATAGAGAAAAAAAACAAAAATCTGATTCAAGTGCATAAAAGAAAACAAGTTTCTTTACAAATAAAAGCTTCAATTATATATAAAAGAAAACAAGTTGCATACATAGCTTCAAATTGACATCAAGTGTTGTTTCATTGTAGATAGTAAGGAGTTATTTTATGAACTAAAATAACAAAGTAACATCAAGTATTGTTTCATTCATTAATTCCTCCACAAAGTGTCTTGCTACAAAAATTGTAGATAGTATAAATGTTGTTTTTGAGTTTCGAAAACTGTTTCAAAATCAATTTATGTCACCGAACATATTACTGAGTTGAGTCGTGGACTAGGTCGCTTTATTTAAGACGTTTCGCGGAACTGCCCAAATTGAGCAAGGCAGACTATCAACCACGAAGTCCCTAGGATAAAACAGCCCAGACAAACTGTATCGGAGTTCTACTGCATCGTAGAAAACTGTTCTAGAATTATACCCTCAGTATGGCGGTTAAAGCCACTCTTAATATGTCGATTAAAGTCACTCAAAATATGGTACTATGACCACTTATAAATCAAAAAGGCTACGACACAAAAAACCGCTCTAAAAGACTACGACACAAAAACCACTCTAAAAGACTACGACACTAAAACCGCTCTAAAAGACTACGTCACAAAAATCGCTCATAGTGGTATTAGGACCAGTAAAAAATTGACGGAACTACGACACAAAAACCGCTCTAAAAGGATAGTGGTATTAGGACCACTCAAAAATTGACGGAACTACGGCATAACAATCGCTCAAAAAATCGAAGGGGCAACAATACAAAACCGCTCATAAATATTGAAAGGACATAAAGAAATGTGAGAAATGGCTCAAAACTTGCTATTGAAGTTATACAAATGGAACCTTGTCTTTATAAATCATCATAATGTGAAAAATGTAGTTCTTTAGAAATTGATAATATAATGTTGAAAGAAAAGTTTCAGAATTTGAAGTGGAGTTGCAAAATTTCAAAGTTCAAATCATATAAATCAATCTTATTACAAAAAATCCTCTTCCAATAGACAATGTCATAAATCTAAGAAACATCATTTTTCGCATGTTACTTGTTTGTATTGTGGGCAAATGGTAGGACGGTGTGGATACCGAAGGGACTAGTTCCCAATTCTAACCAACAACGACACAACAAAAATTGGGTAACTATAAGTCTTACTTGATTGTTTTGTAGGTATGTTTGAGACTATAAAGAAACAATTGAAAAAGTATGGTACTAACATTTGAAAGTTGGCCTATCATATTTGAAGGATGTTTTAAAGGTTTAGTCACCTATGTAAAATCAAACAAAGGTAGAATTTTAAATTGCATAAATTTTTGTTATCATTAGTTCATAAGCTTTACACAAAGGTTTGCCTCTTAAATTTCTCATTGTTGAAATAGTTCAAATTAGTATACCCTTCTATGTCTTACCTGTTTTCAACATGGATCAAAATGTCTCATATGTGAAATGAGTGCAATATTTGTTGGAACCAAGTTGATTCCAGGAACAATTTATCTATGTGATTTTGATGTTAACAAAAGTACTTTGTGAGAACAATTTATTGCACTAAAAATTTCACTAAGTATGTAAAAATTAGAACAAGAAAATCAGAAGAAACGACCAGAGGATACAACTAGAAGATACCACCATCAAAGGATACCACCAAAGAAAGTCACCAAAGGATACCACCACCAGAGGAAGTGACCAAATGATACCACCAAAGAAAGTCATCAAAGGATACCACCACCAGAGGAAGCGAAAAGGTCAGAGTAAACAAAATCAAATCAGTCAAATCCATGTGTTGGAAAAGTTTATGAATTTGCCTCTAATAGCGTGTTTTTGGTAGGTCAACGTGTTTCATCTGCCTCTGAAGATTGAAGCATGCTTTTGATTTGCATGCCTCTGATGATTCATTTTGTGAGTCTGCCTTTGAAGATCTAGTAAGCCTTTGAAGATTATGTGTCTGCATCTGAAGAATTATGTGCATTTGATGATTCACAATGCCTATGATGAACAGTAACTTAAGCATGCCTCTAATGAACATAATATTGGAGCATGCCTCCGAAATATGAAGTCACTGTTGAAGCTTGCATCTGAAGCATATATTACGCTGACTCTAAGGATTGCAACTCGTTCAAAAGTGTTGCCTCTTATACGTAGCACACTCAGAAGTCGTACTGACTCTAAAGAATGCAAGACGTTCAAAAGTGTTGCATTTGATACGTAACGTAACACACTCTAAAGTCATTATATCTTTTATAAAGAAACAAAGGTGAAGTTGCCCACTAATCCTAAGTCAAGCAATTTTGCATTTGCCTCTAACTCTAATTATTCAAGCAACACAACATCTGACTCCAACAATCAAGTCAACGGTTTTGATCAAGAAATATCAACGACATTGACGGAAAGACAAAAGCTCTGGTAGATTGAGAAAAATATCAAATTGGACTTAGTTGTATCCTTACTTTTGAAGATTGACTTATAGGGTCAGGTGATGTGTAATTCAAGGAGTTGAATTAGTGGATTAAATCCTTCTAAGTGAAGGGACTGGACGTAGCTACCAAGTTGGTGGTGAATCAGGATAAATTGCATGTATCACTTTACTCTTGCATTCCTAAGTTTTGTTATTGCTTCTGCTCTAAGTCATCAAACCTAAGCCAACTTTAATCAAATAATGAAATAGAATCCAACTTAGACAAACACAATTCAACTCTTTTTCTCATGGTTGAGCACTTTACAGTGTTTGAGGAAAGATCCAAGGTTTCAACATGTCTGGATTCGGTGAAGAAACTATTGGAGGAAAGATCAATAGACCACTTCTATTTGATGGTGAATGTTTTGAGTACTAGATGGACAGACTGAGGAGTTTCTTTATTTAACAAGATCCTGAACTTTGGGACTTGGTGGAAGATGGTTATACTGCTCCAACAAAAGAAGACGGTACTGAAATTCCAAGTAATGAGATGGACGCTGATCAGAAGAAGATGTACAAGATGCATCATAACTAGAGAACATTCATAATACATGCAATCACTTTTAAGGAGGTTGACAAGTTCACTAAACAAGGAGACAACAAAGAGCATTTATGATAATATGATTCTTACTTATGAAGAAAGCAATCAAGTTCAAGAAGCAAAGGCCAGCATCCTAGTCAGAAAGTATGAGTTGTTCAAGATGGAAGAAGATAAAGACATTGAAACAATGTTTTCCAGATTCTAGACTCTAGTCTTAGGATTAAAGGTACTTGAGAAGAGTTACACTACTACTGATCATGTGATGAATATTCTTTGGAGTATGCCAAACAAGTGGACACCTAAGATTACAGTTATTCAAGAAGCTAAGGATCTCAAAACTCTTAAATTGGACTAATTGATTAGCTTTTTGAGATCACATGCAATTGAGCTTTCAAAGGATGAACCCAAGAAGAAGCAGCCAACCTTGGCTCGGAAATTGAAGAAGAAGAAGGTTCTGAAGGTAACATCAAAATCAAAGGATAATGATTTAGATGATCATAATCTAAACTTGGAGGATAAGAAGGTGGCATTCATATCTTGAAAGATTCAAAAGATGTAACACAACAAAAAGAAGCAATTTCCTCAAAGATATTCCAGGAAGTCCAACAAAGGAAGGGACGAAATATCCAACAAGAAAAGCATCATATGTTATGGATGCAATGAACCTGGATATGTCAAGTCTGAATGTCTAAATCTAGAAGAAAAAAAAAGGGAAACATCAAAGGAAAGATTCCAGACCAAAGAATAAGGTTTTCATGGCTACATAGGATGATTCTTATGAATCCTTTGATGATGAAGAACAAGCAGACATTGAGGTGAATCTGCCTCTAAATCCAACTCAAACACTGACTCTGAGTCTAGAAGTGAATCATTTTATGAAGAATTTGAGGTATTTTCTGACTTAACCCGATCTGATTCGATTAATGTCATAAACAATGTCCTAAATAAAAACCAGAAGTTGTCTCTAAAACTGAAAGTTGTAAGGAAAGTAAATGCAAACTTTATTAAAGCGATCAATGCTTTAAAAACTGAAAGTGTTGAGGTTATATATGAACTAAAACCTTGAACGATACTCTTGTTTGCAAACCTTTAGAAAATGTCACATGTAATTATGACAAGACCTAACATTGATCAAATGAGGCACAATAACTTTTGGAGGAAAACATAAAGGCTAGATCATGGGGCAAGGCATAGTTGATAATGACACATCTCCTTCAATTAAAGATGTTTTGTTTGTTAAAGGTCTTAAACATAATTTATTAAGCATTAGTCAGTTAGTGATAATAATTATGATATTATATTTAATCAAAAAACATGCAAGGCAATTAATCAAAAGGATGGATATGTAGTATTTAAAGGTCTTGGGCAAAATAACATATAAAAGATAAATTTGTTTAGTCTAGAGAAACAAGATGTTAAGTGGTTTTTGCTAGTAAATGAAGACAAATTAATTTGGCACAAAAGGTTAAGTCATGAAAATATTAGATTAATCTCAAAATTGAATGAACTTCAACAAGTTAGAGGTTTACCTAAGCTTAGCTAAAAAATAGAAATTATTTGTGAAGCTTCTCAAAAGGGAAAACAAACAAAGAACTCTTTTAGCCCTAAGAACTTAGTCTCTACCTCACTAAATGGAAAGAAGTATGGCTTTGTGATAGTAGATAATTACACTAGGTGGACCTGGGTAAAATTCTTAAGAAATAAAGATGAATGCCACAAAGTTCTTTGAAAACGATCTTAAGATTGTAACAATTAGAAGTGATCATGGAGGAGAATTTGACAACAAGTTCTTTGAAAGTTTTTGTGATGAGAATGGGATCTCTCACAATTTCTCCTCTTCCAGAACACCACAACAAAATGGAGTTGTAGAAATAAACAACAGATCCCTTCAAGAAATGGCCAGAACCATGCTTAATGAGATGGATATTGCAAAACATTTTTGGGGCAAAGGCAATTAACACTGCATGCAATATTCAAAATAAAATCTTAATTAGTTCAATATTGAATAAAACACCACATGAATTATGGAAGGGTAAAAAGCCTAACATCTCCTACTTTAAACAATTTGGTTGTACTTGTTATATGTTAAACATTAAAGACAACATTGGCAAGTTTGATTCCAGATCAGAAAAGTGCACCTTTATTGGATACTCTGAAAAATCTAAAGCTTATAGAGTGTTTAATACATAAACTCAGATTGTGGAAGATTCAATACATGCCAAATTTGATGACAAACAAGTTGAACTTAAAAAGTCAAAACAAGTTAATGATAGTACAAGTTTATTGGAACTAGAAGAAGCATAAGCAGATAAAACGGAAGAACTTGAAAAATAAAAAAAAAGATGACAAATCATCAGAGCATGAAGCTGACCATGTCAGAAGCAGCCAAGAGAAGTCAGAAGGGATATCTGAATGGAAGTATAAGTCATCACATCTTGAAATTCAAATAATTGGAAATGCAAATGATCCTTTGCAGACCATATCATCACTTAAAGACATAAATTTTTTGATCTACTATCATCAATTAAACCTACATCTATGTTAAGCAACCCCAAAATTTTGAAAGTTCTGAATTTCTTGACCATGTATTCAAACTTAGGAAATCACTATATGGTCTAAAACAAGCACCTAACGAATGATACGATAGACTAAGCAACTTCTTGATTAAAAATAATTTTGAAAAAGGACAAGTAGACAACACCCTATTTAGAAAATCAATAGGAGATGACATTTTATCATTCAAATTTTATGTTGACGACATTATTTTTTGATCAACTAATGGCACTGTTTGTCAAGAATTTTCTAAGTTGATGCAACTTGAATTTCAAATGAGTATTATGGGAGAACTTAAGTTCTTCTTAAGGATACAAATTCAGCAAAGTCAAAAAGGCATATACATTCATCAAACCAAATATACAAACAAGCTTCTCAAAAAGTTTAAAGTAAATTAAATTAAACATATGGCTACATCAATGCACCCTACATGTTCACTTGAAAAAGATGAATTAGGCTAGAAGATTGACCAGAAAAAATATAGAGGTATTATTGGATCACCGCTTCACTTTACTACCTCAAGACCTCATATTTTGTTTAGTGTGTGTGCGTACAAGATTTTAGGTTGATCCAAGGGAAATCTCATTTAACTGTTGTTAGGATCCTTATATACTGAAAAGGTAGTACCAATCTTAGTTTGTTCTAAAAGAAATTTACTAAGTACAAATTAAGTGGCTATTGTGATGTTGATTATGATGGAGACAAACTTGAGAGAAAAATCACAAATGGAAACTACCCATTTCTTGGTGAAAACTTAATCTCATGGTCAAGTGAGAGACAAAGCATAATTGCTATGTCAATAGTAGAGCCTAAGTACATTTTAGCAACTGGTTGCAGTTCTCAATTTTATCGATGAAACATCAATTACAAGATTCCAAGATTCTTAAGCGTAACATTTCCATATTATGTGACAACACTTCTACAATTTTCCTAATCAAGAACCAAATCCTACACTCTAGAGCAAAAATCATACAAATCAACCATCACTTCATTAGGGACTTTGTTCAAAAAGAATGGCTGGATACTTGCAATGCAAGAAGAATTAAATGAATTTTAGAAGAATGATGTTTACAATCTAGTACCTAGACAAAAGAAAAACATAATTGGAACCAAGTTATTTTTCAGAAACAACCTTAATAAAAAATGAGATGTGGTTAGAAACAAGGCAAGACTTGTTGCATAAGACTATATACAATAAGAAGGCATTTTTTACACTGAGACAATTGCTCGAGTGGCCTAGTTAGAAGCTATTTGTATCCTACTCCCTTTTGCTACTTATAACACCATTATATTATTTCAAATGGATGTTAAAAGTGCATTTCTAAATGGGTATATAAAAGAAGAAGTCTATGTTAAGCAACCCCCAGGTTTTGAAAGTTCTGAATTTCCTAGACTAAGTAACTTCTTGCTTAAAAACAATTTTGAAAAAGGACAAGTAGACAACACCCTATTTAGAAAATGAATTGAAGATGACATTTTATCATTCAAATTGATGTTGACAACATTATTTTTTGATCAAATAATGGTACTCTTTGTCAAGAATTTTCTATGTTGATGCAGCTTGAATTTGAAATGAGTATTATTGGAAAACGTAAGTTCTTCTTAAGGATACAAATTCAGCAAAGTCAAAAAGGCATATAATTTATCAAACCAAATATACAAACGAGCTTCTCAAGAAGTTTAAAATGAATTAATGTAAACCTATGGGTACATCAATGCACCTTACTTGTTCACTTGAAAAAGATGAATCAGGCTAGAAAGTTGACTAGAAAAAATATAGAGGTATGATTGGATCATCGCTTCACTTTACTACCTCCAGACCTCATATTATGTTTAATGTGTGTGTGCGCAAGATTTCAGGTTGATCCAAGGGAATCTCATTTAATTGTTGTTAAGAAGATCCTTAGATACTTAAAAGGTAGTACCAATCTTAACTTGTTCTACAAGAAATCTACTAAGTACAAATTAAGTGGCTATTGTGATGTTGATTATGATGAAGACAAACTTGAGAGAAAAAGCAAAAATGGAAACTACACAATTGCAATGTCAACAGCAAAGCTTGAGTACATTTTAGCAACTGGTTGCAGTTGTCAATTGTTATCGATGAAACATCAACTGGAAGATTACAAGATTCTTAAGTGTAACATTTCCATATTCTATGACAACACTTCTACCATTTTCCTAACCAAGAACCAAATCCTACATTCTAGAGCCAAAAATATAGTAATCAAACATCACTTCATTAAGGACTTTGTTCAAAAAGGAGTATTCAATCTCCAGTTTGTAGACATTGAACACCAACGGGCTGGACATATTCACCAAACCACTAGCTGAAGATAGATTTGACTTCATTAGGACGAATCTAAACCTTACCTATATATTTGAATGATGTTGTCCCAATCTTAGAGTAGTTTAGATTCATACTAGGATTAGTTTTATGTTGTATTCATATAAGGCTGTTATATGTTATGTTCCTTTTATTCAAAAAAAAAAAAAAACAAGGCAACTACAAAGAAAAAGAGAGGTTTCACTTTCAAGTCATTTTGTCTGATGACAAAAGAGGGAAAAAGATATTGAGAACAATTGTGTATTATGAGGAGATAATGAAAAAATTAATTAGACTTAGGGGGAGTCTTAAGTTATGGGGAGTCTAGTACTGATAGAAAATATGTTATCAAAAATATAGTTTTGTCATCATCAAAAAAGGGGAGATTGTTGGAACCAAGCTGATTCCAACAACAATTTCTCTATGAGGTTTCGATGCCAACAAACGTAACTAAACATTTCACTAAGTATGTAGAAATTAGAAAGGAAACTCGGAGTAAACGACCAGAGGATAGCACCACCACAGGATACCACATAAAAAAGTCATTAGAGGATACCACCACCATAGGATATCACCAAAGAAAGTCACTAGAGGATACCACCACCAGAGAAAGTGAAAAGGTTAGAGGAAACAAAATCAAATTATCAAATCCATGCGCTGGAAAAGTTCACGAATCTCCCTCTAATAGCGTGCTTCTAATAGGTCAACGTGTTTTTTTGTCTGCCTCTGAAGATTGAAGTGTGCTTCTTATTTGCAAGCCTCTAATGAGTCAATTGGAAAATCTGCCTCTAAAGATCTAGTAAGCCTCTGAAGATTATGTGTCTACCTCTAAAGAGTTTTGTGCCATTGATGTTTTTGCATGCCTATGATGAACAGTAACTTAAGCATGCCTCTGATGAACATAATTTTTTAGGATGCCTCTAAAATCTAAAGCCACCTTTTAAGCCTGCATCTGAAGCATATATTTCGCTGACTCTGAATACTAAAACTCGTTCCAAAAGGCTACCTCTAATACGTAAAGTATCACACTTTGAAGTTACGATAACTCGAACAAAGAAAGAAAAAAAGGTGAAGTTGCCCATACCACTAATCCTAAGTCATGCAGCTTTGCATCTGCCTCTAGCTCTGATTATTCAAGCAACACAACATCTAACTCCAATAATCAAGTCAATGATTCTGATGGGGAAAAGTCAACGAATTTGATGGAAATACAAAAGCTTTGATAGATTAAGAAAAATATTGAATTGGACTTAGTTGTATCCTTACTTCTAAAGATCCAATAACAAGCCTAGATTCATTCCCGCTCAAATCAAATCAACAGTATGAAGGAAGATTCAAGTGAATCAATTTGCAAATGCAATATGAACAATTACGCACAATATCTTTCTAGAAGAATTTATCAAATTAGATTCAAAATAAGGAATTGGCTAATGGTCATATAATCAAAACATATCTTTCAAATTTATATTTGGAAGAAAAATTTGTTTACCAAGCTAGAATGAAGATATGATTCATAATTCACAATGGAGTAAACTGAACTCCTAATTTTCCTATAAATAGCGGATCAAAGATGAAGAAGAGTAAAACCACAACGTACAACAAACTCGGAAATCCTAAAAACCAAATTCATTCAGAAAAACCTCAAGAGCTCAATTTTTCTTAGTATTTAGAGTTTAAGGTTTTAAAGTTCTAGCAAAGCACTCGTTCAATTTTATATTATTTAGTGCTTAGTATTTCATTGTAAATGTGTAACATCATTGTATCAAATCTTCTTTGTTAGAAGCAAACCAATCAAGGTCCAAACTCTTGTAACCTAGCCCGATAGTTGCTTTAGTGTTCCTCAAGCAATCTGGGGTTGTCAGATTTAGTTGAGAAGACTTGACTTATAGGCTCAAGGTGTTGTGTGCCTTCAACAATCTAGGGTTGTCGAATTTTGTGGAAAAGACTTGGCTTGTAGAGTGAAGGTGGTTGTGTTCCTAAAAAAAGTATGGGGTTGTGAGGCTGTTTTGAGCAGACTAACTATAAGGTCAAGTGTTGTGAATTTCAAGAAGTTGAATTAGTGGATTAAATTCTTCTAAGTGAGAGGATTGGACGTAGCTGCCGAGTTGGTGGTGAACCAGGATAAATTGCTTGTGTCACTTTAGTCCTGCATTCCTTAGTTTTGTTACTACTTCTACTCTCAGTCATCAAACTCGAACTAGTTTTAATCAAAAAATGAAAAAGAATCCAACTTAGACAAACACAATTAAACACCCTTCTCGTGTTTGCACCTTTAATATATGTGTTAAATTTTTATCTTTGAACTAGTTGTCTTTAATATGTCAATTCTAAGTGTTTTGATGTATTTTTTTTTACTAGTTTTTTCTAGTTGTTACTTGAATTATTATTTTTTTCGAACATGGTTATATTTGTCTATTGTAACTATCGTCCTATTATATCTATATCCTGTTTGTTCTATGGTTCCTTAACCTTGGTTTTAGTTTACGTACTTTGAATTATGTTTTGATTCATTTTGTATCAATTTTTGGCTGATCGTATGCTTTGATTATTTAATTCCATCTTTTGCCTTTCTATGCTTTATGTGTTGCGATTCATTTTTAGCATAGTAGAATGCTTTAAGTGTTTAGCTATTTGTGTTGCACAAAAATTATTTGATATTATTGATTTGGTAGTTGCTCTTTTCGTTTTAATAATGTCAAAGGGGGAGAAATAGGCTTTTGAAAAATTGTCTAACGGATCAAGGATTTCTTAAAGTTTGTTCGTACTTTTACACTAACGGCACAAAAGGGGAGTTTGTAATTGTAAGGTGTATCCTATTTAGTTTAGTTTTTGACATAGTATTTTGAGTTATGTCAACTTGCTTAGTCTAGATGGTGCTTTGAGTATGTCCTTTGTTTGATTCTTATTCTCTGACTTTTCCATAGACCACTTGATCAAGAAATATTGCATAAGAAATAAATTTGTATGATGCATAAGCTTATTTACATGTGTTTAAGCATGCATTATGTTTGAAGCATGATCATATTGCATTGGTAACCTTTGAAACTCATTTCAAATCCTTTTCTAAGTAGTTTTGAATTTGTAAATCGACTTACCCCCTTATGAATCGACTCATGAACTTCAAGAACTCAGTTTTTGAAGTCCCAAAGATGGGAATTGACTCATCAGCAAGGCAAAGAGTTATTTGAGTTGATCCACAATTGTGTGAATCGACTCACACAACTTCAAACTTCAATTCTGTTTTTTTTTCAATCAGTGCGATTCGAATCATTTGTTATATGAATCGACTCACACAACCTTCCCACTTATTTGATAGTTTTTAGGTTGTTATGGCTGTTACAAAGTGGTTATTTTTTTTAGTACACGTTTTTCATTTGGTTACCTCATGCATCATAAAAAAGGTTTTCTCATCATTTCTAAACACAAGAATAATTTCACTCATTCCTCATAATCAGTCATTCAACGTAATATCATAGATTGAAAACTCTTTCTTGATCAAGTTAGTTATGCAAATGAGTAGTGAAGCGATAAACAACAGTGATGGGATATCATTCGTTGAAATCTTGTCTTGGTTTTAATTGTTAAGTAGAATTCTATTGTGAACATTAGAATTCTACATTTAAGACTTGATTCAATAGAAGAAAATATGATATAATAATAGTTGTATTGATTAAGATTCATTAAGTCTTTATTTGATGATCTTGGTAATATTTTCATTGAAGTGCTAAAAATCTTTTCTAAAACTACTTCAATCGTTCTTATGTTTTTCTCATACAAGTCTTTATTAAATTTTGAGTTGTTTACTTCATATACCATCATCAAACAATTTTACTATCCTATGCGCATAATCAAATGAATCCATTGCATTAAAATATTTTAATTTTGGTTGTGCGACTCAAATATTTTCAAAACAATTTTTTGAAAGTTTTGAATTGTATTCAACCACCCCCTTCTAGAGTTTGCTATATGTCATTTTGTGAGTAACGGAGACATGATGGAAGAAAGGCTCATGTTCCAAGGCCTATCGTTCAAGAAAGGTGAGTACGTGGGATTTTGATGGAACTTTAAGACCATGGGAACTGGATTCATAGGTAATGATTTTTTACCCTTTAATAAGAATTTTTTTTAGTTAAACGGAAAATGCATAACCCACTGTGCAAACGTCAATTAAGTGATAGTGGTTCTGATGTTGTCTACAATCAACAACCTTGTGAGGTGATAAATAAAAAAGATCGGTTCGTATTGTTTACTAAATAAAAGAAAAAATATGTTACAAAGTCAAACTTTTTTATTTCAAAAAATAAGAGATAAAATGTATTATGTTAGTTAATAAAGAACAATGGGTCTTTCATAAATAGTTGGGACATGTAAACTTGAGAATGACCTAAAAGTTAAACTAACTCAATCTAGTAAATTGTTGTTTCTTTGTTGCTCCATTTTTTGAACTCTTTAAAGGTGATAGCATTGATCGTTAAAGTTATGGCTTTATGATGGATCTGGTATTGTTTCTTTTAATCAGCATTGAGATCCTTTCTAGAAATTTCAACACCACTAGCGTCTTATGGGGCCTCACAGCCATCTTCCACTATTTCCCAGAGTTTAAAATCATGAGAGATGTAGAAACTTCTAAGCTTTTCTTTCCAATACTTAAATCTCTCTCCATCAAATAAAAGAAGTCTGCTAACGTTTCCCCTTGAAACTTCGTCACCAGAGTTAGTCATAATAACACAGACCTTTACTCAAACACAGTAAAGTGCTTAGCTTTGAGACCGAGCTCTTATACCAATTGTAGAACGAGAAAAACAAGAAAATAGGGGTTTGAATTGTGTTTTTTCTTTTGTGAAAAATACTTTGAATGCCTTACAAAAAAATATTATTTATCTAAACATTCAACTTACCTTCATAAAAAAGGGTTTAGGCAAAGTAAGGTTGAATAATAAAGAACTAAGATCAGAGAAGAGGAAAGATAAAGGAGATAGAGAGATTTTTATACTAGTTCACAATAGACTATTGCTACATCTAGTTTTGCCCTTAAAGACAGATTTTTCTTCAGTACAATCGAGTATTTAATCCACTATTTCAATTAATAGCATACAAGTATTGTTTGTTCTTCCTCTTGAGGCTTTGAATATTTTTCTCTAGCCTCTCCAGGCTTTTGTCCTCAGAACCATCTCCAACTTTCTAGCATTCTATCATTGAGGTTCATGAGAGTCGTTGTACCTTTTGAGGTACCTCTTAAGGGTGAGAGGGTTGTTGCCACTATTGAGTTGATTTACATCAGTTATAGTTTGTGTCTGAATTGACACAAAGTTTGTTTCTAGGATTCTAATTCTCATTGAAAGGGTGTTACAAATCAAGTCCTATAACAATACAAGTGTGTGAGAACACTTTGACTGATTTACATCAATTCTAATAACTCTTTATTGAGAGGATATTTCATTCATACTTTTCATTTGATGTATTCTTGGATTTTTCATAATTTCTTCTTCACACATTTCCTTTTTCATTATATTTCTCACACACATAATGGACTGAGTGAGTTCATCTTAAATAAAGAGAAAAAATGTACATTGAGAATACTATCATTAGAAATCTTCAATCACCATTTAAGGTAGATCAGTCTTTAATTGTATGCATCAAAGTGTTGCCTTCTTTTAGAATAATAAAACATAAATCAGAGTCAGGTGATTAGATGCTTGAAGTGATGATGTGATTATCATATTCAGATGGCCACTTGTTTGTCAAGCTTATCAGAGGTAGATAAACACAACATGGCTGCATTCACCAGAGATAGCTGAAATAGAACATAACATGTATTTCCAAAGTCACTAGAATCAGAGCATTGCTTACATCATCAGAATCCGCCAAGCACCGCTCGTGTTACTAGTGGCGCGTGTTAGAGCACTTGCATCAGAGTCAGACAAACGGAGAGAAGCATAGTCTTGTTTGAAGGTGCAAACACGAGAAGGGGGGTTGAACTGTGTTTGACTAAGTTGGATTCTTTTTGCTAATTTATTTAAAACTGGTTCGGATTTTGTGACTTACTTAGAATAAAATTAGTAGCAATCGGGTTAAATGACCAGAAGCAAAAGTAAAACAAGAATTGTAGGATTAAAGTGACACAAAAATTTATCCTAGTTCACCACCTACTTGATAGTTACATCCAGTCCCCTAACTTATCAGGATTTAATCCACTAATTCAAAACATGAATTACACAGCACCTAACCGTACAAACTTGTTTAGGAACACAAACACCGTCACTCTGCAAGCCAAGTCTTCTCAACTCAACTTAAAAATCTACAGATTGTTTGAAGAACATGAAAGCCACTATCGGGTTGGGTTACAAGAGTTTGGAACAAATTCGTTTGCTTCTAACAAGCTAATTGTAACAATGACTCTCACACTAGAAAACAATTAGAAAATATTTCATTTGAGCAAGTGTTTGTCAATACCTTAACCTTATCAACTTTAATAACTTGGGAAATTTTCTTGTGAGTTCTCTTATTTTCTTCTTCAGCCTTGAGTATATATTTATAGAATAGGTTGGGGTTTCTCCTTTGTCCTTGCAAATTATGTGGCATTTACTTTCTTGTTGGATTTAGATGTTGTGTTTCTTGAATAATGATAGTCAGAGGCAGAATTGCATGACTTAGAATTAGTGACATTTGGCAAATCACCTTGTTAAAACTTTAGAGTGAGTGCAACATTAGAGGCTTGATATGAACTCTTCAGAGGAATGCTGAGTTAGTGTAACATCTAGTTACGTGGGTATAAAAATTGAGATAATAACAAAAAAAATTCATATTATAAAAAAAATAAGTTGTCCGAAGGAAATAATGTTATGAAATCTTTAAAATAAATCCTTACAACTGAAAATCTCTAATAATCAAAATATTCAAATTTGGGCATTTAATAACTAATCCCGAAATAAACTACAATGTAGACACTATGTCTACTAACTCTTGATCTACTAACCTAATATAAGGAAATTACTCTTCTCAAACGAAGTATGACTTCTCAACTCTCGACGTCCCCGACGGTCTTAGTCTCTGAAAACAACACTTTAATGAGATACTAAATCCCAGTGAATAATACACACATTTTTAAAGCAAGTATTGTTCTCAGCCGGCGCGGTAACCGGGAAAATCGATCATGGCACCCGCTTTCTTCCAAAAATATTCTTTAGAAATATATATGATATAACTAAGATTTTCTATAATAACCAATTACTTCCAATAATTAATAAAAACTCATCAATTAAATTAACAATAATTCACATCTATAATTATCGAATAAATCCAATATACACATTTATTATGCGGAAAATAAACCAATCAATTCAAAGATGTCTCGTCGTTATATGGAGATATACTACTTCCGTGAAGTGAGTATTATCTCATCATGTGGAGCGCCAGCTCATCCAGTGTGGGGTACAAGACCCATCTGTGTGGAGTTTAAACCTCATCTCTTTGTGAAGTTTAAAACTCATCGATATGTGGGGTACAAGACCCATCCGTGTGGAGTTTAAACCTCATCTCTTTGTGAAGTTTAAAACTCATCTATATGTGGGGTACAAGACCCATCCATGTGGAGTTCAAACCTCATCTCTTTGTGAAGTTTAAAACTCATCTATATGGGGTACAAAGACCCATCCGTGTGGAGTTTAAACCTCATCTCTTTGTGAAGTTTAAAACTCATCTATATGGGGTACAAAACCCATCCATGTGGAGTTTAAACCTCATCTCTTTGTGAAGTTTAAAACTCATCTATATGGGGTACAAAGACCCATCCCTGTGGAGTTTAAACCTCATCTCTTTGTGAAGTTTAAAACTCATCCATATGTGGGGTACGAGACCCAATCTCCAGCACACACAATCAAACTCATATTTTTAACAATCATATTCATAAAATCATATTTACAATATAATATTCCATTTGAATATAATAACAACAATCATTCAGGAAAATATAATAAAACAATCTTTTAAAGAATATATATTTACAATATGATATTTCATTTGAATATATAATGACAACCATCATTCAAGAAAATATAATTAAAACGGTCTATTAAAAAATATATATATTTTTATAATATGATATTTTATTTGAATATATAATGACAACCATCATTCAAGAAAATATAATTAAAACGATCTATTAAAGAATATATATATTTATAATATGATATTTTATTTGAATATATAATAATACTAATCATTCAAGAAAATATCATAAAACAATCCTTTAAAGAATATGTATTCAAACAATCATAACAACAGTAATTCAACAAACAATAGTAAATAAATCAATTTATAACCTCTTATTGCAGTTCATAAAATCCCAATTTTAATAGAGTTAGATTCTCAACAAAATATAATTTTATAGAAAAGTACCATTCAAAATATCTAACTCTTTTCCATCTCAAATTCCCAAAATAAATGTACCATGAAAGTTTAAAGGGTGTGATTACTCACCTCTTGAAGCGTTCTTTGATAAAAATGTTCTGTATATGTTAATCATTATTAACCCCTATTGCAACCGCAGCCGTTTGCTCCTCTTTATTTTTGCATAGTTTTCTTCCTCTTTATTTTGACATAGTTTTCTCTATTGAGTTTTTAATTCAGTATTTTTCTTCTTTATATCTATTTATATTTAAATATTTATAAGATAATTTGACTAGGTATCCTATATTTGCTCCACTAAACTCCTGGTTGTTACAAATAGTACATATTGAATTCAAACTTTTTGTTTGATTTTGGTTGACTCCTTAATAATAGATAATTATATAACAAAAGGTTGTTATAATAGCTTTGTTTGTTATTATCCCTTTCACAAAAACCTTTAACAAACAAAACAAACTTCCTATTATTATTTATAAGTGTTTAACAAACAAAACAACTTATTAATATTACCTTATTTTAAGCAAATTGGTTATTGAAAACAATTACAGTATTAGTAGTAATAATAATAATAATAATAATAATAATAATAATAATAATAATAATAATAATAATAATAATAATAATAATAATAATAATAATAATAATAGTAATAATATAATCATAATAATCTATAAATTAGAATATTTCAAAATTTGAAATTCTAATTATTTTTAGTCATTTGCTTTAAGATGTTACATTTTCTCCCCTCCTTGAAGAAATTTCGTCCCCGAAATTTACATCAAACTGAATAAAACCAAAGTGACCCAACTTGTGCAAATATAAAGAAGCTTATGTACTTGCATCAGCGAGAATTGGAGTTGAGAAACATGAAAGACTTCATGAATGTTAGATAAATGTGAAAGAAGAGCTAATTGATAAGCAATTGACTCGACTCTTTTTTAAATATGGAAAGGATCCATGAAACGAGGGTTTAACTTTTTGACTTTCACTGACCTTCCCATCCCAGTATTAGAAGATACTCTCAAGAACACATGTGCCCCTTCTTGATAACCCAATGATTTTCTTCTCTTGTCAGCATGATTCCTTTGCCTACTTTGTATTGTACACATCCTTTCCCTAATCAATTGAATTCTAATAGTGGTCTCTTGCACTAAACCAAGTCATAACAAAGACTTCTCACTAACACAAAGGGGATCTACACTTTCTTCCATAAAAAGCCTCACATGGGGTCATACCTATGCTAGAGTGATAATTGTTGTTATAAGAAAATTCTGATAAATGTTTATACTTATATGAACTCCCATTTCATCTAGAACACAAGCTCTAAGTATATCCTCAAGAGTTTGAATAGCCTTCTCTGATTGGCCATCTGTCTATGGATGGTAAGTTGTGCTAAACTCAGTCTAGTACCAAAAGCTCTCTGGAAAGCTTTCCAAGATCTAAAGGTAAATCGTGGATCCATATAAAGGTGGGTATACCGTGTAACTTTACTATCTCCTTAATATATAGGTTAGCTAGTCTATCTAAACTATAGGTTGCTTTAATTGGTAGGAAATGAGCTGATTTGGTTAACTATCACCCAAATGGCATCAAAACCCATACACGTCCTAGGCAAACCCATCACAAAATCCATTGATATCCTTTCCCATTCCACTCGGGAATTTTTTTTTTATTTTAAAGGTTGCAACAATCCTAAAGGCTTTTGGTGTTCAATATTAACCTTCTAACACTAGACACAGATACAAAGCTAGCTACATCCTTTTTCATTCTTGGCCACGGGTACATTTTTCTCAAATCCTGATACATTTTAGTTATTCATGTGTGTATTGTGAACTTACTATTATGAGTTTCCTCTAGAATCTAATCCCTAAGACTCCCCTCCTTAGAAACAGTGATCTTATCCTTAAACAACACTAAACCTTCACCGGATAAGGTATAATTCTCCTTGTCCACAAGAGTCTGCAATACATTATCCAATAGTTGTTCTATTTCCTTTATTATCCCTCTCAAGTTACTACTGATTTCTAGCCTATTCAGATTCAAGCATAAAGAATTAAGGGACACATCCAAATTCATAGCTCTAAACTCCTCTAATAGGTTTGTCTCTTGTACCATCTTACAAGCCACATGTATGGATTTTTTACTTAAAGCATCAGCCACTACATTAGCTTTTCCAGAGTGATATTTCAACTCAAAATCGTAGTCCTAAAGAAACTCCATCCACCTTCTTTGTCTCACATTTAATTCCTTTTGATCAAACAAATACTTAAGGCTCTTATGATCACTAAAAACCTCAAATTTCGCTCTATACTAGTAATGCCTCCAAATCTTAAGAGCAAAGACTACAACTGCTAATTCAAGATAATGGGTTGGATAATTCGCCTCGTGTGACCTAAGTTGTCTAGATCCATAAGCTACGACTTTTCCTTCTTTCATTAAAACACATCCTAAACCATTTTTAGAAGCGTCACAATAAACCAAAAAAATTCATGGATGGATCTGTTAGAACAGGTGCTGAAGTTAATCTTCCATTAAGCTCTTGGAAATTATCCTCACACTTTTAGTCTCACAATTTTTTTTTTCCTTTTCTAGTCAACTTGGTGGGAGGTAAGGCTAGGCTAGAAAGTCCCTCTATAAATTTCCTATAGTAACCCGTCAATTCTAGGAAACTTCTTAGTTCAGTCACTGAATTATGTTGAGCCAACTTAATATTGCATCTACTTTGATAGAGTCAAATGTTACTCCTTTACTAGAGAAGGCATGTCCTAAAAACATCACCTCATCAAGCCATAACTCATATTTCTTAGGATTTGCTTACAATTTGTTATCTCTCAAAACTTGCAATATTATCCTCACGTGTCTCTCATGCTCACCCAAGATCCTAGAGTAGATTAGAATGTCATATATGAACACCACCACAAACTTATCTGAAAATTTGATGCATGTAATCCATAAAAATAATAGGGGCATTGGTAACTCTAAAAGGCATCACTACATACTTACAGTGTCCATATATTGTCCTAAAAGTTGTCTTAGGAATATCTTCACTGTTAACCCTAATTTGATAGTACCTAGACCTCAAGTCCATATTTAGGAAACATATCATGAAACTCACAACCTACAAACATCATCAAAGTTAAATTATCTTCAACCTCTACCTTTGAAGAAAATAAGAGCATGTATCCTTGACCTCTCTCAACTAAATACTTATGGCAAACTAAAGCAGACTCGAAACATTCCAACAATGATCAATCAATAGTCATAAGTTGGGATTGTCCCCCACTCTTGCAACATCTAGCAAAATGTCCAACCTTTCACACATTTACGACATATAATTTGTGTTGTAGAACACGATTGATCTCCATGATTGAATCCACACTTTTTACATTTCTTACTCTTACTAGTTGAAGTTTGTCTTTACATGTCCTTACTGTAGAGTTTTTTTTTTTTTTCCACCAAAGATAAATTTCTCCATCGGTTTCCCAACTTCCAGCGCATGCTTCTTTTTCTCAACCACCCTAGACTTGTTTACCAAAGTATTGTAGTCACAGATCCTTAGAATTCCAATTAAAGCTTTGCAGCTCAGACTTAAGTCCTTACTCAAATTTGATCGCCTTCCACTCGTCTTGAGGATTGTCCATAAGATAGCAAGAGTATCTTGATATAACTTCAAAATTTGGTGACATACTCTACAATTGACATATCTCCATGATGAATAAGAAGATTGTGGGGAATATACCTTTTCTAGAAATAACGTTTTAAACCTATCCCAAGTAAAAGAAACTCATTTTTTCAACAGACCTCCTCTAGTACAATTTAACCAATTCTAAACATCAGACTCTGACGTATAAACGATGAGGTCCACTTTCTGAGTATCAGCACAATGCATGATTCTACAGGTCTCCTCTAACTTTGTAATACCCTTAATTTTAAAATGTACTTTTTGTATTTTCGGGTGCTTTCATGTTGAATTATGAGGCTTTTTAGCTAGTTTTATTGGTATTTTGGATGTTAAAATGCCATAAATATTTTGAGGGTCTTGTTTTAAATTATTTGGCGAGAAATAATTTAATTACGTTGCGGAAAATTTATTACCGGACTATTTTGTTAAAAATATCTTTAGTTGCTGAAAATTTTATCTGTAAATTGAGTTGCAACGAGAGTAGATATTTTTATCAAAATAGTTCAGATGGTGTGCGACAGTATTAGTTATTTGCTGGTTTGATTTAAATATATATATATATACATATATATATATATGTATTTTTGGGAGTTAGTTATATATATGTATATTATTAGAAAGTTAATATATATATATATATATATATATATATATATATATACATGTTAAGTGATTTGGGGAGGGAGATTAGAAAGAAAGAAAAGCAAAGCATTTTCCCTGCCCGCGTACCTACTCCATCGTCTCCCTCTTTCCTTTGTTTTTTTCAAAACCTCCAAACACAAAACCTCACATATCACCTAGATCTAAGCTTTATCTCGCGACGCGGCTGAAGAGAAAGTTGATCGTGATCACGTTGCGGTGCTTGGGAACTAATTTTCGAAGTGTCGTGCGAAACGAAAATTTGTCAGAATTTATCGCGGAACCGTAATCGGTTGTTCGAGCTACCATCGAGGTAAGGGGCTCCGTCCAAACTTTTAGTTTGCATCTAGGACCTTACTTGTAAGCTTGGGGAGAAGAAATTTGGTGGGTTTGAGGTGTGGTTTGTGAGAAATGAATTTAATCCATTTTGTGAGTAAAATGGTGAAAATTGAATTTGATGAATTTTGATGTGTGGGTATTGGTGATTCTTGCCTGGTATAGTTGTTATGATTGTGGGTAATATTTTGAATGTGGATATTTGCTTTATGTTTCAATATGTGGGAATTCGAATAAATGCAAATTATGTGTGTATTTTGATTTGGTGTGAAATGAATTGATGAGATTGTGTATGTGGTGATTTGAATTCAATATGATTTATGAATTCAATTTCATGTGATTTGATGGATTGTATGAGTTGAGTATACTCTGTGTTAAATTTGAAAATCATTAGTGTTAATGAGCATTAAAAATGGGGAATCTTTTAATAGCTGCATTTACTTAATGATTGTGTTGTCGAGAGTCAGAGTATGCTCATGCATTTCATAGTAAATGGTGATAGTGGTGACCGGATGGGCCACGAGATGATTCCACGTGATAGGATGGTTCATCTTATCCTTACGGGGATTATCGCGTCTGTGATAGTGGTGACCGGATGGGCCACGGGATGATTCCACGTGATTGGATGGTTCATCTTATCCGTATAGGGGATGATTCCACGTGATTGGATGGTTCATCTTACCCTTACATGGATTATCGCGTCGTGCTAACCTGTGAGAGGTTGCACATTAGTAAATCGTGCTAGCCTGTGAGAGACTGCACCTTGGTAATTAGTACTAGTCTGTGAGAGGCTTTACAATTATGATTTACGCCCATTTGAGGAGGGTTTTGTCGATATTCCGGAATCATGTGCATTGGCATATACGCATTGCATTAGGGTGCTTGGCACGTGAGTCACGTTTGACATGTTATAATGTTTGTATATGCGTACTTGATTGTGATGAGTGATTTGTGTTGTGTTGGTGTTTGTGATTGATTGAATTGGTGTTGAAAGTGTTGGAATGAATTTGGAAGTGTGGGAATGTTTTTGAAAGGGTTAAAAACTGATTTTCTGCTGTTTTGACAGGTGTATTCGACTACACCAGTGTTGTAGTCGAATACAGATGATTAATTTAGCTACTGACTTGATTTTTTTGAAGTGTATTCGACTACACAAGGTGCTGTATTCGAATACAGTTGAATGGAATGTTGTATTCGAATACAGACAGGCTGTATTCGAATACAGTAGTGCTGTCAGTGCTGTTTTTGCTGTTTTTCTGCTGTTTTCTCAAGTGTATTCGACTACACATAGGGTGTATTCGAATACAACAGTGCTGTTTGGTCCAAAACTTCATTTTTCAACCTTGTTTATGCATGTTTAACATATGCAAACCCTTTCTAGATGCATGCTAAGTTGAAAGGTGATTTTGTGCATTTAAAATTAAATGCTACGTGGTATTTGTTAATTTCGGATTGGTGACCCTTTACAATTGTGGAAATCTGGGCTTTGCCCTCAGATGAGTACCAGGGTCGATCTAAGGCGTGGCACAGTGATGGGTTGGTTGTGTGACCGAAAGCAGGGGGCTTGATGCCGCTCGTGGATTATCAGTACCCAGTCACCCTCAGATAGATTAATGATCAGCTTAGGGTTCTATTTAAGAATGTTATTTATTTCCCTTTCTTATTTCAAGTTTTTGTAGAAAAAGGAACTTGTGTATTTAAAACAGATTATTTTAGTCGATGTATTTTATACTTGGATTATCAATTCAAAAACCTTTTTAATTTGTTGTAATTAAGAGGAAATAAATTATGAATTTTGTCGTTTGAGTTACGACTTGGTAATTTGTATTACGACTTAAATGTTTGTCCAAAAGTATTTTCTTCATTTATAGAGTTAACCTGGTGTTTTTATCCATTTATTTTGAAAAAAAAAATACACTCGCGCTTTTAAAAATCGGGGTGTTACAAACTTCGACAATCACTCTTGCGCATCGACTGGTTCACAACTGCCTCAAAAAGGTGGTTGATTGTTCTTTCAAAATTCAGAAAGTCCAACATATTGAGGGTCTACGACTGTTATCGATCCGACATTGGGTCCTCTCAAATGACAGAGAGTCTTCATCTATTTTCCATGGCTGCAGCTATCAAGCTGAGAGCCTCAGCAAGTTCGTCATTCGTCCCACGCTTGTTACATGCCATAAATATGCAGACCACCATTCAACCTCTAGGTTGGCTCGACCCAATGTCCAACATAATAGCATACAACATTTATGATTATAACGAGCAATCCTATAAGCCCAAGATTTGATTTTTTTTTATAAATAAAAATAGAAAGTAATAATAAAAATAAAGTAAACTAAACCCACACCACAGTCCGATCTAGGTTCGAACTGGCTCTGATACCAAAAATGTAACATCTAGTTACGTGGGCATAAAAATTGAGATAGTAACAAAAAAAATTCATATTATAAAAAAAATAAGTTGTCCGAAGGAAATAATGTTATGAAATCTTTAAAATAAATCCTTACAACTGAAAATCTCTAATAATCAAAATATTCAAATCTGGGCATTTAATAACTAATCCCGAAATAAACTACAATGTAGACACTATGTCTACTAACTCTTGATCTACTAACCTAATATAAGGAAATTACTCTTCTCAAACGAAGTATGACTTCTCAACTCTCGACGTCCCCGACGGTCTTAGTCTCTGAAAACAACACTTTAATGAGATACTAAATCCCAGTGAATAATACACACATTTTTAAAGCAAGTATTGTTCTCAGCCGGCGCGGTAACCGGGAAAATCGATCATGGCACCCGCTTTCTTCCAAAAATATTCTTTGGAAATATATATGATATAACTAAGATTTTCTATAATAACCAATTACTTCCAATAATTAATAAAAACTCATCAATTAAATTAACAATAATTCACATCTATAATTATCGAATAAATCCAATATACACATTTATTATGCGGAAAATAAACCAATCAATTCAAAGATGTCTCGTCGTTATATGGAGATATACTACTTCCGTGAAGTGAGTATTATCTCATCATGTGGAGCGCCAGCTCATCCAGTGTGGGGTACAAGACCCATCCGTGTGGAGTTTAAACCTCATCTCTTTGTGAAGTTTAAAACTCATCTATATGTGGGGTACAAGACCCATCCGTGTGGAGTTTAAACCTCATCTCTTTGTGAAGTTTAAAACTCATCTATATGTGGGGTACAAGACCCATCCATGTGGAGTTCAAACCTCATCTCTTTGTGAAGTTTAAAACTCATCTATATGGGGTACAAAGACCCATCCGTGTGGAGTTTAAACCTCATCTCTTTGTGAAGTTTAAAACTCATCTATATGGGGTACAAAACCCATCCTTGTGGAGTTTAAACCTCATCTCTTTGTGAAGTTTAAAACTCATCTATATGGGGTACAAAGACCCATCCGTGTGGAGTTTAAACCTCATCTCTTTGTGAAGTTTAAAACTCATCCATATGTGGGGTACGAGACCCAATCTCCAGCACACACAATCAAATTCATATTTTTAACAATCATATTCATAAAATCATATTTACAATATAATATTCCATTTGAATATAATAACAACAATCATTCAGGAAAATATAATAAAACAATCTTTTAAAGAATATATATTTACAATATGATATTTCATTTGAATATATAATGACAACCATCATTCAAGAAAATATAATTAAAACGGTCTATTAAAGAATATATATATATATTTATAATATGATATTTTATTTGAATATATAATGACAACCATCATTCAAGAAAATATAATTAAAACGATCTATTAAAGAATATATATATTTATAATATGATATTTTATTTGAATATATAATAATACTAATCATTCAAGAAAATATCATAAAACAATCCTTTAAAGAATATGTATTCAAACAATCATAACAACAGTAATTCAACAAACAATAGTAAATAAATCAATTTATAACCTCTTATTGCAGTTCATAAAATCCCAATTTTAATAGAGTTAGATTCTCAACAAAATATAATTTTATAGAAAAGTACCATTCAAAATATCTAACTCTTTTCCATCTCAAATTCC
>JBBPBP010009779.1:33908067-33944040 GCA_037974735.1 Cicer chorassanicum
TATTTTTATACACTTTCTATGTCACGGTGATTTTGTATATAATTATTGTGATTTAGTAATTAATACAAATTGTTGATGTTATATTTATTTATTTTATCGTTTTGACTATTCTATAAAGATGATAATATTTTTACGTGATTATTTAAAAAATATTATAGTAATAATTATAGTTATTATTTTGAATATAGGAGTTTTGATTATTAGTGTATTTTAAAAGATTAATTACTTTATTGTAAAAAAGTGTTAAAAAAATTAGTTTTGATAATTGTTGGTTTTATTTAAAAAAAAAGATAAAAGAAAGAAGTAAAATATATTTTATGAGTTAGGTTTATATGTAAGAGTAAAATCTAATTAAATAATAATAAACAAAAAAATTAATTGAAAAGAATACCAAAGAAAAGAAGGAGAAAAAGAGAGTACGTGATACATAACAAAGCAGCGCGACAACACCTGCACCTTGAGGGAAAATGAAAATATTGATACCGATCATCGATAATTGTCTCAAAACTTTTTTCGTTTTCGTTCAAATTTATGTATGTTGTTTCACTCAGAGTTAGTTAATTAAACACATTTTCTCAGATTTTTAACCATCCACATTTCTTTATAAAATACCCAACTTCTCTGTTTGTGGAATTCGTTATTTTGCATCGTTCTTCTTCACCGTAACTCTGATTTGAGTGAAACCAACACCAAAACGACCATGTGAATAATGGCTATATTATTCACTGATTATTTTTTGGTTTAGGTTAAGTTTATTTGACTAAATTTCGAAATTTATCTTTTTAGAGTGTGTTCTTATATTTTATCTTCAATGTTACAATAAAGTATTGAATTGGATTGATTAAGGACGAGTAGTTAAATGAATGGAGGTCTTTCTCTGGTGGACTCAGACTAGCGTTTGAAAGCGTCAACATAAGGTAAGGGGGGAAAGAACGTTTGAATTCATGAGTATAATATATAAGGAGATAAACGGAAAAACCTTATTTTCCAACGATTCATATGGGGCTCGCTATATACAGCTGTAGCCCTTTGAGAGATAAATTAATTAATGTGCAAATATGAAAATGGTGAGATTAAAATGTGGAATAGAAATATTTATAAGGTGTTGACTGATTTAATTTTGTTAAATGAGTGGTATTTGATATTATTGTGATACTGGGTGTCGAATGAATTTTATGTATATGATTGATTAGACAAGTTTTTGTGATGTGATCATAAAAGTTAAATGCATTGTGATAGTTTTATGTTATGATGATGTATGAATAATAACAGTGACGTTATAAATTTGTGATAAGTTTATGTGATGATGTATGATTGATGATAGTGATGCTATAAATTTGTAATGAGTTTATGTGATGATGTATGATTAATGATAGTGAAACTATAAATTTGTGATGAGAATATTGAAGTAACCCAATTATTGATGAAATAGTGGTGATTCATATGTCTGCTTGAGATGAAGGTTTTAATGGTTTATCATAGGCCAACGAGGGGTGAAAATAGATATAGAGAATTTTTGATGTGGTGATTATTTTGTCATCATATAGGTATTGTCCGACAAGCCTAGTGATTTTGGAGAAGTACAACTGAATGAGCCTGATCGTGGCGATCTGCTGTTGAGCCTTAAGGAAAGATTGTTAGACCTTGGAGGTGTTCAGATAGGGAATTCCTAGGTGACTTGGAGGTAGCAAGCCCCACTGCTTTTGATCACAAATCCCAAAATCATCGTTATGCCACGCCTTAGGATGATCCTGATTCTCATTTGAGGGCAAATCCCATATTTCCACAATAATTGTAAAGGGTCACCAACTGAAATTAACAAATATCACATAGCATTTAAATTCTTATTGCACAAAATAACCTTTCAACTTAACAAACATCTAAAAAGGGTTTTCATATGCCAAACATGCATAATCAAAGTTGAAAACAGAAGTTTTTAACAAAACTGCACTGTCATATTCGAATACAGCATCCTTGTATTCGAATACAGTGCTATTTCACAAGTCAATAGCAAAATTGAATATCTGTAATCGACTACACACTGCTTGTAGCCGAATACAACTGCTAAAATTTGCAAATTTCAGTTTCGAAAATGTTTCGCAATCATTTAACACTTACCACACAAAATCAATCAATTACACTCATCAATTACGACACAATTACAAACAACAACCGAGTATGTATATACAACCATCCCAGTATATCAAACATGACTCGCGTGCCAAGCACCCTAATGCAATGCGTATATGCCAATGCACATGATTCCGGAATTCCAAACCAAAACCCTCCTTGAAGGGGCGTAAATCATAATTGTACGGTCTCTCACAGGCCAGTACAAATTACCGAGGTGCAGTCTCTCACAGGCTAGCACGATATACTAAAGTGTCGCCTCTCACAGGCCTTGCACTAATTTCTAGAGTGCAATCGCTCACAGATCAGCACATTCTAGAGTGCAATATCTCACAGGTCAGCACGACACGATAACCCTCGTAAGGATAAGATAAACCAACAAATCACATGGCATCATCCCGTGGCCCATCCGGTCACCACTATCACCATGGCCCATCCAGTCACCATGTAATATGAAAATGCATAAGCATACTCTGATTCTTTACACCACAACCATTAAGTAAATGCAGTTATTAAAAGATTCCTCATTTTTAATACTCATTTAACTCTAATAATTTTTCAAATTCAACACAGAGCATACTCAAGCATATATAAGTCATAATCCCATAATTCACACCATATCACATCAATTCATTTTTTTCCACAAAATCCACACATAAACACATCTAAAAAATTCATAATATTAATTATGAACACATCAATCACACCATACATGAATCACCATCACCATTACGTAAATGCAGCTATTAAAAGATTCCCCATTTTTAATACTCATTTAACAATAATGGTTTTTCAAAACATCTCACAGAGTACACTCAAAACAGATTTTCCTCAAACCCACATCAAATTTAATCCACAATTCACATTAAATTCAATTCACAATACATATCGTTGTGCGTCATGTAACATCCCATTTTTTTTTTTTGTTACAATCCAAATTTAGAATTACCTATGTAAATTCAACAACAACAAACAATTCATAAGTAATTAAAAATTCCCCAAGAATCTCAATCAGACAACTTAATACTTCAATTGTAAGAATTCAAAAATTTCGTGCCAAAACAAATAATGCTATAGACTAGAGTTCAACAATAATAATTTTCCTAAAGCTGACCACTGCTACTCCTAGAATTCCTAGAATTAAATAGGTGCTTCATTTATTCTTCTGAAGACTCCTCCGGATGTGCAAGTAAATTGGGAGAGTCGTCTGTCCAAAAGTAAGGGTCATCTCCAACGTACTTACCAATAAATAAATAAAGATAGAAATATAACAATACAAAAATTATATAGTTAATAACACTTATTTCATCCAAATGACCAGGTAGAGATATAACAATACAATATTTATATAATTAATAACACTTATTTCACCCAACCAAACTGCCAGATAGAGATACGATAGTACAATATTTACATAATTAATAACACTGATTTCAACCAAATGAGCAGGTAAAAATATAACAATACAATATTTATATAATTAATAACACTTATTTCACCCAACCAAACTGCCAGATAGAGATATGATAGTACAATATTTACATAATTAATAACTGATTTCAACCAAATGAGCAGGTAAAAATATAACAATACAATATTTATATAATTAATAACACTGATTTCAACCAAATGAGCAGGTAAAGATATAACAATACAATATTTATATAATTAATAACACTGATTTCAACCAAATGAGCAGGTAAAGATATAACAATACAATATTTATATAATTAATAACACTTATTTCACCCAATGACCAAAAGGTACGATACCTCAATTATGACATTAAACACACCTTAATGTATAGCAAGACAGACTCTATTACTTAATCTATATGCCAATGTAATGATTCCGGAATATCACCTCCCCCGCAAGGGCTTCGTGGGTCCTTCCAAGCAACACCACTAACTCAAAATCCCATGTGGGCTCCAACCAATTATGGACGCACCACACAACTTATGAATGCATGCATGAATGTAGACACTTTTATAATACATCCTTGATATAATGCGAGGCTGACTCATTAAGACACCACTCAACTATTATAACAACATATCACACAATATTTATTTTCCACACTTTTAACATGTTCAACCAACCATTATACCAACATATCACACAACATTCATTTCCACACTTTTAACATGCTCAACCAACCGTTATAACAACATATCACACAACATTCATTTTCACACTCTTAAAATGCTCAACCAACCGTTATAAAAACATATCACACAACATTCATTTTCCACACTGTAAACCTGTTCAGCATAATATATATTTAATCTCACACATTTCCAGAATAAACACAACCATACATAAGTGTAATTAGAGTGATGCCCTTACCAATATGGGTGTCGTTACTAAAATTCTCACGCAGCGGTCTTTGCTCCAAATGTGTTATACCTTCACAAATTAATTTACTTATCACTTAGTGTCAAAACTTTTTAGTGTTGTTTATTATTATATTATTATTTTTTATAGATTGATGCACAAAATCTATTACTCATGTGGCCGTTAATAAAATAATGGCGAGATAACAGAGTTACTAACAACCTATTTCCAGCGATACTAAAAATTTTCCTTCCTTTCCTTTCCTGTGTAACAATACTATCCTTATTTATTTTTTCTAAGGTCATAGCATCTATATTTCTGATAATTGATTAAGAAAATAAAAATCAATAAATGAAAGGTTCTTATCTATCAGGAATAAAGATACAATTAGGGAGACATATTCATCTATCGATCTTATTCTATTTTATCTTATTTTTCATAATATCAATGAGAGGTTTTATTCTACTACCAATAAAAATGGTTATATAAAGCTAACAGGGTCATAATTAGAGAATTCTTACTTGAGGGGATAAATCAGTGACTCCTCTATTTCTTGAATTCTTCCTTTTTCTCCCTAAACCCTTTCTTTGTTTGTCGCAGATGATTTGTGAATGGGAGGCATCGGTTAATTTTTTCCTTTTCTACCCGTAGAGGTGGGGAACGTGATGTTTTCAACCTAAGCCCATTAAGACCCTAAATGTTCCCTCATCAGTTTAATGTAATTTTATTATTAATATTATTTATACCCAAAAGTTAAAATAACACAATACAATTGGTGGGAAGGGGGGAGCGAGAAGACCGTGAGGTAGCATCGCCGGTAACGGTAATGGCCGGGGTGTTACACGTCATATCCCAAAATATCATCCATCCTAACTTGATTTTCTTTTATCTTTCCATTACTATTAAACTTTTCTTCCTTCAGATAAGCTTGTCATCCTAGTCATTAAGAATTCCTTCAACAATTCAAACAAAATCTTAATTCCTCCTAAATTTCACACTTTCCATGAAATATTCTACATCTAAAATATGTCTCCATGCACTTTTCACCTCTACCGCCATTCAACCGTCCATGTGGTCAACATCTAGAGTCCTTTATGTGCTTAGCTCATCTGCCCTCATACTTTGTCTTTCTTCATCATAGTGATTTCAATAAATCAAGCCTTACTAGTTCCCACCAAACGTTTTCATTCCATTACTCAATTCTCCCCTACCAAACAAACATTTAACTCTTTTGATTTACGAACACAATAACATACCCCTATGACATGCATTAAAGTAGTGCCTTTGAATTCATTGACATACCCCTCTAATAATAATGTATGATTTACGGGTGGGATAGTTCATTTCATGAATCCTTAATTGACATCAGCCACATACCCATGTGCTGCTCAAACAAGTTTTCATGGCACGTTTTCCAAAAAAATTGGTTCACTGGCTTGATTTTCTTATTCATTCTCAACCTTCACCGAGGTACAAACTGAAAGAGTCCCAACAATTGAACAACCTAAGGAACTACTTCTCATACATTCCCATTAAGCATCTCTTAAAGAATAACTATCTTTAAATCTCATCCTCATAACTTAGCAGTAAAATATCTCCAAGACCCACATATCTTCCTCGTCCATCTAGTAACTGAAACACTCATTTCAAATCTTAACGCTTGGCTTCCCAAGAACAACAACTAAACCATAAATCATTTGTTACATTTCTTCCTATTCACTATATGTCATCTTAAGATACAATACAAGGTCTTATTCATCATTGACTCTAATCGTCTTAGTAATCTCACTAATGAAGACTCTTCTACTCATAACACAACATTGTTAGTAAATCTTCAAACACTTCCACCCATAACATGAATTATTTATCACTCGCCTACCTCAACTCCCTCGATCATACAAATTTAAGGTGTCACTTGGTCCTCCATCTGACCTCGTGGATTTTGAATCGTTGACTTAAAGATTAACCATCTTAGGGTCCCAAATCAAGTCTTGATCAATCCCTCTAACTTATCAAAATATTCACGCTCTCCTAGTGTTTACCATCCTTTAATAGATACTCCAAGCTTAAATTGCAACGATCTCTAAGTATTCCTGTACTCTGTACTTCCAATTCCACTTAATAGCAACATGTGGTTCAATACATCAAGTCTTAACTCCTTATGGTTACCCAAACACCACTCAAAATTCACACTTACGCGTCAATAGTTTCATCTACAATCACTATTCATACTTATTATCTCCTAAACCACGCAGAGATTTGTCACTTACCAACAAAATATATAGTCTTACTCCTATAATCGTCATGAGATTCATACTTAACAATCTAAGTTACAAATCTAGTTTAACTCGAATGCTCGACGTTACCCCTCAAGTTATCAACTATTCCTCAAAGCTTCCTTTATTTAACCAAGGTAGTATTCACCCCTAATGTGTAGCGCACGTTAACTTCAATACAAGCCTCCTTAGTTGACACCTAAGCACCAAATGCTATTCCAAATGGAAGCCTCGTCTTCTGAACAATTCCATGGTGTTCACATCTCTGTGACAGTTATCAAACTTCATCCAGTCTCGTCCTGAACTCTATCACGAAATAATCTAGTACTTTTTTTAAAAAAATCTCCACTTAAATATTTACTTGAAATCCCCTATCAGTCTCACACCAATAATATCTTCGAGTTATAATCAATAACATAGCCTTTGTATCCTCGGAACCACTACTTAAATCCCATGCCGTCATGATTCACTCCTACTCTGTCTTTCCGAGACCGATAGGTTTAAGGAATTCAGAGACACTCTGTAAAATACATGTTTTTGATGAAGACAAAAGACCAACAATGATGATGATCAAGGCAACAAGCACAAAAAGAAGAAGTTTACAATATCCTATTAGTAAACCTTAGACTTCAAACATATTAGATGTTTAAATGTAAGGTAAATGATACAACCCATAGCTCGAATACAATGAGAACCTCACATCTATACAATTAATAGTTTTTTGACAAAAACCAATGTTGTATTCAAAAGTTAAAAATACTTTCAAAAGTCAAAAATTACATTTACAAAGTATTAAAATTAATAGTTTTTTTGACAAAAACCAAAGTTGTATTCGAATACAACATAAGTGTATTCGAATACAGATGCTAAAATGCAAAGTCAGTAGCAAAAGCCTCGCATCTGTATTCGACTACGACCTGCTGTAGTCGAATACAACCAACAAGTTAGTGGCAAAATTGATCAATCTGTATTCGACTACATACTTATGTATTCGACTACACAGTGTTAAATTTGAATAAATTTGAACGTTACAAAGAGGTGTATTCGAATACATACATCCTGTATTCGAATACAACTAGAAGCAATGCAATTTTTCAGAACTGAAATGATTCTAGATCATTGCAATTGTTCCTCAAACCTCTTGGATCAATGGCCACGAATCTGAAGAGATGTTTATGGAGTATAAATACACCATAACTTCAGATTAATCATAATATAATCCTACTACATAACTTTAAAGACTTTGAACAACTTTTCTGTATTTTTCTCAAAGTCATTTTTTATAAATTCAAGTACTTGCATATCATTTTCATATCCTTAACTAAGGTTCTCTAAGTACTTGAAGCAATCTTAGATTGTTATCATTCTACCTCTTTCTTATTCCTATATCCTTATCAAATCACAGTGTTTGTAAAAAGAAAGTAGTACTTTCTTTACATAGTCTTATCTAAGAGAGTTGTGTGCTATCCTAGAAGATTTGTTAGAAGGTTGTAGCAAAGGTCCTAGTGTGGGACTTGTACATTTTCTGACAATAGTGGAGAAATCTCTTGTGGTGTGCAATAGGACTGGATGTACCACTGGTCATAAGGGGAAACAGAATAATATTGTTGTGTTCATTTCTTTACTGTCATTTACTTTCATCACTTAATCGTTGAAAACAAGAAACACTCCTAAACACCTAATTCACCCCCCTCTTAGGTGCACATCTGTACTTACAATTGGCATCAGAGCAGGTTCAAGGTAACTTACTCCTCGATCATTACTCATGGCTTCCGAACAACCTGTTTTCAGAGATGGTGGCAATAGTAACAAACCACCATGCTTCGTTGGAGAGCACTATGATTTTTTGAAGATACGTATGCAAGCGTATCTTGAAGCAGAAGGAGACGACATATGGGATGCAGTTGAAAATTGTCCTTACATTCCAACAACAGTCATCAACAACAAAGAAGAAATTAAGATAAAGAATTCTTGGACTGATGATGATAAAAGAAAACTGCTGTTCGATAAAAAGGCTACAAACATGCTACAATCAACACTAGGAATGGATGAATTTTTCCGCGTATCTCACTGTAAAATAGCCAAAGAAATATGGGACACATTGGAAGTAACCCATGAAGGCACCGTTGTGGTAAAAAGATCTAAACTCAATACACTTTATCAAGAATATGAGTTATTCCGTATGCAGCCCGAAGAGTCTATCTTAGACTTGCAAAAAAGATTTTCCCACTTAACAAACCACTTGACGGCTCTTGGAAAGATTTTCACCAACGATGAACTAAATCTAAAAGTATTAAGATTACTAACGAGGGCTTGGCAACCAAAGGTGACCACAATATCAGAAAAGAAAAGCTTATCCAAGATGTCATTTTCTGCATTATTTGGAAAACTTCTAGAACACGAAATTGAAATTGGAAGGTTGGAGCAAACTGAAAGTCAAGAAAAGAAGACCAAAAACATTGCTCTAAAGACCGAATCAAAAGAACATATAAAAGACGAAAATTCTGATGAAGACAAAAACATTACTTTCCTTGTTAAGAAATTCGGTAAGTTTCTTAAAAATGACAGAAATTTCAAAAAAAAAGAATTTCAGAAAAAAAGATAGCTCTACTTCAAACCAAAACTTCACTTGCTTTGAATGCAAGAAACAAGGACACATCAAAGCAGATTGTCCAAACCTTATCAAGAAAAACGCCATTAAAAAGAAAGACTTCAAGAAGGCATATATAGCTTGGGAAGATAACGAAGTAAGTTCATCTTCAAAAACAGAAAGTGAAGAATGCGCTAATGTTGCATTAATGGCACCGCATCAATCAGATGACGAAGAAGAGGTCAGTAACATAGACTCCCTTCATCATAATAAAACTAATAGTGAATTAATTATAGAATACAATGATGCTCAAAACGCCATTAAGGAACTTCTTATTGAATGTAAAAATCTGTTCAAACTAGTGTCAACACAAAAGAGACAAATCTCGAGTCTTCGAGAAAAAGTTGACATTATGGAAAAGGATTCTAAAAAACCAAAACAGAATTTTACATGCAATAAATGTGATTCCCTTTCCTTCAAGATTGTTCAATTAAATAGAGTAATTGAACGATATGAAAAAGGACAAATGGGATTGGAAAATGTTCTGAATATGCAAAGATACTCAATTGATAAAAGTGGTCTTGGTTACTCAAAATTTGACAAACCAAGCTTGAATAAGACCATTTTTGTTAAAGCGAGTAATCAATCCAATCAACAAAAGATTACAATTTTACAGAAAGATCATCATTATAAGGAGAAAGTTATTTAAAATAAATTTCATACAAATACTATTAAAAATAGATTTACTCCTACTTGTTCCTATTGTAGTCTTCATGGTCACACACCTAATGCCTGCCATATGAGAAACATTAGTGTTCCAAAAGGGCATTACGTGTGGGTAATGAAAGGTACTAACCATCAAGGACCCAAAGCACATTGGGTACCTAATAAAACATAATTTTAATTTTGTAGGTATGCACTCAAAGTACCTCAAATATGTGGTACTTAGATAGTGGATGCTCCAAACATATGATGGGTGATATAACAAAATTTTCAGCATTGACTCTTGAATCAAAAGGATAAGTAGTCTATGGAGACAACAACAAAGGAAAAATTCTAGGAATTGGAAAAGTCGGTACATCTCCATCCCCCTCAATTGAAGATGTCTTGTATGTTGAAGGTCTAAAACACAATCTCATAACCATTAGCCAGTTAAGCGACAAAGAATACAAGATAGGCTTCAACAAAGATGAATGCATCATCCAAAATGAAGCTACAAATGAAATTCAATTTATTGGTAAGCGTTTCAAAAACATCTTTATATTAAATCTTGACGATTTATCCTTAAAAATGAAATGTCTTTTGGTAAGCGACAACAACGATGCATGGCTATGGCACAAAAGAATTGCACATATCCCCATGGATCATTTAAACAAATTGGTCAAGCATGATCTTGTTGTAGGTTTACGAAAAATGAAATTTATAAAGGATAAATTGTGTGACGCTTGTCAAAAAGGCAAGCAAACAAAAATTTCTTTTAAACCTAAAAATGTTATATCAACTTCAAGACCACTTCAGTTAATACATATTGATTTGTTTGGTCCATCAAGAACCAAAAGTCTTGGTGGAAACTCATATGGACTAGTGATTGTTGATGATTACTCAAGGTTCACATGGACCTTATTTTTGGCAAGTAAAAATAAAGTTTTTAAAGCTTTTAAAAACTATGCCAAGCTAGTCCAAAATGAACAATCATCCAAAATTGTATCAATTAGAAGTGATCATAGAGGTGAATTTCAAAATACCTCATTTGAAGAATTTTGTGAAGAAAATGGAATTTTACACAACTTTTCTGCACCTAGAACACCTCAACAAAATGGGGTTGTTGAGAGAAAGAACAGATCCTTGGTAGAACTCACAAGGACTATGCTAAGCCATTCAAGCCTACCAAAGTACTTTTGGGTAGATGCCGTAAACACAGCATGCTATGTTTCAAATCGAGTAATCATTCGGCCGATTCTTAAGAAAACTCCTTATGAACTCTACAAAGGAAGAAAGCCCAGTATCTCTCACTTCCACATCTTTGGATGTAAGTGTTTTGTGCTAAATAATGGTAAAGACAACCATGGAAAATTCGATGAAAAAGCAGATAAAGGTATTTTTATTGGCTACACATTATCTAGTAAGGCATTTAGAATTTTCAATAAAAGAACTTTAATCGTTGAAGAATCAGTGCATGTAACTTTTGATGAAACTAACCCCTTGAAAGAGGACAAAGTAATTTCTTATGATGATGATGACTTTGTAAGTAATGATACAAGAAAAGAACATCAAATTGATCAACCAAGTCAAAAAAGTGAAGTCAACATTGAAAAGGAAAATGATAATCTTCCTAAGGAATGGAGGACCCATAAAGATCACCCAATTGATAACATCATTGGTGATATCAACAAAGGATTTACAACAAGACTTAAACTACAAGATGCTTGCTTGAACATGGCATTCGTTTCTCAAATCGAACCCTCCAAAATTGGTGAAGCACTGAAAGATGATCAATGGATACTTGCCATGCAAGAAGAACTTAACCAACTCGAAAGAAGCAAAGTATGGGAACTTGTTCCTAATCCGGGAAATAAACACATCATTGGTACAAAATGGGTGTTTAAAAATATACTTGACGAAAACTGTATAGTTGTTCGGAACAAGGCAAGATTTGGTCGCCCAAGGATATACTCAAGAAGAAGGGATTGATTTTGACGAAACATTTGCTCCAGTCGCAAGGTTAGAAGCAGTACGTTTATTGCTTGCTTATGCTTGTTCTATGAACTTTGAATTATTTCAGATGGATGTGAAAAATGCCTTTCTCAATGGATATATCAACGAAGAAGTATATGTCAAACAGCCACCCGACTTTGAGGAATTCAAGAATCCTTCACATGTTTTCAAATTAAGAAAGGCTCTCTATGGTCTAAAACAAGCTCCAAGAGCTTGGTACGATAGATTGAGTACTTTCCTATGTGAAAGAGGATTTGAAAAAGGAAAAGTCGATAAGACATTATTTATTAAAAGAAATAATGGCCACACCTTATTGGTCCAAATCTATGTTGATGATATCATATTCGGATCGACAAACAATGACATATGTGAAGAATTCTCTTTAATGATGCAAGGAGAATCTGAAATGTCCATGATGAGAAAATTAAACTATTTTCTTGGCCTTCACATCAAGCAACTCAAACATGGCATCTTCATAATTCAAGCAAAGTATTGCAAAGAATTGCTAAAAAGATTTGAAATGGAAAATTGCAAGGAAAGTGCGACTCCTATGGGTTCCGGAACATATGTTGATAAAGATGAATCCGGTATTTCAATTGACATATCAAAGTATCAAGGTATGATTGGATCTCTATTATATCTAATGGCCAGCCGGCCTGATATCATGTTTAGTGTCTTTTTATGTGCAAGATTTCAGACGGATCCTAAAGAATCGCATCTAATAGCAGTCAAAAGGATTATGAAATATTTGAAAGGAACAACCAATATAGGACTATGGTATCCAAAAGGTAGCCTATGTAGTTTCGTTGGATATTCTGATTCAGATTATGCTGGATGCAAAGCAGACCGCAAAATTATAAACGGCACTTGTCATGTGTTGGGAAATGCACTAGTTTCATGGTCATGTAAAAAACAAGCATGTGTTGCACTTAGTACTGCTGAAGCTGAGTACATAGCAGCAGGAAATTGCTGTGCACAAATCATGTGGCTCAAACAACAACTATATGACTATGGACTCGACCTCGGATGCATTCCACTACGATGTGACAACACTAGTGCTATCAATATCTCAAAGAGCCCAATGATGCACTCCGGACTATACACATTGATATACGTCATCATTTTCTGCGAGATCATGTGCTTAAATGCAATGTTGAAGTAACCTTTGTGGACACTCACAACCAATTGGCGGACATCTTCACAAAACCTCTTCCTAAAGACTCCTTTTACAAAATTTGAAGAGAACTTGGTGTCTTGAGTGAAGATGATCTTTAAAAACAAGGTACTTTGTCATTATTCTTCAAGATTTAAAATTTTTCTCTTGATAGGATGTTAGAATTAAGTTCTTAATATTTCATTATTTTTTAGTATAATTTTTTGTTCTTACATTTGTGATTATATGCATTATTTAGTATACTCTTTATTAAAAAATTATTCCTGTTTCCAAAAATTCGAAACTGTAGCCGACTACAAAGTATAGGTAATCGAGTACACATTTTTTCAGATTTTCTGGTATTCGAATACAATATCAGTGTAGTCAAATACAAATTCCCCATATACACTTGTATTCGAATACATCACAGGTGTAGTCGAATACACCTTCGGGTTTCTCAGTCATATATAAAGCTGCTTCAGTTTTTCAATGTAACTTTAAATTAGGTATGCGAATACAACCATTCTCTCTCATTCGAATACAACCATCCCTTCCAAAATTTTCAACTTCTCTCACTTGCAAATACTTACCCAACCCTTATTCCTTACAAACAAGATCAATTTGTACTCATATTCTCCATTCAGAATCTGATTTCTCCAACAAAATCCTAAAAACCCATTTTCCCCAATCTGTCAAATCCTCTTCAAACATCATGGACGCACGCAAATGAGGACCCATAACTAAACATGTCTCTGTGAGACCCTCAAAGAAGAGGATGAAGAATACTCATATCACAGATATCTCTCGACTCCTACACTCACCAGAAGAAATTGAACGTTTTCGCACTATCTACTCCGACAAGCGGTTGATCATTCCTAAATTTGATATTTTAGACTCTTTCTCTGCTTTTAAATTCCCTGATTTACTTAAGGCTCAACATGTTGAAGAGTTTATCGGATACAAAGGTCCTATCTATCCCGATTTAGTTAGGGTCTTTTACTGCAATTTGACGAAAGATGGAAAAGTGATAAAGTCTCAAGTTAAGGGTAAAACTATTGAATTAGATTCCAAAATCATTGGGGAAATTTTGAATATTCCATTTGAAGCACAGAAAACTAGCCCTAACAACTTGTGCGAGTGGTCTGGTGTTTCTAAGTATGATGCTTATGTTGCTCTTTGTCGATATGACAAACACACTATGGAACAAAAACGGATTCAAGCAGGCTCTAAATATGCAAAACAACGGTATGGAGTTGGAAATCTTACTGTTGATTATTGTTTGCTATATTATTTTGAGTTACATTTTGGTTCCAAAGGCTGGTAGTTACTTCCAGATTTCCGAATTTGAACTCTAGATCATGTACTACATGTTCGACGGTCTTCCACTAAACATAGCATATTTTGTCAAATCTGTGATGTTTATTTCCAAAGAAGCTATAGGGTTGCCGTATGCCCAGGAGGTCACTCAAATTCTGGAACATTTTGGGGTGGATTTCTCTGAAGAGGTATTGTATACACCCACGAAGGATAACCTGTTGGATTTAAATGTCTTGCTTTGTATGAAGATAGTCTGGAATGCGGAGCTTCACTCTTATGTCCATAAAGGTGATCTTGGTCAATCATCTGCTACCGCTCCTGAAGACACTAGTGGCCCCGCAAATGATGCTGCCCAAGCTGATGCTGATGATGAAGATACTGCATCTGATGATGATCATGTGTCGAATCGCATGGTTATGTCCAAACTTGACTCTCTTCAGACCTTTCTCACCAGTTTTAACACCTCAGTCGATGCTCGCTTCCATTCTATTGAAACCACCATTGCAACTAATCATGACATGATGCTTCACGAACTTGCTGAGTTATCCGCCAAGATTGACCACCTCCATCTACCTCCTGGACGCCGCTGATCCATCTCTAGTTTGCTATGCTTCGTTTGAATTTCGCCTCCTAGGACTTGTTTGTTTCCTTTAGCTTATAGGCTTCTGATGTTTCGCTATGATGTTTTCCTTGACTTTCGTTACATTTTGGTTTATTGGATTTTGTGACATTATCTTTTGGTTTTATTTGTAATCTGTGACATTATCTAGATTTTTATGCAACTTTCTATTTTATCTGGATTATTATGCAACTTTCTCTTCTATACTATTTTCCCTTATTTTTCGTCTACTACTTCGATTTTTCTATATATTGTTGCTTTTCTTCTTCTTTTTGATCATGTCAAAAGGAGGAGAACATTTGGTATTTTGTTGTTTGTAAAACCAAGTATAGGTCTTCAACAACTCTTTTATTTGATCATCAAACTCAAGATCAACGGGAGAGTACGCATAAATTACGGGGGAGTAATTCTACAATGATGAAATCTCTCCTAAACAACAAAGGTTTTGTCATAATCAAAAAGGGGGAGAATGTAAAATACATGTTTTTGATGAAGACAAAAGACCAACGATGATGATGATCAACGCAACAAGCTCAAAAACAAGAAGTCCACAATATCCTATTAATAAACCTTAGACTTCAAACATATTAGATGTTTAAATGTAAGGTAAATGATACAACCCATAGCTCGAATAGAATGAGAACGTCACATCTTTACATATGCATAAAAAGTATTTTCAAAAGTCCAAAATAACATTTACAAAGTATTAAAATTAATAGTTTTTGACAAAAGCCAAAGGTGTATTCGAATACAACATAAGTGTATTCGAATACAGATGCTAAAATGCTAAGTCATTAGCAAAAGCCTCGCATCTGTATTCGACTACGACCTGCTGTAGCCGAATACAACCAACAAGTTAGTGACAAAATTGATCAATCTGTATTCGACTACATACCTATGTATTCGACTACACAGTGTTAAATTTGAATAAACTTGAACGTTACAAAGAGGTGTATTCGAATACATACATCCTGTATTCGAATACAATTGGAAGCAATGCAATTTTTCAGAACTGAAATGATTCTAGATCATTGCAATTGTTCCTCAAACCTCTTGGATCAATGGCCACGAATCTGAAGAGATGTTTATGGAGTATAAATACACCATAACTTCAGATTAATCATAATACAATCCTACTACACAACTTTAAAGACTTTGAACAACTTTTCTGAATTTTTCTCAAAGTCATTTTTTATAAATTCAAGTACTTGCATATCATTTTCATATCCTTAACTAAGGTTCTATAAGTACTTGAAGCAATCTTGGATTGTTATCATTCTACCTCTTTCTTATTCCTATATCCTTATCAAATTACAGTGTTTGTAAAAAGAAAGTAGTACTTTCTTTACATAGTCTTATCTAAGATAGTAGTGTGCTATCCTGTAAGATTTGTTAGAAGTTTGTAGCAAAGGTCCTAGGGTGGGACTTTTACATTTTCTGACAATAGTGGAGAAATCTGTTGTAGTGTGCAAGAGGACTGGATGTACCCTGGGTCATAAGGGGAACCAGGATAATATTGATGTGTTCATTTCTTTACTATCATTTACTTTCATCACTTACTACCGTTAAACACAAAAATCGATCACTTATTCGCTGAAAACAAGAAAAACTCCTAAACACCTAATTCACCCCCCTCTTAGGTGCACATCTGTACTTACACACTTGTCGACCAAAGTCGACTAATGTTCTATGTTTTAACTACTCTTCCCACTAAAGTGCTACAAGGCACACTGTTTCGTATAAGAAACCATGAACTACTTAAGCATATCATGCTTGACCCAAGACAACAAAACGCAAAGTACACGTGGACTCCAATTACTTGATACCCCTAACCTCGACTCTTGATCAGCTTAAGACACCCAAATCACAGCCCCAAAGAAATTGAAACCAAGGCTCTGATACCACAATGTAACATCCCGATTTTTAACATCGCGAGTGTATTTTTTTTTTAAACGAAATCAAATCCATAAATGAAGAAATATTTTTGGATAAAACATTTAAGTTGTATTACAAACGACAAAAGTCATAAATAATTTCATCATAATATATATCCGGATAAAATAGTTTGTTTCAAATTACATAAGTTCCCCTTACGACAACAACCTTGAATTAAGAAAAGGAAAATAAATAAAATTCTTAAATATAGCCCTAAGTTGATCATTAATCTAACTGAGGGTGACTGGGTACTGAGAATCCACGAGCGGCATCAAGCCCCACTACTTTTGATCACAAATCCCAAAATCATCGCTATGCCATGCCTTAGGACGATCCTGGTTCTCATATGAGGGCCAAGCCCAAATTTCCACAATAATTGTAAAGGGTCACCAACTGAAATTAACAAATATCACATAGCATTTAAATTCTTATTGCACAAAATAACCTTTCAACTTAGCATACATCTAGAAAAGGTTTTCATATGCCAAACATGCATAATCAAAGTTGAAAATGAAGTTTTTAACAAAACTGCACTGTCGTATTCGAATACAGAATCCTTGTATTCGAATACAGTGCTATTTCACAAGTCAGTAGCAAAATTGAATATCTGTAATCGACTACACACTGCTTGTAGCCGAATACAACTGCTAAAATTTGCAGATTTAAATTTCGAAAACGTTTCGCAATCATTCAACACTAACCACACAAAATCAATCAATCACACTCATCAATTACGGCACAATTACAAACAACAACCGAGTATGTATATACAACCATCCAAACCAAATCCCTCCTCAAAGGGGCGTAAGGGGCGTAAATCATAATTGAACGATCTCTCAAATGTCAGCACTAATTACCGAGGTGTAGTCTCTCACAGGTTACCACGATTTACTAAAGTGTCGCCTCTCACAGGTCTTACACTGATTTCTAGAGTGCAATTGCTCACAGATCAACACATTCTAGAGTGCAATCTCTCACAGATCAACACGACGCGATAAACCTCATAAGGATAAGATGAACCAACAAATCACATGGCATCATCCCGTGGCCCATCCGGTCACCACTATCACCATGGCCTATCCAGTCACCATGTACTATGAAAATGGATGAGCAAACTCTGACTCTTTACACCACAACCATTATATAAATGGAGCTATTAAAAGATTCCCCATTTTTAACACTCATTTAACTCTAATGATTTTTCACAGATCAACACATTCTAGAATGCAATCTCTCACAGATCAGCACGACGCGATAAACCTCATAAGGATAAGATGAACCAACAAATCACATGGCATCATCCCGCGGCCCATCCGGTCACCACTATCACCATGGCCCATCCGGTCACCATGTACTATGAAAATGCATGAGCATACTCTGACTCTTTACACCACAACCATTATGTAAATGGAGCTATTAAAAGATTCCTCATTTTGAACACTCATTAAACTCTAATGATTTTTCAAATTCAACAAAGAGCATACTTAAGCATATATAACTCATAATCCCACAATTCACACCATATCACATCAATTCATTTTTTTCCACAAAATCCACACATAAAACACATCTAAAAAATTCATAATATTAATTATGAACACATCAATCACACCAAACATGAATCACCACCACCATTACGTAAATGCAGCTACTAAAAGATTCCCTATTTTTAATACTCATTTAACAATAATGGTTTTTCAAAACATCTCACAGAGTACATTCAAAACAGATTTTCCTCAAACCCACATCAAATTTAATCCACAATTCACATTAAATTCAATTCACAATACATACCAAATTTCATCAATTCATTTTCCACAAAACCACACCTAAATCACATTAATTTAAAACTCTACATTTCCAAACATAAACCACCTATATTAAATCTCCAAAATTTTCAACCATAAATCACCAAATTCAAAACTCCACATTTCCAAACATAAACCACCTATATTAAATCTCCAAAATTTTCAACCATAAATCACCAAATTCAAAACTCCACATTTCCAAACATAAATCACCTATAATAAATCTCCAAAAATTTCAACCATAAATCACCAAATTCAAAACTCCACATTTCCAAACATAAATCCCATTAAATTCAACTTCCACAATTTCACCCATAAACACGTTAAATTCATTTTCCACAAACCTACACCTCAAACACATCAAATTTATTGTCCACAAATTCACATATAAGGTCCTAAATGCAAACTAAAAGTTTGGAAAGAGCCCTTACCTCAACAGTAGCTCTAACAACCGATTACGACACTGCGATTAATTCTGGTAAAAACTTTGTTCGCGACGTCGCTTCCAAAGTTTGTTCACTTGCACCGTAGCGTGGAGGTCAGCAACTTTCCCTTCTGTCACTTGTCGAAATGAAGCTCAGAAGTCAAAGAAAAATGGGGATTTGTGTTTGAGTTTATGTTGAAAAACCAAAACTTGGTTTGTTTTGGGTAACAGAGGAAGAAGAGCGAAGATTGAGGCGTGGCGTGGATACAAAGGAAAAATGTTTCTTTTCTTCTCAAATGTTTATATATATATATATATATATATATATATATATATACATATATATATAATAAAAAAATATCTAAATAATTATCTAGAAATTTTATAAAATCATCATTACGCCCGTCACTTCACATCACATCACAAACCACTTTTTCAGAAAAATATCCACTCTTGCCGCATCTCAGGAAAACAAATTTCTTTGACAAAAGATTCACCATAATTAAATAAAATTATTCCTCGATGAATAATTTTAATCGGGCTCTAAAAAGATATTTTTGGCATTAAACTCCCAAAATACCATAAAATCGGCTAAAAAGCCTAAAAAATTCAACATAAAAACACACCAAAATTCATAAATGAGAATTTAAAACTAAGGGTCTTAAATTACAACCCCCCAAAAAAAAGTTTCGTCCTCGAAACTTAAACTACGAGTTACAACCATACTAGGTTTGCACTCCAACTTAACATACAAGTTACAACTTGTTTCATCACGCCTACGCGAAGAAAGTGTCATCCTTCCCTCTTCATAGGGTACTTAATAACTTTACGCACTATCATAGCCGGTAAGACTCCTAGAAGCTATTTTTCACAAGAGAAGCGCCCAAATCCATCTAATGAGGAAGTATCAGAGAAGCTCAAAATCCTAACAGAGCAAGTGGCATTCTTGGTGAAGACGTATAAAGAAAAGCATCTTCCGGATCAGCTCCAACGTGAAATATAAATGGAGAGTGAAAACGCTAGTTGCAACATTGGTTTTAAAAGTCTTCCCGAGGTAATTAATTACTTAATAAAATAAGAAATTCATTCAACCTAATTGTTTCACATACTTATGTATTAACCATTGATTTAGGGTGTCTCTACTTGCGTGTTATATTTATCCTCCCCTACTCATCGCAAGGTTGGAAAAGGAACATTGTACAATACCTTGGGAGAAGTATTGCACAACACTCCGATCCCTGCCAGCCATGTCAAAGTATCACCTGTGATTTCTTTTCAACCAAATGCATTATTGCCTATACCGAACAACGATGGAGATATGAAGTATTTGGGAGAAGCAATAGGTAGTTACGTGGCATGGCCCAAAAATCTTGTTGTCCTTGATAAGGTATGTTTAATTGATATGTATATTTAATTGATATGTATATTTAATTGCACGATATATGATTATGATTGATTATATTTAATTGCTGATTTTTTCCGCTATTAACTTTAATTTCACATTTATTTAGATTCATACAAAGTCTAAAGGAAATGACAAGAAGATTCCCCGCAACAAGCCAGTCACGTCACTGAAAAAGGTTTCTCACATTTATTCTGGCAGGTTTGTCATTTTTTCAGATTCAATTAACTAACAAATTGATTAACCTCATTTTTTTAGATTCAATCAAAACCACCCGCACAACAAACCTGCCAGAATAAAGCCGCACCACAGCTGGATGTTCGTGGTAAAAATAAAGCTGGCAAACTTCAAAAATTGAAGGGTAATAAAGCTGGCAATCTTCAAAAACTTGAGGGTAATAAAGCTGCCAAAATTCAAAAATTGGATCAGGGAAAATCAGTTGCTGCTCCTAAAATAAGTCATCCACGCCTTGCTCGAAGATGGACAACATTGATTCACGGATCATAAGAATGGAGAAAGCTATTTTCAAAGATGATTATGAAGAACTATTTGAAAAAGAGCACATATACGAACTTCTCAATCATAAGGAGCTGAGTGCTATTGTCATCAGCTTATACATTAGGTAAAATACTTTATTTAAGATAAAAATTACTTTTAATTGCATTTATTGGTAATTAATTTAATTTATTGGTAATTAATAAAATTTGACATTTTCATATAAATAATGTGTTTGTTAATGCTATAATAATCACATTTATTTGATAGTGCTTTACAAGTTTTCCAAGCTCAAAGGGGTAATACAGTGTCGAAGCAAAAGTCAAATAACATCACATGAATTCCAATAAAGGTTTGAAATATATGCGTTTAAAATTTCATTTACAATCAATGCACATATATTTATTGACTTATATGTTTTATTTTATAGTGCCCTCGTCAAACTAACAACATAGACCACGGGTACTATATATTGCGATTCATGAAGGACATTGCTGATATGAATCAAACTATAATTCCAGAAACGGTATGGTATTTTCATTATATTTTGATTTTCATATATAAACTATGTATATATTTGATTCTAACTTATTTATGTTCAAATTTTATATTGCACTGTACTTTGACAATTCCAGTCCAACATACTCTGAAAGAGATCTAACTGAAATAAAGGAAGATTGGTGTCAGTATGTGATCGAACTAAAAATTATTTCATTTGTTGGGAAATTGGCATGCTGCAAGGTTGTGAATATGTAAATGTAAAAAATATGTAATTGTGTCAATATCATGTGCTGTTTGTAAACTGATTGTGTCAATATGTAAAGTTACAAGTTTGTTGTGAACTGATTGTGTCAATATGTAAAGTTATAAAGTTATATAGTTATGTTGTTCTGAACTAATTGTGTCAATATGTAAAGTTACAAGATTGTTGCTGTTGCTGTTTAAATGAAAAATATAGTAATTGTGTCAATATTATGTGCTGAATGAAAATGATTTTGGAAAAAAAATTAAAAGACAGCGCTTTCTTAAAAAAAATGCCATAAAAAACCTGTTTATACAAACAAGCGTTATTTTAAAAATTTGATTTACAACATTTTTTTAATAAAACTAGAATAAGAATGCATCTATTACGGTGTTTTTTTTGAAAAAGTGCTGTAAAACGTGCATAAGAATGCATCTATTACAACGCTTTTTTTGAAAAAACGCTATAAAACTAGTACAACAAGCAGCGCATTTTTAGAAGGGATTTACAACGCTTTTCAAAAAAGCGCTGTAAAACGAGTATAACAAGCGCACAATATATCCACCTATTTTACATCGCTTTTTTATTTTAAAAAGTGCTGTTGTATCTTTTTACTGCGCTAGATACTACAACGCTTAATTTTTTGAAAAAGCGCTGTAAAATGCTATTTTTCGCGTAGTGAGTAAATTTTAAGTTAAGAGGGGAAACTATAGACACCTAATTTTATTTGGAAATATTAAAAATTTAACTACAATAATAAAAGTAAAAAAAATAATTAAACATTTTATTATGGTTTAATAAAAAAATCAAAATTATTATAAAAGAGGTTTTTAGAATTAGACTATCAGTTTTTTTAATTAACTAAAAAAGTTTGTACTAGCAAGGTCAATCTTATTGATTGACCCTAATTAGTAATAATGACATATTTTTAAAGATGTTTGTAAATTAAAAATAAAATAAAAATCAATCTTATTAATTGCATTTAATTGGAAATAATAGCACATATTTATGGAATAAGCAATTGATTAATAATAATGACAAATTTTATTTGTAAAAATAGGTCAACCTAATCTACTATTATAAATAGTAGTCTTAGATGACTCTCAAGAAAAAGAACATATGAGAAAATATTGACCGGCTTTAGATCCTTGAATTTGTCCACCAGAAAGTCACAGTTGTCTGTTGCGCCATTCTTACACAACATTCTCTATAATTATCCATTTCAAAAAATAGTAAGAAAGAAAAATCAGAGACGAAGATAAAAAGGGAGACAAAACAATCTTGCAAAATCGATATGTAAATTTCGTTTCACTAAAACAAAATAGTATAATAGTTTTTTAGTTTTGTTTAATATCTTTGTTGCTTTTCATTTATATTTTTTTTTATGAACCAATGTCTTAATTTTTATTTATTGTTTTCATGTTAACTTTGTTCATATAGCAAGACTATTTACAATGTTTTTTTATAATACTATTATGTTTGTTGTTTTGTATATATGATGTTATTATTAAAACAAAATTCATTTTCGTATTCTAAAAATAAAATAAATATTGAATTGAGAAGACACATTTTTCAACATTCAGTGTTATATGAAACATCACAAACCTCACATAAAAACTCATTTGTGGTTCTACTCATTCAAGTAAACTTGAAAATACTGAGAAAAATAATATAAATAAAAAAGATAAAAAATGAAAACAACAAATTATTATCTCATTTGCCGTATAGAACTTGCCTGTTGTTGGACCACCTAGTTGTTTTCCAATGTGCCATTTGATATTAGTCTCCCATGACCGCCGCACATATAAATCAAAAATAAAAATAAAAATAAAAATAGACCAAAACTCAAATATTTTTTATCACGAACTATATGTGCACCTAGAGATAGGTAGGAGCAAAGTCTTACTCTTGCCAAATCAAATTAATATATTTTTTCTTCTTTTATTAATGTAAATAATTTATTTATTTATTATTCTTTTTGGGGTAAAATGAGTTGCCATCAATTTTATTTTATTAAAGAAAAAATTGGATAAAACCTCCATGACCACCACACAAATAAATCAAAAATTAAAATTAAAATTAAAATAAATAAAAATTAAAATTACCAACACACAAAATATTTTATGTTACCAACTACGTGTGTTTTGATTTCTTTATTGCACATAGCGATACATACAAGCAAGATCTTCCTTTTATCAAACCAAATGAATAAAAAATATTTTTCTTTCTTTTATTAATGGAAATAATTTATTTTCTTTTTTTTATTATTCTTTTTGGATAAAATAAAGAATCAAATAAATAAATAGTTTGTATACAATTAAATATAGGGTAACGTTCCATTTGAACGAGCGGTGTAGGGTGATAATACTTTCTCTGCTCGTAATCGACTCCAAAATTTGAATTGTTTGTTCAAAATTGTCATTTTAAATTTTATCCAATTTATCCTTTAATAAAATAAAATTGGTGGCAACTAATTTTTCAAGGACAAATCAGACACTATAAAAATAAAGAGAAATGAAAAATAATGATAAGAATGAAAGATGAAATTTGGAAGAATAGAAAAAAAGAATGGAATATAAAAAAATATGGAAGATAGTGATTGAAAGAAGATGAAGAAGAATGAGTGATAAAAGATTGAAAAATAGTCTTAGAGATAGTATGGTAGATAGTAATAATCAAAAGAAGCAAAAATGAAAGAATGGTGAAAAGCAGGAGTAATGAAATGATGAAGAGACTATAGAAAATAGAAAATAGAAAATAGAAGAAGAAATAATAGTGAAAGAATGAAAAGAGAATGAATGATGAAATAATTAATAAAACAAGAAGAAATTAAAGGATAAAGAAAATATGTAAAAGGGATGTGTTTTCCAGGAGAAATTACGCACTAATAAATTCTTAGGAACAACGTTCTTTGGAAATTTAAAATTAAAAACAAAATCCCTCTCTCCTCGAAATTTAGTTCCTCATAAAGTTTTAGATTAAAAAACAATTTTTTGGTCAAACGTTTTTTAAGAACTTAATATCTCAAAAATTTACATATTCAAAAAACCATTTCTCTCTCAAATGTCTTTTAAAAATTTATTTTTCAAAAATTAATATGGTTTTTTTTTATTCTTAAAATTATTATTTATTAATGATTTATTTTTTTATCTGAAATAAATATATAAAATGAATAATTTTTTTAAAATTACTTTAAATAAATTGTAAAAAAAACAAATTTATATGCACTAAATTTCAATAAACACATATAAAATAATCCAAATCTTTCACAATAAAATAAAATTAGCCATTAATACCAAAAAATAAAATAATCCAAATCCAGCATTATAAAATTAAAATTATCCATATCAAAATATTATTATATATCTGCAGATAATTAAAATGCAACAATAAAAAAATGACCCATTCCAAATCATCATCACCATCTCAGATAACGTCTGTCTTTCAAATTCTTGAAATTGTTTCTGTATTCATAAAGATAAATAAACAAGTCAAATAAATTAAAGCTGGTGAAAAAAACTGAAAAAATATTATCCAAAGATAAATTAACTTGAGTGTTTTCAGAGCTAGAATCAACATATGAATTCTTGCTTTTAACATGCATACGGTACTGTATCTCATCCACATTTGGATTTTTCCCGATTTAACTTTTCTTATTTAACATAAGATGTAGAACGATTATAGACTTTGGAAGCTATGTATAATAACATTATACAAATAAATAAAGAATAATTATGAATTATATATATTTTCACCAACTTAACACAGTGCTAGGCAACATTGATGCAACTCCTGTTGAGTAGGCAACCTCCCTTATTTGAAGCTCTGTTGTTTTTACCAATCTCAAATTTCTTTAGAAATATTTAACAATAGTCCAATGGTGATGCTGACACTATAGTGCCTCACCAATCCAATTTGGAACGACACCATTTCAGGTGAAGCATTGTCAGACATCCATCGCTATATCAGAGAGATAGACTATTGCGTTGAACTTTTTTTCTATTTGAGCTTCTTATTCTTTTTTTCACACACATTTGGTCTGCAATCAATATATATAAGTTTTTTGAGTTTCGAAAATTAATCAATTTTTACCACGGAAGATATATTGGAACATAATATGTTATTATGTGAATTTAAAAAAAAAAATTGTTGAAGTCCCACATTGGAAAAAATTTGTTTTTGTAAATTCAAGTGGAAAGAAACATGTTTTTTAAAATTCAAGTCCCACATTGGAAAGAAATTTTTTTGAACTCCCACATTGGAAAACTCTCATATTTTGAGTATGCTAAAATCACACATTGATTAGAAATCATATGTGAGTTTGCTTCCATTACTATATAACGAGTTTCAAACTATTGTGAAAAACACACCAAAGTTGGATTCATTAACCAACTTTCTCTTTTCTCTCTCTTTTATTCTGCTCGTCTAATTTTCGAGCCACTTCTCCCATTTCTTTTTGTCTCTTCGAGTTTTAGAGCGGTTGTTTTGTGGTAGTCCCTTCGATTTTTAGAGCGGTTTTTATGCCGTAGTCCCTTTGTTTTTAGAGCGGTTCTTATGCCATAGTCCCTTCGTTTTTAGAGCGGTTTTTATGTCGTAGTCCCTTCGTTTTTGAGCGGTTTTTATGTCGCAGTCCCTTTGTTTTTAGAGCGGTTTTTATGCCGCAGTCCCTTTGTTTTTAGAGCGGTTGTTATGCCGCAGTCCCTTTATTTTTAGAGCGGTTGTTATGCCGTAGTCCATTTGTTTTTAGAGCGGTTGTTATGCCGTAGTCCTTTTGATTTATGAGTGGTCATAATACCATATTGCGAGTGACTTTAATCGTCATATTGAGAGTGGCTTTAACTGCCATATTGAGGGTGTAATTCTATAACAGTTTTTTACGGTGCAATGAAACTCCGATACAGTGAATCTGGGCTGGTTTATCCTGGGGACTTCGTGGTTGATAGTTTGCCTTGCACCATTTGGGTAGTGCCACGAAACGTCTTAAAGAGAGCGACCTAGTCTGCGACTCAACCCAGTAATATCTTCGGTGACATAAATTGTGATTTTTAAACAGTTTTCGAAACTAAAAAAACAACAATTTTAAGACGTTTCTTTCTGCCATGTAACCAAAGAAATTACTGGATTTGGTTATGTATAACTACTACAGTTCCAGCAATACTGCTATAGATGTTTGAGATGTTCTGAATAAGTATGTTGTGAGCTGCTACTCAGAGTATCAGATGACCGATGGCAGATCCGTGGAGGCTGAAGATAACTCATGAGATCATCTATTAAGGTACGTCACTCATGACATATTTAATTTAAATGTTGAAATTTAATATGTCTCTTTTTGTTTGAATGTTGAAATCAATAAAATGTCTCTTTCTAGTTACATGTTGTGTGATTTCAATTTTTGACATGCTAGACTCTGTGATGTGAACACATAAGAATTCAATCTTAAGTAACTTAGGTTTAGTTCTAAAGTTATTTTTAAACGATTTTGAAAAATGTGATTTTTGTAGTCAAGCTAAAATAACAAAGAGTTCACATAAATTTGTAGTTAGAGAATCTAAGTCTTTAAATTTATTACACTTTGATATATGTGAACTTAATGGGACGTTAACAAGAAATGAAAAATAAAAGTGAAACACTTGACATGTTAAGGATCTTTGTAACTGAAATTGAAAATCAATTTAGTAGAAAGATTAAGAGGTTCCAAGTATGATTCTGGTTTATTTAATGAGTTTTATAAATTGTCTGGAACTATACATGGAACAACTGCACCATAATTGCTTGAAGTGAATGGTAATATTGTAAGAAAGATTAGAACTCTTATTGAACTAGTTGTTGCTAGAATGCTTAACTCTAGTGCTGCATCTCATTGGTATGTGAAAAATATATTGCTCATTTGCTATGTTTTGAATAGAGTTCCTAAATCTAAAAACAAAACATCTCTTTATGAGATAGTGAAGAAAAGACAACTGAACTTGTCTTATTTCCAAATTTGGGGCTGTCTGGCTTATGTCATAATCCTCGATCCCAAGTGAATTAAACTCGCCAGTAGAGCCTATGAATGTGTATTCATTGGGTATGTAGTAAAGAACAAAGCGTATAGGTTTTATGACCTAAATGCAAAAGTGATTATAGAGTCTAATGATGTTGACTTCTATGAAAATAAATTCCCTTTCAAATCGAGAAATAGTGGGGGGGGCAACAAACCTAGTCAAGTTCCTGTGACAAGAAGCACCGAAAGCAACAAACAACGAGAAACAGAAACTCGAAGGAGCAAGAGAGTAAGAGTTGCTAAAGATTATGGACCTCGTTATACGACCTATACCTTAGAAGAGGATCCTGCAAATCTTTAAGAAGCTTTGTCATATTTGGATGCAGATTTATTGCATGAATCAATAAATGATGAAATGGATTCTCTAGAGTCTAACATGACCTGACATTTTGTAGACTTACCTCATGGTTGCAAATTAAAGTGAATCAAAGTGACAAATGTATTTATTATAAATCTGAAAATGACATTTGCACTATCATATGTCTATATGTAGACGACCTACTCATATTTTGATTCAAACATTCATGCTGTAAATATTGTGAAATCATTGTTGTGTAACAACTTTGATATGAAAGACATCGGAGAAGCAAATGTAATCCTCGAAATCAAGATTACTATGTCAAAAGAATGGAATTTCTTTGGATTAGTCTCACTATGTTGAAACAATCCTAAATAAATATAAATACTTTGACTGTAAACCTGCTTGCACACCATTTGATTCAAGTGAGCAACTTTTCAAGAACACTGGTGAAGGTGTTAGACAAACTGAATATGCGAGCATCATTGGTAGCCTTAGGTATGCCACTGACTGTACTAGACCCGACATTGCGTACATCGTGCGACTGTTGTGCAGGTTTATCAGTAGACCTAGTATGGAGCTTTGGCACGCTATCGAAAGAGTCATGAGATACCTAAAAAGGACCATGAGTCTCGGATTACATTATCGAAGATTTCCTGCCGTCCTTGAAGGATACAGTGTTGTTGATTGGAACATTTTATTAGATGACTCCAAAGCAACCAGTGGCGATATTTTAGTATAGCTAGTGGTGTTGTATCTTGGAAATCAAAGAATAGACGATATTGGATCAGTCCAATATAGAGTTTGAAATGATAGCATTAACTACTACTAGTGAAGAAGCGAGCTGGTTGATATGCTTGCTAGTTGAGATTCCTTTATGGGAAAAACCTATGACATATGTGTTGGTCCACTGCGATAGTACCGCGGCTATTGCGAAGATTGAGAATCGTTATTACAACGATAAGAGATGACAAATTCGTCGCAAGCACAACGCTGTTAGAGTTACTTTCTAAAGGAGTTGTTATAGTGAATCATTAACGCATTGATAAGAATTTAGCAGATCTTTTGACGAAAGGGTTAGCTAGTGAGAAAGTCCTAAATACATCAAAAGGATGGGTCTAATGCCTATAGAGTCACGCATGATGGTAACCCGACCTAAAAGACTGGAGATCCCAAGAATTAGGTTCAATGGGTAATAACAAGTTGTGAAGTGATATGAGATGAACATGCTATTACAAATTAGAAAAGCATGATTCCTGAAGTGATGATAGGTTGAGGTAATAGAAAATCTTAATGAGATCTATACTCTATGTGGAGTGGAGTACCTAGCTACAGGAGTACTCTTGATAGACTCACCTATGTGAATGTGCAAGTGGGGTCGCTTCCTATGGAATTTTGAGGCAGAATTCCTAGAGCGTTCACTATAATGGGATTATGTGAAACACTTTTTTAAATTCAAGTGGGGGATTTTTGGAACATAGTATGTTATTATGTGAATTTTTTTAAAAAAATTTGTTGAAGTCCCACATTGGAAAAAATTTGTTTTCTTAAATTCAAGTGGAAAGAAACATGTTTTTTAAAATTCAAATCCCGAATTGGAAAGAGATTATTTTGAACTCCCACATTGGAAAACTCCCCTATTTTGAGTTTGCTAAAGTCCCACATTGATTAGAAATCATATGTGAGTTTGCTTCCATCACTATATAATGAGTATCAAACTATTGTGAAAAGCACACCAAAGTTGGATGCATTTCCCAGCTTTCTCTTTTCTCTCTCTCTTTTATTTTGCTCGCCTAATTTTCGAGCCACTTCTCGCCTAATTGTTATGCCGTAGTTGCATCAATTTTTAGAGCGGTTGTTATGCTGTAATCCCTTCATTTTTGAGCGGTTTTTATGCCGTAGTCCCCTTTTTTTAGAGCGGTTTTTATGCCGCAGTCCTTTTCTTTTTAAAGAGGTTGTTATACCGCAGTCCCTTTGTTATGTCGTAGTCCTTTGGATTTATGAGTGGTCATAGTACCATATTGCGAGTGACATTAATCGTCATATTGAGAGTGGCTTTAACTGCCATATTGAGGGTGTAATTCTAGAACGTTTTCTACGGTGCAGTGGAAATCCGATACAGTGAATCTGGGCTGATTTATCCTGGGGACTTCGTGGTTGATAGTCTGCCTTACACAATTTTGGCAGTGCCGCGAAACGTCTTAAATAGAGCGACCTAGTCCGTGACTCAACCTAGTAATATCTTCGGTGACATAAATTGTGATTTTTAAACAGTTTTTGAAACTAAAAAAACAAGATATTACTAAGTTGAGTCGCAGACTAGGCCGCTCTCTTTAAGACGTTTTGTGGCACTGTCCAAATTGTTCAAGGTAGACTATAACAATGAAGTTCCTAGGATAAAACAGCTCAAACACACTGTATCGGAGTCCCACTACACTATAGAAAACCATTCTAGTGTTACACCTCAATATGATAGTTAATAACTGCCACTCGTAATATGGTACTAATGATCACTCGAAATATAGAAAAGAAGATGAAGTAGAGAGGGGGAAGTAGAGAAAAGTTTAAGATTTTTAGAGAACTTTTAGTATGCTTTTCTAACTTAGTAGAGTTCTCTATTTATAGAGGAACTCAACAACTGAAGGAGAGAAAATTCTACAATCCATCAAACCATATCCACAAAAAATTACACTCTAAAATTTTCTAGGTTTTGATCGGGCAAAAACCTAATGCGCAACTCCACCGAAAACTGAAACGCGAAAAAGGCTAGGTTTTGATCGGGGCAAACCGATGCGCGAATTCAGAGAGGAATTGACCAGATCAGATGTTGAATTCTTACTCGGTGGAGGGCATACATGTGTACAACGTATCAATGAGAGAAAAACACACGCATTTATTAAAAAATAATATTTTTGGATACTAAAAAATAATACACCATTTAGCCTAAGCTCAAGCCCGAGCAAGTCAGACGCCGGTGCGCGTGTGATGTGTTCTAGTTGCGTGCGTTCTCACCCTTCACAAAATTGAGGTACCCCTTGGGGCACATCCCAATTGCCATACTTCCACCTTATAAACACTACTAGTGTTTCATCCATCCTATGTGAGACTTTCTTATTTTTTCAATTCACACTAACTAGCTCTCATTAATATCATTATCATTTCCAACAATCTCTTATTAATATAATCATTATTTTCAACATGTATAATATCACATATTAACTCTAGATATAAAAAGCTTCAAATTTAATTTCAACTTGTTGTAAAAAAATTTAAAAGCTCCTCCCTATCACCCTTACTCTTTGTCTCGTAAGTGGATCAAAATTTCTTGTAGTTTGTTTGCAGCGTGATCCTCATGTATTTTGCGGCAACATTAGATTGTAAAAACTTTTACATTTAAATTAAAATTTGGAATTAAAACATTAATTTAAAATAGTACAAAGTAAACTAAAATAAAGTACTCAAAATAAATAGTAAATTTACTTATGAATTTCGAGAAGGCCATATTTCATATTGTCCACAAGGTTGTTGAATAACTCATTGTGCTTGCTCCTTCCCCGCTTGCTCTGCATCCTCCATCGCTTCCTCTAGTTAACATTCTTTTGTTGTTATTTATGCTCTTGTTGTTGGTATGCAAACCCCAATTTTATACATACAACATACGTCCACTCATATTTTGAAGCAATAAACACATCCAAATGCAATGCTTATATGTCAGTGTTCATGATTTTGAAATATCATTGCTCTCGTAGAGATTTTTCTAGAAGAAAATCATAAATTTCATTTGACAACACGTCACCAATTATTCCAATAGAAATTATTGAATGTCCACCTGACAAATCACAACACCAATTATTTGGTAAGAATTTGGAATATATACTTGACATATCACATCACTAATATATGCATAAATATATATTTTATACCACATATATGGAAAGCATTTTATAAGCATATTCACTACCAACGTACAAACCACCAACAGCATATACACGACAAAGAATCACACAACATATATACACATAAAGTACATGTTAAGGAAAATTGAGGCTACCCACCGTTACTTGAGCTAGCAGTTCTTTACCAAAGTAGTACTCCTTTGCACTAAACCTCTCACACCTTAAATAAAGGAATTAACTAAATTAATAATATAAAGTCCCCAAACCCGTAAAATAAGGCCCTAATTCAGCCTACTGCAAAAACTTCCAAGGATTTATTTTCTTTCATACTGACTAAACACACAATTCCCAAACTAAATTAAAATACGCTTGGTCCAAATACATTAAGACAAATCTATTATATATATTTAAAACAAACTCCTCTGCCACCTCATAGTAATTTATTATATATACGTCTTATAAAGTTCTCTCGTGTTTTTATGTTTCACCTCATCTTTTTCTATTTAGTTTCTAAATAATTTTTCCCTCTTTTAATCCCTCTAATCCCTAAATTTTTTAATGACTTCCTCCAACAGTTTCTTTTTCCCTCTTGTGTACGCCCCAGTCAATATCTGCTTCTGCTTCGCCATCCTCGCAAAATCATCTTCTGCAAAATCATTTGTTCCTCTGCGGTAATTCTTCGAAATCGCCGACTCTACTCCAAAGATAACCCTGAAAGAGGTATAGGTTTGTTCGTTGCAACAAAAAAATTTCCTTCTTGTCCATTTCTGATTTTGCTGCCATAAATTCAATTATGTTCTATGCAATCATTGAAATCATTTTGGCTCATAGTGACTTAATGCTATGTATAGTTTCTTACATGAAATTTTATGACTGCCACTATCCAGGAAATCCAAGTTGGGATGGGATCAGCCGGCGAACTTCCCTACCCATCATACCTAGAGCAAAATGGCACATGGAAATTCCCAGGAATTGGTGCTTTCCAATGCTATGACAAGGTATATTTATAAATAATAGTTTGAATGTTTGTAAATTAAAATTCTAATATATCCAATTTAAAATAAAAAATTTCACAATTACCACAAAGATCGATGATTAAAATGATCGAGTGAGAGAACACAAAATATTTGTATTTGATTTTCTACTTTGAATATTGGTAAATATATATAGTATATAAATATTTAGAAAGGATGGACAAAGTCATGTCTCTTTGAATTTTGTTTACTTTTATTTTATTGAAATTAATTAAATTTGATTTATTTGATTTTCTAGTTTGAATATTGGTATATATATATAGTATATAAATATTAAGAAATGATGCAAAAAGTCATGTCTCTTTGAATTTTTGTTAGTTTTATTTGATTGAAATTAATTAAATTTGATTTGTTGTTTTATAGTGTTAATTGACATGAAATTAAAGTAATTCATTTGCAATTATTTGTTTTTGATGTATACTTATAATTGTTTGACAATTAATATTTTGTAACCGAATTGTTATAAATTTTGAATTTCGGTTTTGAAACCAAAGTGTTAATGATTATGATGACTCTATTTATATTAATAATAGTTTGAATGTTTGTAAATTAAAATTCTAATATATCCGATTTAAAATATAAAAAATTCACAATTACCACACAGATCCATGATTAAAATGATCGAGTGAGAGAACAAAAAATATTTATATTTGATTTTCTACTTTGAATATTGGTAAATATATATAGTATATAAATATTTAGAAATGATGGACAAAGTCATGTCTTTTTGAATTTTGGTCAGTTTTATTTTACTGAAATTATTTAAATTAAATTAATTATTTTATAGTGTTAATTGACATGAAATTAAAGTAATTGATTTGCAATTATTTGTATTTGATGTATACTTATAATTGTTTGACAATTAATATTTTGTAAGCAAATTGTTATAAATTTTGGATTTCGGTTTTGAAATCAAAATGTTAATGATTATGATTACTCTATTAATAATAGTTTGAATGTTTGTAAATTAAAATTCTAATATATTCGATTTAAAATAAAAAAAATTCACAATTACCACAAAGATCGATTATTACAATGATCGAGTGAGAGAACAAAAAAAAAGTAATAAAGTAAAATACAAGATGAATGTATTTCCAACTATATCACTTTAATCATTTTTAGTTTCAGCAATAAAGTAATATATTTTGGCATATTCATCGATCTCAATATTAATATGTTACTTTGTATATTCAAGTCATTCGTCTAACATCGGTACTTCTCTTCTATAAATTATATTGGTATAATTGTATATATATTATTTATATAAATACTAAATTGGGACATAAAACTTCATATTATTTTTTAAAAATATACTTAAATTAAATAAATTAAAATATATCCGCTCAACGCGCGGGTTAGAATATAGTTATAACTATTACTAATTATAAACCTCAAAACACCAACACTACTTTTTGTTTTTTAAAAATTTTCCCGAAAATATCGATGGACCAATTATTTTATAGTTCAAAGTCCGATTCAAATTATTTCTAAAAAAATTTCATGTCACAAAATAATAACTCAAAAGAACTTTAAATTTTCTAAGTTTTTTTTACCAAATAATTGGCATGGTCTATTTTTAGACACAGATGTTTTCCGAAAACTATTTTCACACAACAACACCAATAATTTCATTTTTAACAAGACATAAACAAAAATTTTCTCCACAGCTTTTTGGTACCACAAATAGTATCATCCACACGATTTATATCCTATCACAACAAGAATAACATCCATTTTTGGTCAACTTAAAAAAAAATTGTGACTGAAAAGAACCCTCACAAGTTACTAGCAAAAAAAGCCATCATTAATATCAGAATTCAAACTAGTTGTTATTAGTGGCTTAAAAAGCCCTCACAAATCAAAAATATTTTTTATGGCTGATTGCAACTTTTGTGGCGGCAACAAATGGTCATAAAAATGTTTGAAGGAAAATTTATTTGAATTTGTGGTGGTCTTGATACTCACAACATGTTTAATTGATTTGAGATGTCAGTAGACATTTGTGGCGGCATATACCATCACAAAATTGTTAACGTTCGGCATTAATGGCGTGGCATAGGCTGTCAGAAACTATACTTCCCTTTCTTACGACACACACCACCACAAACCATGTATAAATCTGTTGGCATTTGTGGTCGCTTGGGACGCCATAAATGCACTTTTTTCTCACTATATATACCATTCTACCATTCTTTCTCTCATTTCTTCTAACTTCTCTTTAAATTTTCTTTCTACCTTCCTTCTGAATTTTCTCTCTTCAGATATTTTTCTTAGGCTTTTATTTAAAAATGACTGTAACGTTTCTCTCATTGGATTGAGTTCTTATTTCCCTCTTGTGTTTCGGTAAGTGGTTACTTTACGTTTTGTTTTTTAATATTAATTTTTTTATTTGAATTTATTTAATTAATATTATTTAATTTTCATTTTGATAATGGTGTTATTGTGTTATTGTATTGATTGCGAATAATTGTTATTTGTTCATACTTTTTAAGTCAGACACTACTCTAAATCAAATTGTATGTAATGCATTTTCAATATAGATTAGCATTTTATATATTTAGTATTGAAAAAAAATTAAATAGTTAAAAAGTATTTTTAGAACGTTAATATTTTATTTTGGAATATGTAATATATTATTTTTAAATTGATTATAATATTATTTTTAAAGTTTAATGTTAGTAAGATTTGGTAAAAAAAAGCGTTAATAAAATATTTATATTGTAAAATTTTTACTAAAAATTAAAATGTAGTTATTTTTTAAA
>JBBPBP010009779.1:33944402-34006604 GCA_037974735.1 Cicer chorassanicum
ATAAAATATTTTGATATTATTTTCAAAAGATATAAAAGGTTCATATTTTAAAATGTTTGTATATGTAAACAATATAGTTTCTAATATTTTTTTACTAAACTACAAACATTTTAAAATATGAACCTTTTATATCTTTCGAAAATAATATCAAAATATTTTATATGTATCATATTATATATATATATATATATATATGATAAATAAAATTTTTAGTCGTTACAAACAGTCGTATTTGAGTTCGTACAAAAATTTTATAGTCTCCATTTTGATTTATAGAGACTTATTTTACAATAAAATTAAATAAAAATCATTTAATATTTAATTTTAGTTAATTATTTATTTTTATAAAGTATGTCACAAATAACAAAATAATGCTTTTGAAGGGACTTAAACAGTGTTTTGCCAACAAGGTTGAAGAATTTCATAATTTTGCGAGTGTTGAAAATTATCGAAGATGAAGGTGGGATGAGATGTCCATATTGTTTATGTCAATGTAGACGTTTTATGAATGAAGATGAAATAAGAAAACATTTATATGAAGATGCATTAATGCCTAACTACTGGGTTTGGACTAATCATGGAGAAGAGTCTCCGACAATGCCTAGTACTAGTATACATTTCGAGAATAATGTAGGTCCTTTAAGTAGTACTAACATGCTAGGTGTAGATTATTATAATTATCAACACTTTGAGGTGATGAACGATTTGATTTCAGATACTGTTGGGGTTAATTTATCATTCAATGAAGATCAAAACAATGACACTAACACACTTCCAAATGAAGAAGCTAAAAGATTTTATGATCTTTTGAAAGAGACAAATTAACTGTTGTTCGAAGGATCTCCAAACTCAAAGATATCAATGTGTATTAGACTTTTAGGTCTCAAGTCTCAATTTCATGTTCCTAATTTAGCTTTAGATATGATGACTAAATTGATACTAGATGCAACACCTGCTAGAGATGGTTTGCTGCAAAGTTATTAAGATGCTAAACGGTTAGTGTCGAAGTTAGGATTATGTGTTAAGATGATTGATTGTTGTGTTAAAGGTTGCATGTGGTATTACACAAACAAATTTGGTACAAATGATGTCAATTTAGTTGAATGTAAGTTTTTTCAACAACCAAGGTATCGCCAAAGGAATAACTCTAGGGCAAGTAGGGAAAAACAATTCCAAAAAAGGCAATGTTTTATCTTCCTATTGTATTAAGATTGCTGAAATTGTTTGAATCAATGCAAACTGCAGGAAAGATAACATGACATTATGAAAATATAAGAAATTTAGGTGAGTTGCAACATTTGTATGATGGTTAAGCATGTAAACACTTTGATCAAATGTATCCTGACTTTGTGCTAGATCCATGCATTTTTAGACTTGGATTATCCTCATATGTATTTAAACCATTTTTACAAAGATCATCTACTCCTTATTCTTGTTGGCATGTTATTGTTACTCCATACAATCTTCCTCTTGATATCTGTATGTCTAAACCTTAAATGTTCTTGGTTGTTGTGATACTAGGTCCTTCTAATCCCACATGTGGTATTGATATTTATTTACATCTTTTGATTGACGATTTTATGATGAGAGTTGTTTATGCGATGTTGTTAGGATGGGGGATACACGGTAAATTGGATTTTCCTATTTGTACATCTCATTTATCTTATAGCTTCATGGGGTTATTCAAAACATATTTAATATATTGTACATCTCATTTATCTTATAGGTTATTTGAAAACATATCATATTGTACATGTCATTTATCTTGTAGGTTAATGGGTTATTTAAAACGGTCAGTGAAAAATAAAACTAAAGTTGAAGGCTAAATTTGTTCATCTTATCTATACTGTGAAACAACACATTTTTGTTCTCATTATTTCAATGATGACACATTGTCCCAAGTAAATGGAAGAAATGCTTTATCAATCTTTTGTTTGTCTGTTCGTCATGCTAGTAACGATATGCCAATTGTTTGGCCAAGGGACAAGTATTTATTGCAACTCATGTTCACATGTTGATTATTGCACTGAAGTTAAACCATACATCAAGTACATTTTATATCTCCCTTCATCTTTTATTAATTAATTTAAATTAATATTGACAATTCATAGTATTTTAATTTTAATAAACAACATATATGGTCATCGATCAGGGCATTTTTAACTTCGGGACAATATTCAATTGATATACATTAAAATTTCCCATCATGGTTTCAACAAGTACATCTCCAAGAATTAACTCCTATCAACATCCATTTATGGCATTTACCTATGGACTCGAGTAGAAACTTCAAAGAATGACACACTTACTATGTCAATGGATACAAAGTTCAAACTGAATCTTGGATTGAAGGAAAAGAAACAACAAATAGTGAAGTGTGTATGAAGAGTGTGTCCAATGTGGTGTAATGGAATACTTCTACGACATAATTGAAAACGATTATAAAATTGAGTACACGTTCCTAGATTATGCGAAAACAATGGTGTTGTTTTACTTAAGTGGTTTAATAATAATAATAATAATAATAATAATAATAATAATAATAATAATAATAATAATAATAATAATAATAATAATAATAATAATAATAATAATAATAATAATAATAATAATAATAATAATAATACAAGAAATGAATGTGTGTCACTGTGCTAATCTATTAACTTTAGCCCTAAAAGAGTGAGCTTATAATAATAATAACGAAATATGGGTTAAATGGAAGGGGTATGTGCTTGCCGTTCCCAAAAGTTGTCGTGCTACATATATACTACTAATTTCCAAAAGAAAAAAAAAAGAAACAACGCCGAACCTTGCGTTTGGTAGAATCAACGTAAGGCCTCAATTTTTAAAAGAAGATAGACAAATTTCATACTTACGAATATATGTATTCTTACAAATTGGTCATTATATTGCTTTGAAGTTAAGTTTTGAATTTTTTTTTTAGAATTTTACATCGATTAAATTGATGAATTGGTTCTAAAATTAACTTGTACCGTAAAAACTTATTTCTGCTTTTTTTTTTTTGAGACTATCACCTCTAATATTAGTTTTCATCGCATAACTTTTATTTTCTGTTTTCTTATTCTATACGTACAAACTCAACACTTTTAATGTGTAAAACCCCTACCGACTTCAATTATTATTTCATTATTTTAATCAATATAACAACAAATTTATTATTATTTCAATTTTCAATAACATGAAATTTGTAAAGATTAAATTTAAATGCCTGGTAAGTAAACAATTAGTGTCTAATAACGGAACCACAATTTATGCCAATTACGGTGTGAATAATTTCCGGTAAGAACAAAATAAGGCAACATATACTGTTTTCTGACAATCTATAGCATATCCCCTCTCCTATTTTAAGTTAAACAGTATATACCCTATTTATTTATCCTGAAATGAGTCTAATTTTGTTTCACATCTAAATGGTTTAGTTTTATTTTAGTTATAATATAAAATTGTGCATGGTAAGTAATAAATTGTAATTAAATATTATTAGGTGCATTTCATGTGATATATATAGTCATCTAATCAAAACTATGTATATATATACAAGTTATATTTATTTATTTATTTATTTTATTCTGTTTGGTTTTAAACAAAAATTTGATTATATTAATAGGTATTTTTAATGATATTAAATGGATTTAAATATGTTTTTGGTCTTTGCAGATATGCTTCGTTTTGATTTTAGTCACTGTAATTTTTTTTGTTTCATTTATAACCTTGCAAATTCTAACAAATTTTAAAAAAGTGTTTTATGAATCTTTTTTTAGTAAAAAATGGTGATATGACTAATTTTGGATGAAGTGGCACATGGTAACTGTGTAATTGTTGTTGACTAGAAAATATTTAATATTTAAAAGTAAAATTTGTTTTATTAACTCATTTAATTATTTAATTAAAACTTAAAACTAATTAATTAATTAATAAACCAATTAAATAATAAAAACTCAATAATCTTCATCTTCAACCCCAAATTTTTTAATAAAAACTCAACAACTTTCATTTTCAATCCTAATTTTTTCATCTTTAAATCACAATTTCTCATATCTGGGTCCAAACCCTAAAAATTCTAATATATCATTTTTCTTAGCATTGTAGGAGCATATCAGGAGATTGGTTGCAGGAGCATATTAACATTGTTTTTATCTATTAATTCTGTTTTTCTTTTCGAATTTGAAGATTAATATTGTTCCCAAAACATCCCTGAATGAACATAAGGATAATGACAAAAGGCAAGAGTTACAAGAGTCAAAAAAAGAAGCTCTAGATCCCAACAAATTTTTGACTCTAGATCTCTTTCAATGTTTAAGGTATGAATCTTATAATTTTAGGGTTTGGATCCACATATGAGAATTTGTGATTTGAAGATGAAGAAATTAGGATTGAAGATGAAGTTTGTTGAGTTTTTATTAAAAAAATTGGGGTTGAGGATGAAGATTATCGAGTTTTTATTGTTTAATTGGTTTATTAATTCATTAATTAGTTTTAAGTTTTTAATTAAATAATTAAATGGGTTAATAAAATGAATTTTAATTTCAAATATTAAATATTGTCTAGTCAAGAAAAAATTACACAGTCAACATTTGCCACTTCTTCCAAAATCAGTCATGTCACCTTTTTTTTACTAAAAAAAATTCATAAAGGACTTTTTTAAAACTTGTTAGAATTTGCAACGGTATAAATCAAACAAAAGAAATTACATGGACTAAAATCAAAACCAAACATATTTGCAAGCACCAAAAACATATTTAAACCTATCAAATATATTTTTGGGTTATTTACAAATAATAGATAATTTATTTATTTATTTTTAGTAAGTAATTAATTTGTATTTGGTGGTTATTTTGCTATAATTCTCTCTCGAATTATTATAGACGACGCTCGATGAAGACGCGACACATTAGCAGATCAGATTCATTTGACGAAATCTTCAATCGAGGTAAGGGATGAGAGGAGGTTCGATTTTATGAGTATAATATAACGTGGGGTGAACTAAAATGTCGTGATTCCCATAGATTCATCTAGGGCTTACTACATATGCTTGAGACCTATGGAGTAATAATAATTAAATAATAACATATGAATGGTAACAGTGAGGAATAAAATATGATTTAGAAATCTATAGAATTGTTGTGAATTAATTTATGTCAAGATTACATATATTTGATTTTATGAAATCCTCTGGTAAATGTTATTGTATGGATGATGTGTATTTGAGTGCTCAAGTTTACTTGAATAAAATTATAATTTTACTTATATGCACCACTTGTTTGTTTTCCTATTTTATGATTGATAGAACTAGATTGTTCATTGTGAGTAGTGTGGTCCAAATGTTAGGATTTGATTGAGATTGACTGATATATATAATGATGTAAACTTTGATGATTATTGTGGAATAACCGATACTTACGTAAACGTAAATTTTGATGAATATTGGGAATTCAAACTGAGAGTTGTCAAGTTGTGATCATCGAATAAGTATGAACTAGATGTTAGAGATTTGTGAAGTGAAGATTATTTTGTCACCATATAAGGAGGGTCTAACAAGCCTAGTGATTTCGTGGAAGTACAACTGAGTGAGCTTGATCGTCGATTGCTAAATGGATAGGGCTAAATGGATAGTAAGAACGATAGACCTTGGGGGTATCACTGGTGGGGAATTCCTAAGTGGATTAGTGGGTTATTCCCTAAGGACGGGAGCTACCGTGCAACACAAGAGTACTGCGACGATCGCGTATATGTGTCTCGGGTTGAATTGAGGGGATATATGAGGAATTCACCATTCATGAATTGTCCGTCCATTCTTGTAGTGACATAGTATCAGGCCTCCTAACCAAGTACTTCATAGTAGAATGGTACAAAATGATGGAGAAGTATAGAGACTAAGACATGAATAACATTTCATCCTTGTGACTATTTTATTGTGACTGTTTTGGATTAACCTTTGATATTATGTTCTTGAATATTTCTCATACTTGTGCAAATTTAACTACTTTCGTGTGCTCCTCGCTTATCCTATACTGTTACATGATCTCGAAACTCACCCTTCATTATTTATGTTTGGCGTTTGCGATGGACGCAGAGGAGCTGCAAGCTGCAAGTGATGACTAGTACCCCTAGAGTGTCGGAAGCCATCTTATGTAGAAGACTTTTATTATATGCCTATGTTAAAGTCATTTTTGAATGTCTTTTTATTTTGGGAGTTCCTGCTCTGATAGTGACATCAGGTTGGGATATATTTGCATTTATTACTAGTGGTATCAGAGTTGGTCTGTCTAGTTAGACCGTAAATGTGTTATGTGTTCATTATGTTTCCTTGTGTGCTTTGTTATGTGTGTGTTGTTGTTATCGTCGTTATTGTTTTAGTGGTGTAAGACTAAGTTAGATTCCTTTTTCCCTAGGTGTCTCACTATAATCGATTGACTTATTTGATTGACGTAGGTAGTGATGGCTAGTGGAAGGAATGACGCTGCAATTGCTGATTCTCTATAAGTCTATGGAAAGGGTCACAGTGTAGGCTCTCCAGGCTTTGGCTAAATCCCAAGCTACTGCGCAAGCCACTTCTTAAGCTGTTGAAGCTGTTGCTCAACCTAGTACTTACACTGGTGGTCAAGGAAATGTGTATACAAATGAGTTCAAGGTGATGGATTGATTCCACAAGGTTAACCCTCCATCGTTTGAAGATCACTATAACTATGATGGAGCTCAAAAGTGGTTGCAAGAGGTTGAGAAATTTTACAGAGGAGTGGCATGTCCCAAAGATCAAAAAGTGCATTTGGGAACCTTTATGTTGATAGTAGAAGTTGAACATTTGTGAGATAATGTGCGTCAATGTTTAGATAATATAGGGATTGCAATTACTTGGGCTGTATTGAGAAACATGTTCCTAGTCAAGTATTTCCTTGAGGACATCCGCAATAGGAAGGAAATGGAATATGTTATATTAGAACAAGGGAATATGTCAGTGACAGAGTATGCCGGTAAGTTTGAGGAGTTTTCCAGGTACTATCCACTCTATGTTGGAGAGGCAGGAGAAAACTCTAAGTGCATCAAGTTTGAAATGGGACTCAGACTAGAGATCAAGAAGCAGGTGGGAATGCAAGAGATCCGTGACTTTCCTACCCTAGTGAATAAGAGTAGGATTTATGATGAGGATAGTCGTGTTGAAAAGGCGCATTTCCAAAACATTGGACCCATGAAGGACAAGAAGCCTATGCATCATAACAACAGGAGCCAAGTCTCGAGCAACAATAGTGGTAATAATGGTGATCCATCTACTCCTATCCGATGTCACATGTGTGGTAAGCCAGGTCATATGGCATTTGAGTGTAGGGATGCTGCAGTTACTTGTTTTAATTGTCAACAACAAGGCCACATCAACACCACATGCCCCTACCCAAAGAAGACTCCACAACAAGGAAACCATAGTTCCCAAGCTGCTGACCTAAATCTAATGGAAGAGTCTTTGCCCTCAGTGGTGCATGAGCGTTTGAGAAAGTGATACTCCTTTATTTTTGCTATTTGATTGTGGTAGCACTCATTCTTTTGTATCTCTTGATTGTGTTAGACATTTAGCACTATCTGTGTCTCGTTTGTAGTATGATTTGATTGTGAATACCCCAACTAGTAATTCTATTGACACCTCTAGTATTTGTCTTGATATTTCTATCCATGTGTGTGAAAGGACTCGAGTTGACTTAGTGTGTTTATCTTTGTGTCTAGTTGATGTGATTCTCAGTACAGATTGGCTATCGGCCAACCATTTCCACGTAGATTTTTTTATTAAAACCATTGAATTCATGGAGCCAGAAGAGAGGGAAAAGCCTAACAATATATCCGCCAACAAGTGAAGGAACTCTTGAAAGAAGATGCCCAATTATACATGATCCTAACCTCATTGGAATTTGAAGAAAAAGTGATAGTACAAGACGTTCTTATTATGTGAATTCCCTAAAGTCTTTCCTGAAGATGTCAATAGTTTGCCACCATAGCGTGAGACTGAGTTTTGCATTGACCTTGTACCAGGTACAGGATCCATATCCATGGCATCGTATAGGATATCTCCCTTAGAATTGTCTGAACTGAAGAAGCAATTGGAGAAGATTTTAGATAAGCAATTGTCCGTGGGGTGCACCTGTGTTGTTGGTGAAGAAGAATGATCGTTCTATGAGGTTGTGTGTGGATTACCGCCAACTTAATAAAGTGAAAATCAAGAATAAGTACCCTCTACCTAGGATAAATGATCTCATGGACCAATTGAGAGGATCATGTGTGTTTAGAAAGGTTGACTTGAGATTAGGTTATCATCAGATTCGAGTGAAGTCTTCTGATGTCCCTAAAACTGGCTTTAGGACCCGTTATGGCCATTAAGAGCATTTGGTTATCCCTTTTTGTGTGACTAAGGCACAAGTAGTGTTTATGGATTACATGAACCGAAAGATTCATCCTTACCTAGACTCATTTCTAGTTGTGTTTATAGATGATATCTTAGTGTACTCTAAGACTAAGGAAGAACATGACAAACATTTATGGATAGTCTTGCAAACCCTTAAGGAGAAACAATTATTTACCAAGCTGTGTAAGTGTGAATTTTGGTTAGAGGAAGTGAGTTTCCTAGGACATGTAATTTCAAGAGGCAGAATAGTTGTTGATCCTTCTAAGGTGGAGAATTTCTTAGAATCGAAAACACCTAAGTTAGTGACTGAGATTATGAGTTTTCTAGGATTGGCAGGTTATTATCGTAGGTTCATAGAAGGATTCTCCAAGTTGACCTTACCTTTAACTAAGTTGACCCGTAAAGGAGAATTGTTCGTGTGGGATACACAATGTGAGAATAGTTTCCAAGAGCTAAAGAAACGATTGACCTCTACACCGATCTTAGTGTTACCTAACCCAAGTGAACCCTTTGTAGTATATTGTGACGTGTGTGGTTCAGGATTTGGTGGAGTGCTTATGTAGGATGGGAAGGTTGTAGCATATGCTTCTAGGCAATTGAAGATTCATGAGATGAACTACCCTACCCACGACTCAGAACTAGTAGCAGTTGTCTTTGTACTTAAAATGTGGAGACATTATTTGTGTGGATCTAGACTTGAGGTTTTTAGTGATCATAAGAGCCTTAAGTACCTTTTTGACCAGAGGGAGTTGCATATGAGATAACGTAGGTGGATGAAATTTCTTAAAGATTTTGATTTTGAGCTTAACTATCACCCTAGAAAGGCCAATGTAGTGGTCGATGCCTTGAGTAGGAAGACTTTGAGTGTGTCCGCTTTAATGGTTAGGCATAGTGAGTTGTTCGAACAATTGAGAGACCTTAGTTTAGTTTGAAGGCAACTAGTAGACTATTAGAAGAGATTAAAAAGAGTCAGAAGTTGGATTTACACCTTTTGGATAAGTTAAGGTTGATTAACCAAGGGAGAGAACCTAATTTTAAAATGGATGGATGGAATTTTGGGATTTAAGGATAAAATTTGTGTATCAGATGTAGACGAGTTAAGAAAGTTGATCTTAGAGAAAGGACATTGGAGTTTTCTAAGTATTCACTCTAGAGCCACAAAGATATATAAGGACCTCAAGAAGATATTTTGGTGGCCTAGAATGAAAAAGAATGTTGCATAGTTTGTGTACGCATGTTTGACCTATTAGAAGTGTAAGATAGAACACCAGAAACCTTCAGGTTTGATGCAACCTTTGAGTATTCCCGAATGGAAGTGGGATAGCTTCTCTATGGATTTTGTTGTAGGCTTACCACGTAGAACAAAAAGGTATGATAGTATTTGGGTTATCGTGGACAGACTAACTAAATCTGCTCATTTTATTTTGATGAACATAACTTATTCTATGGAAAAGTTAGCCGAGCTATACATAAAGAAAATTATGAAGTTGCATGGAACCCCATCAAGTATAATGCTAGATAGAGACCCAAGATTTACCTCGAAGCCGTGGTAAATTTTGCAGAGCGCTTTGGGTACAAACCTTAGGTTGAGTTCAACGTACCACCCACAAACTGGTGGTCAGACTAAGGAACCAACCAATCTCTAGAAGACTTGTTGAGGGCTTGTGTTGGAGCAGAAAGGTAGTTGGGATAGCTTTTTGCCACTTATAGAGTTTATCTATAACAATAGTTTCCACTTTAGCATTAGAATGACCCCCTTTTGAGGCGTTCTATGGGAGAAGGTGTAGAAACCCTCTGTGTTAATTTGAGACGGGCGATAACCTTGTGTTATGACCTGAGATTGTTCAACAGACTACTGAAAAAGTAAAAATGATTCATAGTTACTCCAACAACTAGGGTTGGGGGGCGTTAAAAATGCGAAAGCGTACTCATCGATGTATAGAACCTTACCAAATCCTTAAGTACTGACAATGTATTCAATAATGTGCGTGTGATTTAATAGTTACAGATCATTATATCTGTATTCTTACAAATTGTTTATCATATTGCGTTGGAGTTAAGTTTTGAAATTAACATGTACCGTAAAACTTATTTATGTTTTTGTTTTCTTTTAGACTATCACCTCTCATAATCATCTTCATCATATAACTTTTATTTCCTATTTTCTTATTCTATACGTACAAACTCACCACTTTTTGTGTAAAACCCCTACTAACTTCAATTATTTTTTCATTATTTTAATCAATATAACAATAAACTTATTACTATTTCAATTTTAAGTAACATGAAATTTGTAAAGATTAAATTTAAATGCCCGATAAGTAAGCAATTAGTGTCTAATAATGGAACCGCAATTTATGCCAACTACTGTGTGAGTAATTGCTAGTAAGAACAAAATAAGGCAACTTATATTGTTCCATGACTACTTTTAGGATATCCCCCCTCTGCTAATTTAAGTTAAACATTATATACCCTATTTATATATCCTGAAATGCATTACAACTTAAATCTTGTTTGATAGCATATAGTCTAATTTTGTTTCACATCTAAAGGGTTTAGTTTATTTTAATTGAAATTTAAAATTGTGTATGGTAAGTAATAAGTTGTAATTAAATATTATTACACGTTATATTTAGTTTTTTTTTGTTTGGTTATAAACGAAAATCTGATTATATTAATATGTATATTTTAATGATGTTAAATATATTTTTGGGTTATATTACAAATAGTAGATAATTTATTTATTTATTTTTAGTAAGTAATTTATTTGTATTTGGTGGTTGTGTTGCAATAAATCTCTAATGGATTATTAGATACGATGGTCGACGATGACGTGACATATTAGCAGATTATATTAATTTGGTGAAATCTTCAATCAAGGTAAGGGGTGAGAGGAGATTCAATTTTATGAGTATAATATGACGTGGGGTGAACGGGAGAGCGGTAATTCCTAGAGATTCATTCAGGGCTTACTTCGTATGGTTGAGCCCTACCGAGTAATAATAATTAAGTAATAACATATGAATGGTAAAAGTGAGGACTAAAATATGATATAGAAGCCTATAGAATTGTTGTGAATTAATTTATGTCTAGATTGCATGATAGTTACTGTATAGATGATGTGTGTCTGAGTGCTTATGTTTACTTGAATAAAATTATAATTTTAATTGAATTCAGCACTCGTTTGTTTTCCTATTTTATGATTGATAGAACTAGATTGTTCATTGTGAGTGGTGTGGTCAAAATGTTTGGATTTGATTGAAATTGACTTATATATATATATATATATATACATATATAAGTAAAATTGAATGAGCCTGTTGTGGAGGGCTATAGTTGAACTGTAAGGTAAGACTAATAGACCTTGGGAGAATATTTGATTGGGAATTCCTAAATGGATTAGTGACTTATTCCCTAAGGTCGGGAGCTACCGTGCAACCTAAGAGTACCCCGACCGTCTCGTATATGTGTCTCGGGTTGAGTGGAAATGATCTATGAGGACTTGACCATTAATGAATTGTCCGTTCACTTCTGTTGTGGCATAGTATCAAACCTCCTAACGAAGTACTTCAGAGTAGAATGATATCAAATGATGGAGAAGTATAGAGTGTAGGACATGCATAACATTTCATCCTTGTGACTGTTTTATTGTGGCTGATTTGGATTAACCTTTGATATTATGTTCTTGAATATTTCTCATGTTTGTATCAATTTGACTACTTGCGGGTTCTCCTCGCTTATCTTATACTGTTACTTGATTTCGCAACTTACCCTTTGTTGTTTGTGTTCGGCGTTTGCGATGGACACAGACGAGCTGCAAGTGATGACAAGTACCTCCAGTGTGTCGGAAGCTGTCTTATCTTGGAAACTTTTATTATATGCCTTTTGTTAACGTCATTTTTTAATGTCTTTTTATTTTTGGAATTCCCGCTTTGATAGTGACATCGGGTTGGGACTATATTTGCATTTATTACTAAACTTGTTTACTTGTATTTCAAAAGAATTTTGTTGTTTAATATTATGACTTTGAGTTGTTAAATTTGATGAATATTTTGGGATTAATGTGACGTGTTAAGTAATTACGTGATACTCTTTACCTTGTAAAAATGTTTGAAAGTTTATATATATGTATATTTTTTTTCTTGAAGAATTTCATTACTCAAAGTCAAAATTCAAAAATATTAATTCGGGGTTTAGGGTGTCACAAGAGAAAAGAAATTGCATATCAAATGGATGAATATTAAAATATGGATCATGTGATTGAAATGAGACTATTAGTTGACTTTGTCATTAGTCAAACACTCGGGAAGAAGTTGATGAACAAGAAATGAAGATAGTGACTGAATTCACTTATCAAATGATGACGATGATGATGTCAACAAACACACACACACACACACACACACACACACATATATATATATATATATACATGGTATCAGTATACATACATGGTATGAGTATCAAGAGCAAGAGGATAAAGATCGGCTGGAATATGAGGAATTTCCAAAACATCACGTGGTAAGAAAAAGGTTTTTAAACCATGTGTTATCAGCGCAAAACACACATTCTTTATACTTGTCACTGCTAATAATCATAAAGCTTGCAGTCTCATATTATTTTCACTCGAATCGACCCATTGACTGAGCAGGAAGAAGAGTCGCTTATTGGTCATCCCATTCTTCCATGACTTGTTGAAGTTTTGCTTGTATAAAAAATAAATAAATTAATAAAATTAAGACTAATTAATTAATGTATAATTATTTAGGGAACTAATTAATTATAATTTGTGAGAATTGATCAGTATACTCATTTGTTTCAAGATTAATATGAAGATAGTGATGTATCTTAGCCTGAGTGACCTCTCGGTCTAATTGTTTTTCCTAAAATATTAATTGTCAAGTTTAACTGTTGAAATTTAATAATTAATTGAATATAAATTAATAAATATATATTAATAATGATTACTATATAGTATTTGATCGCTCGAACAATAATGGAACCTCTTTGGTAAGTATTAGTACCCATCTCAAATGCTTTATTAATCTTAGTTTTTTATCTTTTCTATTTGTAAGCATTTGTGTTCCATTACTTCCATAAAGAGCTCCAAACATTTTCATAAATCCAATTTGATTGTTTCTCCTCACCCTTGTTATATGTGCACGACAACGTAGATGATAAACGTTTCGAGAATTGATGGTCAAAAGCAATCAAAATTACATCGTCATGTTCTTTTCTACAAGTACTTTTTGTCCGTTGTTTGTTCAAATTAAAAAACTATATATATATATATATATATATATATATAACTTAAGCATGCAAATATATATATTAGTAATTAAATAAATTAATTTAATTGCTTACTCTAAAACAATGCAAAAATTGATCAACTTCATAAATTGAGGTGCTCTATCCTCATTTATTTCACCACAAGACAACCATTATTTTTTGTATTTCGCTTGTATAACTTCAACAATTGCGTTTGCAGATGATTTAAAAGGAAGATAACTTTACCACATACAAATTAAATGTAAAAATTAATTATAAAATCATTTAAAATAAAATAATTAACAAGAATTCATTAATTAGTATTAGTATATATATATATATATATATATATATATATATATATATATATATATATATATATATATATATAATGACAGTACGATCATAGCAATCATAACACCCTGATTCCATTATTAAGGCTCTATAGGGACCTCGGGATGAGAGGAATAGCTCTACTACTACATTTATTTTTTATACAAGCAAAACTTCAACAAGTCATGGAAGAATGGGATGACCAATAAGCGACTCTTCTTCCTGCTCAGTCAATGGGTCTATTCGAGCGAAAATAATATGAGACTGCAAGCTTTATGATCATTAGCAGTGACAAGTATAAAGAATGTGTGTTTTGCGCTGATAGTTTATCGTCAACACTTCTAAAGGGTCCATAAGGATATATTAAGACATAATCTTTTTCTTATCTTAGTACAGGTCGATCTCATTTTCCGTCAATAGTTGTTGACAATGTTCAACAATTAAAGGAATAATGGATTGTTGAGCAAGAAGGAAAAACACAAGTGGTGATTCAGGTAATAGTTGAAAAATTAAATGTAGAATGACAACAAAAGTTTCTTGCAGTGCAACTGCAACATCTATTTTCATCTCAACAATTTCTTCCTATTTTTCACCGGCGATTCCCGCCTCAACAATAACAACAACATCCATCGACGTTCCAGTAACAACAACAATACTCCCAACATCAATACTCCCAACAACAAAAACCTCCAAACTTCCAACAACAACAACAACAACATTGAAACTCCGCCTTCCAACAGCAACAACTGTCAATGTTCTAGTAGCAACGATCTTTTAATAATTATCGATATGTGTCATCTCTTTCACATTAGCCTCTAGTTGATCATACTCCATACTAACCAACTATGCCAACAACTAGCTTGATTAGACCAGATTTAAATTAGCCTCAACCAGTTATGGCTCTATCGACTAGTAGCGATCACTTAAAGATGACATGCAATTTCAACACATGCTTTCAATACCACTTAGTAGTTTTGAAGAATTTTTTTTCTTCGGGTAATATTTCACCAAATAATAATGGAGGGAGTAGAGCTAATGAGGGGAATTATTTTTACTTTTTAATTTTAATTTTAGGGGTAATACAAATTTTTTGGCTAATACACATGTAGCTATTTGATTTTACACCTTTTTACTGGGTAAGTTTCTAGGATATTTTGAATTTTCCATTGGATTAGACATCTTTCTTCGATCTCTGTTTTATAGAATCACATCAGTTGGACTTAGAGGAAGTGGCCATATACTCCATCGGAGGAATCTTCTTGTTCCTTTGATGTCTTACTAATTCTTCTTGATTGGTCTTCACGTTATACCAGAGGAAACGTTTCTTGGTTGACCGTTGCAGCAGAGGAATATTGAGATTAATTCTTGAAGGAATGTTGTATTAGAGAAATGCTTGACCTTCAATGTTTTCTTCAAATGCTTGAAAAATGTTGATTTTCTTCGTACTCATGCTTGATCAATTTTGAATAATTTCTTCATGTCTTGTAGTGATTAAAGGCTTTGAATAGAGCCACTTGTTCTATATATAGATATGTGATTTATCTTCTTGTTCAGATGATGACTTCACATTGTAATGTGAACACATATATGAGACGATAACTTTATTGCTTTGATCATCATAACTTTCTTTTTAGTTATGACTAGCTATTCAATTAGTGAACACATTGATTTGTTCATTATTTGATAACATCTTTGTAGAACGAATAGAACACAAGAAGGGGGGGGGGGGTTTGAATCGTGTTTTTAAAACTTTTGCGCTGCTATACTCAATGTAAAGAACATAATGTAGGAGTGTATAAAACAGAGTAGAGAGACACGACAATTTATTATAGTTCACCACCAACACCGTAACTATGTCCAGTCCTTTCAACTTGAAGGATTTAATACACTAAATTGTCACTGAATTAAACTTACACTTGAACACCTACTAGTCACACTGACTGTGTTCAATCTTCTCAACCTTCTAGCTTAGTATGATCAAGCTTTTGAGTAAGGTAGCCGCTACAGTGCTAGGTTATAACAAAAAAAGTATTGGGGTTTATCTGAATAGGCTCTTGCAGAGAGTGTTTACAATTTTGCTTAAGAAAATTCTCTTAGAACTAAAAAGATGATAACAACGATACGTATATGATTGTATCTTGTTGCTTGTATGTTGTGTATTGTTCGCTGTTGTTGTGCTTTCTTTGTTAAGGGAGTCATGTACTTTATAGAGTATAATTAGGGTTTCTGGTCGTTGTTTTTTTTAGTTTTTTTTTTTAATAAACAAAATATTATTAATAGGAGTACAAGAGGTATTCCAATCCGTACAACAAAAAACAGTCTAGATCCAACATCATAACAAGAGACATATACCCATCTTCTATGAAGGGCCGTTAAACTCCCACCAAATCACGTGCTTGCAATAAGAAAAATATTAACCAAAGAATAATGTCAATAAAACAATCCTTCTACCTACACAATTTCTATGATCCTACATGAGACCATTACATAAAATACTAGCTAAAGATCATCCATACAAGACATCTGAAAATTACATACAACACTCAATTCTGTATACACCAACACAGGAACCAATCACCTACTAGTAGCACCAATCAATCTCTAACGCTATACACAAAGTTGCCTGCATAATAAGTGTACTAGTAACCAATTCCAAGATATAAACTTAATATGACTCAATAGACCAAGATAGTCAGCTTCGACCCCATAAAAAAGTAATCTTGTTTCTCAATAACCAAAGACACCAAACTGTAACAAATGGAACTTTTTAAGTACCTTACTATTTGGAATTTTTTATTACCGAAAAACACATCAAACTGGAACAAACGGCAGCTACCATCTTCAATAGTAGAATCTGGAACACCAACCCAATTATATATACCTCGTTAGGCACCTGGAGAAACTGAAAACAAAAGAATATATGTGACATGATACGTAAAATGTGGAACAGAGAACACATGACTTGTTTCATACCAGACCCATCAGACCCCTATACACAAGCTCGTCCTTAGTTGCTCAGCGATTTTGCAATAATCTACACGCAATTGCTCTCACCTACGAAGGCGCAACACTACACCAATATCAACCATTTTATTAAGTAGTTATGATAGTCCTTCCGTAGCTATAAAAAAAAAAGAAGGGGGCAAGTGGATCACCCTACCAAAGACCATTTTGAGCAGCAAACTCAGACGTTGGACTACCATTAACTAAGATGGACATTGAGCATCCATAGATACAAGCTTTCATCCACCTAATCCATCTTGCATAAAAGTTCATTTTCCTTTTCATATACTCCAAATACTTCCAGCAAACAGAGTCATAAAGCCTTCTCAAAGTCAACCTTTAACAACAAGCATCTTTGCTTTTTTCTTGTTGCAAAGTCCATCAGCATTAAGGACAAGAACGCCATCAGCAATCTATCGACTAGGCAGAAATGCATCTGACAATTGGAAATTAACCGACCTAGAACAAATTTGAGTCCAACTGAAAGCACCTTAGACAGTATCTGATACAAGCTTCTAATCACTAATGGGGCAAAATTCCGACAACGACTGTGGGTTGTCCTTTTCGGGGATTAAAGAAACAAACGATGAGACCAACATTTTTGGCAGCTTTGAATTCATATGGAACTCTTGCAGGAATTGATGAATCTCATCTTTGATCAAATCCAAACTCGCTTTTATAAAGCTAAAATTGTGTCCATTCGAACCCGACCACTTATTACCATCATACATCCAAATGGTTTCGTTAATTTCCTCCAAAGAGAAAGGGGCTATTAACTTAAAATTCTCTTCATTTGATAGCACATTAAATTGAAGACCACATCTTCCACCCCAAGTATCACCAACCCGAAGAGAGGGAGTATTATTCTTCCACAAATTTGTTCTCATACAAGAATGAAAAAATCTTTTGTTCAAATCACCTTCAACAATCCATTTGTACCAAGACTTTTGGGCCAAGATGCTCTCCTTTGTTCTCAAGGCTCTCCAAAATTTTCCACCCATCAATGATCTTGTGAGATTGTTTAGCCACTGTGATATATTTCTAAAATATTGGTAAATATATATATATATATATATATATATATATATATATATATATATATATATATAAATGATTCAAAACCAGGTCATTTGCGAAAAGAGGCGTTGATCAACCACCAGATCATTACAACAATTTAGTCAATGACTGAACGCGGATATACTCTTTCTCAAAACGGAATGGCAGAACTAAGAATTGTACTCTCAAGTGACATTATAGATGGTCATCCACTTTTCTCATGTATTCTTATATTCTAAGTCGTCTTATTCTTCTGTAATGCATGACTGAAGGAGTGCAAATCATATCAAGGTTTTCTAAAATATCTTGAAGGGGATTCGCTAATTATCTCATTTGCATCCGATTGGTGGGGGTGAATTGAATCTGGAATTTGCAACATATTATCTTCATCAACAACTTCATTATTAAAGTTTTGCAGCAATTGTCACCAACACAGATCCAACATCCACCGTTTGCAACAAGATAGTTCAATTCATTCAACTCGACAACAACTTTATCAATAGATAGGTCCAAGTAACCAAACACTTTCCAGACTTTTGTTCTTTCTTTCAGCAATCTAAATTTTTCTTTTTTTCTTTCAATACAAATGAGTTCCATCCCTCCATTTTAATAGATTTCCAATTCTACTCCACAAACTTCAAAAAGTCCAGCTGTTCTAGCTAGATATTTAGAAACCTAAATGGCTTAGGCTACCAATTTTGCTCTGAACATTTTATCCAAATAGGGTAGTGAGCGGATATATCTCTATCGCCAACCCACCGAGAGTCAACCTTTCATGCCCCTATCAACCCTTCAGATAACAGCAATCTATCAAATAAATATCTTAGTATTGAAATTTCTTTACTAGACAATATATATATATATATATATATATATATATATATTTTGTAATAAGCAATTAAAGCATAAACTAATACAAACATGAAGGGATCATATGCATCGGTCCTCTTTGACTAAAAAGATGAATGGTTTTATATAAATGATAACAGACAATTAATCTCTTTTAAAGTATTCAATTTCCAACGTTTTATATTCAGTTATGAACATAAATAAACAATATTTGAGAGCTATAACCGATCAAAACATATACTCCATTGGGTCTCTAGTATAAGAGAAAATGAGTCAACAAAAATAGATGTATTTGGCTTAAATACATCAACTTTGTTAACCCAACATTCTCTTGTATTCAAAACTAAAGGGAGTATATTGCACACATTGAATTTTAGAGTTATGAAAAACTAACTTGGACTACACCAAAATGAATTTTCCCAATTAATTAAAATTTCATTAATCAAAATTATATAATTAAAATACTTTTGAAATTTTATTATAGAATTTGAGTTTAATTTCTAGTATTGTCTATGTAAAAAGTTTTTTTGACTTTAGAGGTGATCAAAATAAAAGTCAAATATTCCATTGATTTGACGGTTATGATTAACTGACTGTGTAAAATATCTTTACACTATCGGTGCATATATATTATATCCATAAAATATACAACAAAATGTAGAGAAATTCTTGCTCAAGACTTTGTTGGAATAACCCAGAGATAAAATCTCAATAATGCGGAATATTTTTCTTCATTTGTGCAGATAAATTGCCATACAGAAAATACAACTCCACAAAGCAATAACAATTGATAAAAAATTAAATATTAGACACACCACAATTTTTAATGTGGAAAAATTCTCTCGAAGTTATAGAATAAAAACCACAGACCTTGTCCAATAAAACTTTTTACGAAATAATTAATGGGGACACCAGACTCTACCTAGTAACACTAGAGAACATCAATCAACAATAACCATCAATAAAATGTGGAAATCAAAAAATAACAAATAACAAATGACCTTCCACAAATGTGGGTATTCCAACCTAACTACCAGAGAATGGAAAACTATTATGTATCAAAAGATCAAACTCAGTGATTAAAATAACATACTAAAATTGTAGACCAAATTGAACAAGTTTGCTATACATCTATTACCATTGGAACCAAGATTTTCTTCTATTCTCCTCTGTTGCGCCGCACTCTGTTTCTTTTCACGCCTTTATTTTTATTCATATGGAACTGTTACAACTATCTCTTTTTTCTTTTTACATGCTATTGTTTTCTTAAAGGAATCCTCTTATCCTTTCACATGGGCTAGCCCCAAAAACACTAACACAACACCTTTTTTTTATATTTTGTTTTTATAATTGGAACAACAATGCTAATAAAATTGGTGGGTTCCACTTGGAAAATGAAGCCACGCGTCAAATATTCTCATCGCAACTCAAGTGGGAAGGTACTACTCAACCATACCAGCATTCTTTCTGCAACATATCATCTTTGACCCAAGCAAAGTCTTTGTCATCATATCTGAACCATTCTCATCAATATAAATCTACATAATAGAAAATGACTTCATCTCTAGCGCATCTATATCCAATGATAATGCACCTCAAAGTGGTTCGACTTTGCATGAAAAGTCAGATTATTGCTGAGATGGATCACCATTCTTATCATCTACCTATATATCTCCCTCATCAACCAAAGTTTCAGTGTGAGGCTTATGCGCAACATCGTTGTAACTTCTAGAATTACGATAAGAGACATCTTTCCCTGACTAGACACTATTTGGAGCATCACCATCCAGCAAAATAGAAGGAGAAAGATTGGTCAAAGCCACTGCAGTTTGCATTGCTTCACCCCAAAAGGATTTCAATAATTTTGCATAAGAGAACATATACCTTATGCTATCAGTAATTGTACGATTCATTCTCTCTTCAACACCATTAACCTGAATTCTCATCCAGGTTAGTAGTCTTGATGAATTTGATTGGAGTGTTCAAAGTAGTCTCCCGATTCTGATTGTTCATTTGACATTTCTATTTCTGCTGATGTATCGGTTCCTCTGGTAACTCTGGTTCATCACATGGTTCTTCTTTTTCTAATAGTTATGATTCATCAATTGGTTTTGGTTCTGATAGGTATTGTGTTGACCAGTCTTTCATCCACCAGAGTCAACTCTTGGGACATAGAAATTTTTCCCTTCATAAGTTGCTAGCTTCCACTTACCAGATGCCATGATTGGTGTTTCAACTTTGTTGCTTAGAACATCAGAAACATAAACAATTTTGTCTTTTGGTACCCAAATCTGATTGGGTCCTGGTTTTTTAGTCTTGAAAGTTATCTTGTCTTTCCTTGTATTTAACATGGGACAAAATAATTTAGAGTGACCTTTCTTAGAACAAACAGTACATAAAACATCAGCGAATAGTTTAGGTTCAACTATTGTTTCTTCAAAACCTAGACCTCTGTAACTGTTGAAACTGAGTTGATTATATACTTAGAGTTTTGATGATAACCAAAGTATTTTATGAGGACAATATATTTGACTTTCAAAGAGTATGAAAGAAGATTCAAATTTATAAAAGAAGATTTATATGCATATTTTTCATTGTTTTTAGTCTTATTTATCTTCAATCAGTAGTTAGTTTAAGGATTTGTTTGATATATTTTGTTGTTTTTAGTTATTGGATTTAATGAAATGTTTATGTTCTTATTTCCTTGATTAAGTAGAAGTTTTTTCGTAGTTTTGCGTTGTTTCTTTGTTTTAGTGAAGTGCTGAATTTTGGTGAGAAATCAAAATGACCTATGTGGAGTATTTCATCTATATCTGGAGTTTTAGATGTCCCATCGGAATCAAATCAATTGCATATGAAAGCTAAGATCCATAGTTATAATTTTCATGAAGACACCTGAACCAAATTCGGATTCAAAAGAGGAGAAAAATGCAGAAAACGTTCTATAGATGATAATGCGCGCTTGAAACGCGTGCAATGCTCCTGAAGCACTACCTGTACGCCTGAAGCGCATTTCAGACAGTACAATCCATCTCTTCTGCGCATGAAGTGCAAATTCTACGCCTAGGGCGCGTGGCCCGCGAAAGATTACATTGAAACACGTTTCTTTTTTTACTTTCTAGGGATCTTTTGGACAATTGGGAAGTTTGGAGACTTGTGCACTAGCAGAGAAACTCAAAGACAGCTGTTTCTAACCCCATTGGAGCGGTTTTATTCAGAATCATTCATGAATATTTCTTGTAATTCTTCTTTAATCTCTATCTTTTCTATCTCTGTCATGAGTAACTGAACCTTATTTGTTAGGGATGAGTGAAACAAGATGAAACCCTTATTTTTCTAATTTGATTTCTAGTTATATGAATGAGTTTATTGAATTATTTTTCTCATCTATGTGCTTAATTCTTTTTATTGCTTGATCAACTTTAAAATGTTCTACGATTCGTATTTTGAAATGGAAATGGACTTTACGAATGCTTGAGGTGAGAAATTCATGATATTGTAGTCTAGGGATAGATGCAGGTCATGAAACCAATTAAATTAGTTGCAAAGGCAGTAGTTTAACAAGAGAATTCTTGTACTGTAAGACTTAATTCTAATCTTAAATCCACTTAGGAATTAGGGGTTACTTTGGAATTAAAGGTTCTTTCACTAAGACATTAGGACAAGAATAATAAAGAGAATTCGGTAATAATTCAATAAAGGAATTCAATAACGAGTATCAAATTAGACACCAAGGTTGGATTCGCAGTGAAACTCATCCCTGACATTTTTCGTATTATAAAGGATCAATTTTATTACCGTTGTTAGTTTTAAATATTATTTCAATCAATTCAGAAACTTTTTGTTCAATTTTAGTAATTAAATATAATTCAATAGTAAAACGCAATCCTTGAGTTCGACACTCGGTACTAGCGTTTTAATTATTACTTGCAACGATTCAGTACACTTGCTGAAGTGCTATCAGTGGCTAAGTTAGTGGTGAACTAGGATAAATCAACGTGTCAAATTATTTATGCTTTCATTGCTGGCTACCTCTGAATCCGATTGCTTCTACTCCAAGTAAGTCACCAAAACCAAACTAATTTTTTATTTATTTATAAATTATCAAAACGTTGTCAACTTTGGCAAACACAATTCAACCCCCTTCTCGTGTTTGCACCTTCAAATTGAGTATAAACTTAAGAGAAAGAGCACTAGTGGCAACTGCACTTTTCTAGGTGACAACTTAATATCTTGGTCAAGTAAAAGACAAAACACCATTGCAATGTCAACAACAAAGGCTGAGTACATTCAAGCAGCTAGCTATAGTTCTCAACTACTTTGGATGAAACATCAACTAGAAGACTACAAAATCTTAGAAACCAACATTCCCATCTATTGTGATAACACTTCTTCCATTTGTCTAACCAAAAACTCTATCCTACATTCTAGAGCTAAACACATAGAGATCAAACACTACTTTATCATGGACTTTGTTCAAAAAAGGGTACTAAATATTCAATTTGTAGACACTGAATACCAATGGGCTGACATATTCACCAAACCACTACCTGAAGATAGGTTTGACTTCATCAAGAAAATTCTAAACCTTACTGATGTTGTGATAACTTCAAAGTAGTTTAGTTTTACATTAGTTTTTCTATTTTATTGTATTATGTTATATTTATGTTATTATAAAAAACAGAAAAAAAGACAAAAAAATAATAATAAATAAAAAGTTTTACTTTCAAGTCTTCTTATCTGATGATAAAAGGGGGATAAATATATTTGTTAAAGTGGGGAGAAAATGATACTTAGACTAAGGGGGAGCCCTATGTTAGGAGGAGTCAAATAAATAAAAAGAAAAGTTGTTACAAAAATACAAGTTTTGTCATCATCAAAAAGGGAGATATTGTTGGAACCAAGTTGATTTTATACAAAGAGTTTTGATGATAACAAAAGTGTTTTATGAAAACAATATTTTGCTTCAAAGAGTATCAAAGAAGATTCAAATTTATAATTGAAGAAAATCTAAAATAAGATTTGATTCAGATTTATAATTGAAGAAAATCTAAAATAAGATTTGATTCAAATTTATAATTGATAAAAATCTAAAATAAGATTTGATTCATATTTATAATTGAAGAAAATCTTTGACCAAGTTGAAAAGAAGATATGGTGAAGATTTGAAGAAGATTTGATCAAGATTTATTTGCAACAAAATATGAACATAATCAATCTAAAGAATTTACAAACGCAATTTCAACAAAATACGAACATAATCAATTTGAAGAATTTACAAACTCAATCTAAACAAGAAGGCGTCTGACTTTGAGGACATTCAATGCCTATGAGGAAAGTCAACACCTTTGATAAAAAGACGACACATTTGATAAAAAGTCAACGTATTATTTTTCATGTCTTTGGAAAAAGTCAACGGCTCTAACTCTGATAAAAGTCAGAACTCTGTAAGTTGATTATGAAGAAACATGTTCGACACATAAATCAGAAATAGACTTCGTAAAGGCTCATCACCTCTTGTTCTGATATTGAAAATTCAAATGTCCAAGCGGTTATTTTTGTCCACAAACACTTACATTCTTAGTTGCACCAAATTGAAAATATCATCAAATAGGAATGGTCCAACTCAAAATTCATGACAACGGATCTATGCAATCAAAGATAAAACATTATGAAATCCCAAAAACGATTGATCAATGCATTTGGACACATGTTTCTAGCTTTGTACTGTGACATTGTGAACTTTGGGTCATAATTAAGTTTTAATGTTCGGTTTTTAGGAGACTCAGATACAATACAAAGTTTCCTTAATTGGAAAAAAATAGAACAATAACCTTCTTTGGCAGATTTATGATGGAAGGTTATATTATAGAATTAATGCACTGTTTTAGGATTTCATCACAACCTTGAGGTTTATGTTTATAATGTTAATTTCACATTGATGTTTCTCTTCCTTATCTCGATTAAATTGTTTTTTGATTGCTTAATTCGAATGCCAATAGTGTTGATAATTTGGTTTGACAAAATTCAACTTCTAAATTAATTAATTGATGTTTTTTGATGCTTGATCGTTAACTATAATATATCGATTATTATGATCCTTAATATAGTCAATGAAATAGAATTCACATAGGGTTGACTTATGCTTGCTTGATCAATTCTATAGTCAAACATGAATATAATCCCAATTAGAAATTGAACCCGTTGATAGAATATGTGACAGGTTTGAAATTCTTAAACCAGTGGATTAATCATTCCATCTTACGTGATTGTAACACGTTCCTCAAACTATTTTGAAACTAAAATTCAAAACCCCTATTTGTTTTTTTTACTGATTATGAATTTGGTTAATGTTGTTAGAAGTCCTTGCGAGACGACTCGAGTTGTTCCCCTATGCTATGTTTTTATTACTCGAATTCGATCTGTGAGCGACATTAGATCAAATTGGCACCGTTTCTGGGGTCTATCTGATAATAATATTAGCCAATTTTAGAGTACTGCTAACCATCCTAATAATTATTTTTGTGCTTTGTTGTTGTATAGGCCGTGTAGGATCGATTCCACGCTTTACTAATCAAAAAATTGGTTTTCAGGCGATTGTCTCATATTGCATTAAGTTTTTGCTAGAATATTACATAAAATCAAGGAACAAGATTCCTTTAGAAGCAACTTCTTATGGGATTTGACCCTTGAAGTCCTAAATTCCTTTGTTTAGACCACTTTTTTTAATTTTTTAATTATTCATATTCTGAAAAAAAAATCAAAAAAATATTTGGGTTATCTTTATTTGATTATTCGAATTTTTGGTGGTATTCTTATAGTTTTTTAAGATTTTTTTTGATAGGGTTTTTAATTGTTGAAATTTTCAGAATTGTGTTGTTGCATTGCATTGTTACATTCCCATGAAGCATGATTACGGCCAGTTTTGTGAATTGTCATTCCCTTGATCTTGAAATAGATATGACTTTTCATTTATTTCGTAGACTTAACAGAGCTTCTAGTGCTAACGAATTAGGTAGTGAAAGTAATTTTTGTTCATTCATACCTTATTTGACTCCGATTTTGAGTTTAAGTTCACTAATCACAATATGGATAATAGAACCTTAAGACACTTATTGCACCTGATGACACTTATAATGCATTATTATCGAATATTCTGGAGTTATAGTTCCATTTGAACTTAAATCTGGTTTAATAAACTTGCGTCCAAAGTTTAATACATCCTACAGATTCATGTCTTACATTGTAGGATGATCCGATTGGTGATGCTCCTCAAGCATATGAAGCAAACTTACATAATTCTCAAGCCAACTATGATCTGTCATCTAATAGGTACAATTCTAGTTGGAGAAACGATCCAAACTAGTCATGGGGGAATTCATCTTTACAACAACAACCTAGGCAGTAGCAGCAACAATAGTAGAACAACACACCTTCATTGGAGGACCTTATCAAATAGATGGTTGTCCAAAATCTCCAGTTTCAACAAAGAACATATTCGACCATTCAGAATTGGGAGACAAACATTGGACTGTTGGCCACATCAATCAATAAGATGTAGAATCAAGAACTAAGCCAATTACCTGCCCATAAGTTAGTAAATCCTAATGTTCCCAATGTTAGTGCAATTACCTTGAGGTATGGAAAAGTTGTTGAATTATCCAAGGCACTTAAAAATGTGAAAAATAACCTAACACCTACAGACTTTTTGAGTAACACAAACACCTTGACTCTACAAGCGAAGTCTTTTAAACACAACCTGGAAACCTACAAATTGCTTGAGGAACACGAAAGCCACTATCGGATAGGGTTACAAGAGTTTGGAACAAATTGGTTTGCTTCTAACAAGTTAATTGTAACAATGACTCTCCCACTAGAAAACACATAAAAAGTATTTCTTTTGAACAAGTGTTTCTCTAAACCTTAACCTCATAAACTGTAACTACTTAATAAATTTTGTGCTTGTGATTTTCTTAATTTATTCTTCACCCTTGAGTATCCATTTATATTATAGGTTAGAGTTTCTCCTTTGTCCTTGCAAAATCTAAATCATATCTTTGCAAATAATAAATGTATCTTCTTGTGAGTGTTTCTTCTTGTATGCAATTCTTGATCATATCTTTTTGTAAATAATTCATTTCTTGTTGTAGATTCTGATCAACTCTTCTTGTAAATAATTCATATTGTCTTGTGGGTAAATCTTGATCAAATCTTCTTGTAAATAATTCACATCTTCTCGTGATAAATCTTGATTAAATCTTGTAAATTATCCATATCTTCTTATAGAATTTTTTTGATCAAATCTTCTTGTAAATAACTCATATCTTCTTGTCGATAAGATCTTGATCATATCTTTTTAAAATCTTGACCATATCTTCTTTTCATGTTGGTCAAAGATTATCTTCAATATAATTCTAAATCAAATCTTATTTTTGATTGTCACGAATCTTCTCGAATATTCGTTCATACTCTTGCTTGATTTGAGCTGGAATTGATTTGGGTTTTTTCTTGGATCTTGACAAGTTTTTTATTCGGCTAAGTCTTTTTTTCATACTTAATTCTTTCAATTTCAGCTTTTGACTTTCCATCAAATGCACTGACATTCTTTTTGAAGTGAAATGTTGTGTTTCTTGAATAATGATAGTCGGAAGCAGAATTGCATGACTTAGAAATTAGTGGCATTGGGCAAATCACCTTGTTCAAACTTCAAAGTCAGTGCAATATTAGAGCTGAAATGGATTCGGGTTTTTCTTGGATCTTCACTAGTTCTTTATTTGGCTAAGTCTTTTTTTCATAATTAATTCTTTCAATTTCAGCCGTTGATTTTTTCCATTATAGGCATTGACTTTCTTGTTGGAGTGAGATTCTATGTTTCTTGAATAATGATAGTCAAAGGCAGAATTGCATGACTTAGAATTAGTGGAATTGGGCAAATCACCTTGTTCAAACTTCATAGTTGGTGCAACATTAGAGGCAGCTTTAGGAGTGTGTTGCATCATTTTGATCAACGAATTGTGAGCTTCGAATTTATGATTTGAACAATCTCTTCAGAGTTAATTATACCTTGATATGAACTCTTCAAAGGCGCGTTAAGTTTGTGCACATCAGAGTTATGCAAGGGCTTTAAAGGCATGCTTAAAATAGAGTCTTTACAGGCAGTCTTCAGACTTAGTTTCAAAGCCATTCTTCATAGGCAGCCTTTAGACCCAATTATCATACCCAATCCTCATACCCAAACATCAGACCCAATCTTCAAACCCATACATTAATGGCAATCTTCATAAACTTGAGAGGTAAGTTACTTTCAGAGGCATATGTTTAGAGGTAGAAGCGTACACTTTGTGTTCCTTTGATCTCATCCTTTGGTCACTTCCTGTGGTCACTCTCCTCTGGTGACTTTCCTCTGGTACCTTTCTTCGATTTTCTTCTTCCAATTTTTGCATACTTAATGAAGCCATTAATCCAAATTTATTGTTCTCAAAAAATATTGTTGCTAACATCAAAACTATAAGTGGAAATCCAACTTGGTTCCAACAATCTCCCCATTTTTGATGATGACAAAGCTGTATTTTTTGTAACAATTTTTCATTTATTACTTGACTCCCCAGACTTTAGGCTCCTCCTATGTCCAAGTAATTTTTTCATTATCTCCTAACATTATTGTTCTCAAATATCTTTGTCCCACTTTTGTCATCATACAAAAAGACTTGAAAGTGAAACTTTTTTGTTTTTATGTATTTGCTCTGCCCTTTTTTTTTTAATAGAATGAACATAACATAAAACATAGCCTAATATGAAAAGAACATAAAACTGATCCCAATATGAATCTAAACTACTCTAAGCTAGGCACAATATCATTCAGGTATAAAGGTAAGGTTTAGATTTTTTCTAATGAAGTCAAATCTATCTTCAACTAGTAGTTTGGTGATTATTTCAGCCCATTGGTGTTTAAAGTCTATAAACTTCATATTTAGTACTCTTTTTTGAACAAAATCTCTAATGTAGTGATATTTGGTTTCTATGTGTTTGGCTCTAGAATGTAGGATTAGGTTCTTTGTTAGGCCAATGGCAGAAGTGTAACCAGCTAATGAAATGTAATCTTCCATGAGGTTCTTGGTTATTCTCAAGAATCTTGTAATCTTCCATTTGATGTTTCATTCATAGAAATTGAGAACTGTAACCAGCTAATGAAATGTACCCAGCCTCTGCTGTTGACATTGCAATTGTGCTTTATCTCTTACTTGACCATGAGATTAAGTTTTTACTAAGAAATGTGCAGTTTTCACTTGTGCTTGTTCTCTAAAGTTTGTCTCTAGCATAATCAACATTGCAATAGCCAATTAATTTATATTTAGTGGATTTCTCGTAGATTAAGCTAAGGTCGGTAGTACCTTTTAAGTATCTAAGGATCCTCTTAACAGCAGTTAAATGAGATTCCCTTGGATCAGCCTGAAATCTTGCACACACTAAAGGAGTTCTTTGTTTGTTTTCACTTTTGACAAGCTTCACACATAATTCCAGTTTTGTAGCTAAGCTTAGGTAGACCTCTAACTAGTAGAAGTTTATTTAATTTAGAGATTAATATAAGGTTTGAATGACCTATCCTTTTGTGCTAAATTAATTTCTCTTCATTTACTGACATTAGACACTTAACATATTGTTTCTCTAGACTAAACAGATTTATCTTATATATGTTATTTTTCCTACGACCTGTAAAGAGTACAAATCCATCCTTTGACTTATTGCCTTGCATGTTTTTTTGGTTAAATATAATATTATAATTATTATCACTTCATTAACTAATACTTAATAAATTATGTTTAAGATCTTTAACAAACAAAACATTTTTAATAGAAGGAGAGGTGCCAACACATCTGGCATTTCAGATTTCCTCCAAAATTTATTGCGCCTCTTTTGATCGATGGTAGGTCTTGGAACATAGAATTTTCTCCTGTCACATGTCGTGAGCATCCATTGTCCAAGTACCATGATTAGTGTTTTAACTTGGCTATTGAAGACATCTACAACATAGATAATTTTGTTCTTAGGTACCTAAATTTGGTAGGGTATGGTTTTGTTAATCTTGAAAGGTTTTCTTGTTTATTCGTGTATTTTTCATGGGACAAGATAATGTAGAGTGACCTTTTTTAGAGCAAACATTACACAAAATATCAAAGGGAATAAGTTTAGGTTCAGTTACTGTTTCTTCAAATCCTAGACCTTTTTTACCATTTCTACTAACTCCATAAATCATAGAAGCATACTTGCTTCTTTCAATGTTTGCTAGAAATTCTTGGAATGATTCTTCATATTTATTAGAATTACATGTGATATTTTCTAAAGGTTTGTAAACAAGAGTATCTTCAAGGTTTTATTTTCATATTTAACCTCAACACTTTTAGTTTTTAGGCACTTACTTATTTAGTTAAGTTTGCATTTATTTTCCTAAGTGCTTTCATTTTTAGAGAACACTTGTGATTTTTATTTAAGAAATCATTTATGACATTAATTAAATCAGATCGGGTTTAGTAAGAAAATACCTCAATTTCTTCATCAAATGATTCACTTCTAGAGTCATAATCAATGTATGTGTTGGATCTAGAGGCAGAGTTGGTGTGAGCCTTCAAAACTTTCTTCTTGGGTCTGGAAACTTTCCTCTGATGTTTCTTTTTTTTTTTTTTCGGATATGAACCTTCAAACTTGACATGTCCAGGTTCATTGCATGTCAAATTTTTCATCCCTTCCTCTACTAGATTGCCTGAAATATCTTTAAGGAAATTGCCTTTTTCTATTGTGCCACAACTTTTGAATTTTTCTAGATACGAAAGCTAGCTCCCCATCCTCTGAGTTCAAATTCTAATCATCTAAATCATTAACCTCTAATAATGCTAATGCTGTCAAAACCATTTTCTGCTTGGATTTCCAGACCCTAGTTGGTTGCTTCTTCTTGGGATCATCCTCGGCAAGCTCAATTTCATGTGGTCTCAAGGAGCTAATCAATTCTTCTGATTTAAGAGTATTGAGATCCTTAGCTTTTTGAATAGCTATAATCTTAGGTCTCCACTTGCTTGCCAGACTGTTAAGAAGTTTCTTCACATGATCAGTAGCTGTATAACTCTTCTCAAGTACGTTTAATCTTGAGACCATATTTTGGAATCAAGTAACATTTTTTCATTGTTTTCATATTCTTCCATCGTGAACAAATTATAATTTCTAACTAGGAGGTTGGCCTTTGCTTCTTCAAATTTCTTGCTTCTTTCATAAGTCATAACCAAATTATCAGTGCACTTATCAAATTCCTTGAAGATGATTGCATTGATCATGAAGGTTTTAGACTTGAGATACATCTTGTAAATTTTCTTATGTTCGGCATCCATCTTTTTACTAGAAATTTTAGTACCATTAGAGTTTGTTAGAGTAGTGACATAGTCTTCCTCTAAGTCCCAAAGTTCAGGATCTTGCGAGATAAAGAAACTCATCAGCTTTTCCTTGTAGTACTCAAATCGTTCACCATCAAGAATTTATCTTGGTTCACAACCAACATGGTAGCTACGTCCAGTTCCAAAGTTATTTAGAGAAACCTCAACAGTTCAATTTTCAGAGTTTAAGGTTTTAAGTTCTAGAAAAGCACTCGTTGAAAGTAAAATACTCCAAGTGTTGTAATGTGGGAAAATCATTGCATCAAATCTATTTAGTAGAAACAAAAACCAAAACAGTTTCCAAGTCATTCTAACCTAGCCCGATAGTGACTTTAGTGTGTCTCAAGGAAACTTTAGATCTTCTATTGTGTAGAAAAGACTTGACTTATAGGGTCAAGTGGGTATTTTACCTCTAACAATCTGTAGATCTCAGGTTATGTAGAGAAGACTTGACTTGTAGGGTCAAGGTGCAGTTTCCCTCAAAATATCTATAGGTTTAGGTTGTTTTGAGAAGACTGATTTGTAGGGTCAGATGCTGTTGTAATTTAGGTTTTGAATTAGTGGATAAATCCTTCTGTGTGAAGAGACTGGACGTAGCTACCAAGTTGATGGTAAACCAAGATAAAATATGGTGTGTTATTTTTACCTTCGCTCTATTTGTTTAATGTTGCCTCTAATTAGTCGAAATATTTAAGTCACCAAAACAAAATTAGAATTAAGAAAAGAGTTTCAAAATTAGACAAACACAATTCAACCCCCTTTCTCGTGTTTGTGCACTTTCATATGACATCAGAGCTCTGTCTCAAGGCTGAGCACTTTACAGTGTCTGAGGAAAGATTCAAGGATTCAACATGTTTGGATTCAGTGAAGAAGCTGTTAGAGGAAACATCAACAACCCACCTCTGTTAGATAATGAACATTTTGAGTACTAGAAGTACATGCTAGGGTGTTTCTTTATTTCACAAGATCCTGAACTTTGGAACTTGTTGTAAGATGATTATACTGCTCTAAGAAAGGAAATGAATGTTGAACAAAAGAAGCTATCCAAAATGCATCATATATCTAGAACATTCATGATATATGCAATCACATTCAAGGAGTTTGACAAATGCACCAACAAAGGAGACAACAAAGAGAATTTATGATAATTTGAGTGTAACTTTTGAAGGAAGCAAGCAAGTTCAAGAAGCAAAGGCCAACCTCGTACTCAAAAAGTATGAGCTGTTTAAGATGGAAGAAGATGAAGACATTGAAACAATGTTTTCTAGATTCCAGACTCTGGTCTTAGGATTAAAGGTACTTGAGAAGAGTTATACTAATGTTGATCATGTGAAGAAATTTTTTGGGAGTCTACCAAGCAAGTCGAGACCTAAGATTACAGCTATTCAAGAAGCTAAGGATCTAAATACTCTTATATTGGGTGAATTGATTAGCCTCTTGAGATGACATGAAGTTGAGCTTTCAAAAGATGAGCCCAAGAAGAAGCAGTAACTTTGGCCTTGAAATCCAAGCAAAAAAAAGGTACCGAAGGCAACAACAAAATCAGAAGATAATGATTCAGATGATTAGAATCTGAACTCAGAGGATGAGAAGTTGGCTCTCATATCCATAAAAATTCAGAAGATGTGGCACACCAAAAAGTAGAAATTTCCTCAATCATATTCCAAGTAGTCCAATAGAGGAAGGGATGAAAAATCTAACAAGAAAAGCATCATATGCTACTGATGCAATGAACTTAGACATGTTAAGTCTGAATGTCCAATCCAGATAAAAGGAAACATCAGAGGAAAGATTCCAAACCCAAGAAGAAGGTTCTACTGGCTACATGGGATTCTTTTGATGAAACCACTGATGATGAAGAGCAAGAAAATTTGGCTATGATGTTTCTTACCAACTCTGCCACTAGATCTAACACAAACATTAATTATGACTTTGGAAGTGAATCAGTTGATGAAAAAATTGCGGTATTTTTTTGACTTAACCTGATATGATTTAATTAATCTCATATATGATTTCTTAAATGAAAACCACCAGTTGTCTCTAAACCTGAAAACACTTAGGAAAGTAAATGCAAACTTAACTAAAGAAATCAGTGCTTTAAAAACTAAAAGTGTTTAGGTTAAATATGAAAATAAAATCTTGAAAGGTACTCTTATTTCAAAACCTTTAGAAAATGTCACATGTACCTCTGATAAATATTAAGAAGCCTTCCAAGACTTTATAGCTGAAAACATGGAAAGAAGCAAGTATGCTTCTATGAATTACGGAGTTACTAGAAATGGTATAAGAGGTCTAGGATTGAAAGAAACAATAATTGAACTTAAACTTATTCCCTCTGATATTTTGTGTACTATTTTCTCTAAGAAAGGTCACTATAAATTATCTTATCCCATGCTAAAAACAAGGAAAGACAAGAAACCCTTTAAGAGTAACAAAACAAGACCTAACCAAATTTGGGAACCTAAGAACAAAATTATTTATGTTGCAGATTTCCTCAACAGCCAAGTTAAACACACCAATCATGGTACCTGGACATTTGATGCTCACGAAATTTCATGGTACCTGGACATTGGATGTTCTAAGACCTAACATGGGTTATAGGAGGCACAATAACTTTCGGAGGAAAGTAGAAAGTTCAGATCATGGGGCAAGGCACAAATGGTAATGAAATATCTCCTTTTATTAAACATAATTAAATGTCTTAAACATGTTTTGTCTAACATCTTGTTTTGTTTGTGAAATGTCTTAAACATAATTTATAAAGTATTAGTTAGTTAAGTGATAATAATTATAATATTATATTTTATCAAAATACATGCAAGGCAATTAGTCAAAAGGATGGTTTTCTACACTTTATAGGTCAAAGGCAAAATAACATATATAAGATAAATCTGTTTAGTCTAGAGAAACAAGATGTTAAGTGTGTAATAATAATAAATGAAGAGAAAGTAATTTGGCACAAAAGGTTAGGTCATGCAAACCTTAGATTAATCTCAAAATTGAATAAAGTTCAACTAGTTAGAGGTCTACCTAAGCTTGGCTACAAAATTGAAATTATGTGAAGCTTGTCAAAAGGGGAAACAAACGAAGAATTCATTTACCCCTATGAACTTAGTCTCTACCTCAAAACCCCTTTAGCTCTTACATATAGATCTCTTGGGTCTAGTAAAAACATCCTCACTAAATGGAAAGAAGTATGGCTTTATAGTAGTAGATGATTACACTGGGTGAACTTGAGTAAAATTTAAGAAATAAAGATGAATGCCACAAAGTGTTTATTGCATTTTGCAAACAAGTAATGAATGAAAAGGGTCTTAATATTGTAACAATTAGAAGTGGTCATAGAGGAGAATTTGAAAACAAGTTCATCTAAAGTTTTTGTGATAAGAATGGAATCTCTCACAATTTCTCCTCTCCTAGAACACAACAACAAAATGGAGTTATAGAAAGAAAGAATAGATCCCTCTAATCATTTGAAATGAAAATGATCCTTTGTAGACCAGATCATCACTAAAAAACACAACCTTGTTTTTCTATTATCATTAATTGAACCTACATTTGTTGATGAAGCATTGGCAGATGATGGATGAGTCCTTACAATGCAAGAAGAGTTAAATGAATTTAAAAGGAATAATGTTTGATATCTATTACCTATATGCCATGGAAAAACATTATTGGACCCAAGCGAGTTTTCAGAAACAAGATAGATGAAAAAGGAGAAATGGTCATAAACAAGGAAAGACTTGTTGCACAAGGTTATAGTCAACAAGAAGACATTGGTTACACTGAGACATTTGCTCCAGTGGTCAGGTTGGAAGCTATTTGTATCCTACTATTTTTTATTGCTTATAATAACATTACATTACTTCAAATGAATGTTAAAAGTGTATTTCTATAAGAACTGCTCAAATTAGATTCCGCAATAAAGAATTGGCTAAAGAATGTAATTTCAATAACCATCTTGTTCAAAATTATTTTTGAATAAGATCATTGGTCACCAAGCTTGGAATGAAGATATGATTTAGAATTAAACAACGTCTAAATGGAAGCCCTAATTTTATCTATAAATAGATAGTCAAGGCTGAAATAGAAGATTAGGGGTGAACATGGGCGCGGGTCGACTCGCCAACCCGATCACTCAATCCAACCCAACCTGATTTTTACCCGTTCCTGATCACTTTCGGGTCCGCCCCAACCCAACCCGTTGAAACCCGCTTATATTTGGGTCGGGTCATGGGTTTAACAATTTGAACCCGTCGACCCGGTAACTAGTTATATTTTTTTAAATAAAATTTGTTTGGCTAGTTCAATAGGGTTTCATTACTCTTCTTCTTATTTAGATTTTCAGCTGCCTTCGTCCACTTTCTGCCTATACCTTCTTCAAGACTTTTTGAAGTCGCGCCGATGTCCGCCTTCTTTTTTTGTTCTACAGGTGCTCATAACTGATTTTATACGAATTAGTTATAATAAGATATTATTAACAAGTGATTTTTATATGAATGTTGATGCAAGGTGTTCATGCGTCTAGGCTAAACACTGAACTCGTTTAATTTGTTTTGACATTGTAATCTCGTATATGCCTACTCATAAAATTCATATCTAGTTTTTGAATTGTCTCTTTCAAATGAGCAATTTAATTTGAGTTAAATACTATTTATTGAAATGTTGTATTTTGTTATAGTTTTACGTAATAAAGGTAATAAAGGTAAGAACAGAAAGCTTATGCTTATAATGAATTTAGTTTAAATTTTTTATATTTAAATCTAATAAACACTTTTTTTTAGTATTTTATTTGAAAATAGTAACTATAAACAAATGAATGGTACTTAGTAAACTAAAATGGTTGGTGGATTATGTGAAACCAGTGGCTAATCTTTGTTGGGACATAAATTTATTTTATAAGTTTTTTAATTATTAAAATTGCACTTTTTTTATTAGGCCCAATTTTTTTGTAGACTAAATTATAATTTAGACGTGTATTATAGAAAAACCAATGGAATAATATATAAAAAAAATTACAAAAACAAATGTTTTATTTTAGCTTTCAAATTGATTTTCCTTTATTTTTATTTATTCTTTTAATCATTTGGTGTGCTAATGAGATTGTGTATTGTATTTAAAATTTTAGAGTTGTCTGAATTAGTTTCAATTGATATTGGGATGACTGCGGCTGAGTTTAACACAAACACTACTACATCGGGTCTTGGGTTTTGTCAAAACCCGCCCAACCCAACCCACGTACACCCATATAGAAGATCATCGAAAAATTAGAAAAGAGTAGCAGAACTCAAGCTCAAAAATTTCAAATTCATCTCAGTGTTCAAAGAGTGAAACACTATTTTTTGAGTATTTTTCTTAGAGTGTAATAGTCATTGTTATAATCAGTTTGTTTGAAGCAACTACTTATATTTCAAACCATTTTATTCAAACCCGATAGTGGTGTTAGTATGCCTTCAACAATCTACGGTTGTCTGATTGTATTGGGAAGACTTGTCTGATAAAGTCAAGGTGTGTGTTTTTCTCAAAATTATAGGGTTGTCAAACTGTTTGAGAAAACTGGCTTGGAGGGTCAAGTGCTTTGTAATTCAAGTTGTTGAATTAGTGGATTAAATCCTTTTGAGTGAACAGATGTAGCCAAGTTAGTGGTGAACAAGGATAAATTAGTGGTGAACAAGTACTATCCAAAAAATGCCAGAAGACAAAATGAGTTGGAGTTTGTGCAGTTACAAAAAGGAGATATGTCTTATGCAGAGTATGTTGCTAAGTTTGAAGAACTGGCCAGGTTTTCCCCACATGCCCAGTATGCACCCACTAAAGAGTGGAAGATAAACAAATTTGAGTAGGGATTGAGAGGAATTGGCCAAAGGAAGTCACCATAAGAAACAAACAGATCAGAGAAAAGGAATAACACGCTCCCTTTACTGTTTCTAAAGGAGATGCTTCCAAGGATTTGCCTTTGCCTCTAACTATCTGAGTCTAAGGATTTGACTCTGATAATCTGCCTCCAAGGTTTTACCTCTAAAGACAAGACTCTAAATTCAAGGGTAACATGCTTCAATAAGCTGTCTCCAACAAAGCAACTCAGAGGCAAGCATTTGACTCTAATTTACGATGTTGACTATGTCTCAACTAAGTTGCCTCTAATTCAACACCAGAAGATTATTTGGTTTGCCTCTGAACTTCATACTACTTTTGACCTTGATTGCCTCCAACAAAAGCAAGTGTCTGACTCTAAGGAAAGTCAATGCCACTAACCACAAAGTCTATGCAACATGAAAAAAACAACCAACATGAAAAAGTTAGTGCTATGAAAAAGTCAACAGCTTTGACTCTAATAAAAGTCATGACTTTGGAAGCTGACTCTGAAGACAAATTCTACTTAAGACTCAAAAACTGAATCTTATGAAGGCTCATGGCCTCTAACTCTGATACAGAAGATTCAAGTGGCCAAGCGGTTATTTTTGTCCACACTTGAATGGATTAAACTAACGAGTAAGTTACATTCTTAATTTCACCGAATTGAATATCTCATCAAATAGAAATGGCGTAATTGAAATTCACAATAACGGATCTAAGCAATCAATGATAGAACATCCCGAAATCAAAGAAATGATCAAGAATTGAATTTTAATAACTAACAAACATCAATCAAGAATTGAATTTCATTAACTGACAAGAAATGAATTTCAACAACTTTCAAACAATGATTAGAAAATTCAAAGCTCAAGAACAAAGAACAAATTCAAAGGAATGATCAACTAAGCATCTAGATACAAATCAATGCAACGATCATTAGAACTTGAATGCAATAAGAAGGTTAGAAAATTGAAGTAGCCATAATTAAAAAATCTAAACATTGAATAAGAATGTTGGAAGAAGAAGAAGAAGAAGAAGAAGCAATGTTAAAAGCTCAAATAATTGGCATCTATAAATGTTTCTTACCACTTCAAGAACCCTACACAACCATACACGAAGCAAGAAGAACGCAAAAATTATGTGAGTTGAATATCATTCTTGGTTTGCTAAGTCTATGAGCAATATTGGAACCATCCTCTTGTGAGAGTAAACCCAGAAACATAAACTAAACACTTGTGTAACCTGGCCCGATAGTGGATGTAAATCCTCAACGACTTATGGTTTTCAAGTTGGATGTTGAGAAGAGTTAATTGGTGAAAGTTGAGTGGTTGTAATATGTTTTGAATTACTAGATTAAATCCTTCTAGGTGAAGGGAATGGACGTAGCTAACGGGTTGGTAGGGAACCAGGGTAAATTATTTACACAATTCAAACCCCCCTTTCTTGTGTATTTTCCACCTACAAAGGTAAGAGTCACAATCTTATTATTGGTACTTGTTTAATAAATCAAACTCCTTTGACTATAATGTTTGACACTAGTGCATCCCATTCATTCATATCCTCAGATTTTGTCTTGCAACTTAATCTTCCCTTGCTTGAATTACCTTTTCCCTTATTTGTAACTACTACAACTAAGAATTTGATTGAAACTCCCGTCGTATGTCGTCAATGTCCAATTGTCTTATTTGACACAATGTTTTTAATAGATTTAGTTTGCTTAATCCTTGAGGGGTTAGACATTATACTAGAAATGGATTGAATATCTAAACATTCAATGACTTTAGTCTGTCATGGTAAGGAAATTATCACTCCCTCTAAGGATGGAAGCATGAGGGTTTGTATAGAATATAGATAGTCGAATAAGGTAACCATTAAGAATAAATATCCTCTACCAATGATAGATGACCTCTTACACCAATTAGGGAAAGCTAATGTGTTTTCAAAGATTGATATGAGACCTGGATATAATCAAATCATAATAAAGTTAGAGTATATCCACACAACAACCTTTATAATTAGGTATGGGCATTATGAATTCTTAGACAAGCTTTTCGGGGTAACTAATAACCAAGCTATATTTATGGATTACATGAATAGGATATTTAGACCCTACCTTGATAAATTTGTAGTAGTATTTTGATATACTCAAGAACCGAAACAGAACATGCAAAACATCTTCAAATAATTTTACAAATACTCAGAGATAGGAAACTATATGCTAAACCTAATAAGTGTGAGTTTTGGATGTCATAATTGCAACTTTTAGGCCACATGATCACTAAGGGAGGAGTGTTAGTGGATCCTTCTAAAGTACAGGCAATTTTGGAATGGGAACAACCTAAGAATGTAACTAAAGTCGGGAGCATTTTAGGATTCGAGTGTGTTGCAACTTTTTGATCAACAAAATATGAGCTTTTAGTCCATGGCTTGAACAATCTCTTTAGAGTTAATGATAGTTTGAAATAAACTCTTCAAAGGTATGTTGAATTTGTGCTTATCAGAGGCATGCAAAGGCTTCAAAGGCATGCTTCAATTTCAGCCTTCAAACAATCTTCAAAGGTGGTTTACAGACCTAATTATCAGAGCCAGTCTTCAAACCCAGTTATCAGAGGCAGTCTTCGAAACCTTCTGAGGCACGTTGCTTTTAGAGCCATATGTTTCCAGGCATACGATTATGCTTTTGTGTAACTCTGGTAACTTTCTCTACTAGTTTCCTTTAGTTTTCGTGTTCTTGTTGTTGCACACATAATGAAGTAATTAGTCTAAGCAAATTGTTCTCATAAATACTTTTGTTAGCATCAAAACCACAAGAGGAAAACAAACTTGGTTCTAACAATCTTCCCCTTTTTGATGTTGACAAAACTGTATTTTATTTTGATAACAATTTATTTCCTTTAATTAATTGACTCCACCTGACTTAAGGCTCCCCCTAAGTCTAAGTAGTTTTACATTTCTTTTCTTACTACATGCATACAAATTAATTGTTCTCAAATATCTTTCTCCCCTTTTTGTCATTAGACAAAAAGACTTGAAAGTTGAATTTTTTATTTTTATTTATTTTTGTTTTTTTTTCTTCATATTATTTAATTTTTTTTAAAATAATAAACAAAACATATACTAATATGAATCTAAACTACTCTAGGCATAGCAAACATTATTCATATACAAAGGTAAGGTTCAAATGTTTCTTAATGAATTCAAATATGTCTTCATCTAGTGGTTTGGTGAATATGTCAGCCTATTGGTGTTCAAGGTCTACAAACTGGATATGTAGTACTCCTTTTTGAACAAAGTCCTTAATGAAGTGATGTTTAAGTGATGTTTAATTTCTATGTGTTAAGCTCTAGAATGCAGAATTGAGTTCTTAGTTAGGAAAATAATAGAAGTATTATCACAGAATATGGGAATGTTACTCTCAAGGACTTTGTAATCTTCCAGCTGGTGTTTCATCCATAACAGTTGAGAGCTGCATCCAGCTGCTGAAATGTACTCAGCCTATATTGTTGACATTGCAATTGTGCTTTGTCTCTTACTTGACCAGGAGATCAAGTTTTCTCCAAAAAATGTGCAATTTTCACTCATGTTTTTTCTTTCATGTTTGTCTCCAACATAGTCAGCATCACAATAACCACTTAATATGTACTTAGTATATTTATTATAGAAAAAGCCAATTTTGGAGTATCTTTCAAGTATCAAAGAATCCTCTTAAAAGTAGTTAAGTGAATTTCCCTTGGATCAACCTGAAATCTTGCACACACACACTAAATAAAATATCAGGTCTTGAAGCAGTGAGGTACAGATGTGATCCAATCATTCGTGTGTATGTTTTTTGGTCAACCTTCTGGCTTGATTCATCTTTTTCTAGTGAGCAAGTAGGGTGCATTGATTTAGCCATAGGTTTGCAACCATTCATCTTAAACTTCCTAATAAGCTCTTTTGCATACTTGGTTTAATGAATGTATATGCTCTTCTAAGTTTGCTAAATTTGTATCCATAAGAAGAACTTCAGTTCTCCCATCACTCGCATTTGAAATTCAATCTGCATCAACTTAACAAAATCTTTAAAAAAGAGTACCATTAGTAGATGCAACAAAAATGGCATCAACATAAATATGAATAGCAAAAATGTCGTCTCCTATTGATTAGGGTGGTGTCTACTTGTCCTCTTTCAAAACTATTTTTAAGCAAGAAATTACTTAATGCATCATACAATGCCCTATGTGTTTGTTTTAGACCTTACAATGATTTCTAAGATTAAACACATAGTCTGAGAATTCAGAGCTTTCAAAACCTAGGGGTTGCTTAACATAGACTTCTTCACTTATATACCCATTTAGGAAGGCACTTTTAACATCCATTTGAAATAATGTAATGTTATCATAAGCAGCAAATGAGAGTAGGATACAAATTGCCTCTAACCTGGCCCCATTAGTAAATGTCTCAATGTAATCAATACCTTCTTGTTTATTGTAACCTTGTGCAACCAGTTTGGCCTTGATTTTTACAACTTCTTCCTTTTCACTTAACTTAATTATGAAAACCCACATGGTTCCAATAATATTTTTCTTTGATTATGGTACTAGATCCCAAACATCATTCCTTTTAAATTCATTCAACTCTTCTTACATTGCAAGGATCCATCCATCATCTGCCAGTGCTTCATCAACATAGGTAGGTTGAATTGATAATAGTAGACCAAATAAGGTTTTTTCCTTCAGTGATGATCTAGTCTTCAAAGAATCATTGTAATTTCCAATAATCAGAGTTTCAGTATGCGATGACTTGTACTTCCATCTAGTTCTGACTTCTGAGTTATTTTGACTGCTTCTAACTTGGTCAGATTCATCTTCTGATGTTTTTTCATCTTCCTCTTGGTCAGATTCATGCTTCTAACTTGGTCAGATTCATCCTCTGATTGTTTGGGTTCTTTTGGTTTCCTTACATATGCTTCCTCTGGTTCCAGTAAACCTGTAGTATCCTTAACTTTCTTTGACTTTTTAAGGTCAAGCTATTTGTCATAAAATTTAACATGTATTGACTCATCCACAATCTGAATTTCCCTATTGAACACTCTATAAGATTTGGATCTTTCAATGTATCCAAAGAAGGTATAGTTTTGTGAGCGGGGATCAAACTTGCACAGGTTTTCTTTAGTTTTTAACATATAACAAACACAACCAAACTGTGAGCGAGGACCATACTTGCCAAGAGATATTAGAATTTTTACCATTCTATAATTCATTTGGTGTTTGATTCAATATTGGTCTAATTAAAATTCTATTATGAATATAGCATGCAGTGTTAATTGCCTCTACCTAGAAATGTATTGCAACATCCATCTCATTTAACATGGTTCTAGCCATTTCTTGAAGGGATTTATTCTTTCTTTCTACAACTCCATTTTGTTGTGGTGTTCTAGGAGAGGAGAAGTTGTTTGAGATTCTACTATCATCACAAAAACTTTCGAATAACTTGTTTTTAAATTCTCCTTTATGATCATTCTAATTGTTATAATCCTGATATTTTTCATTTGTTACTTGTTTGCAAAATGCAATAAACACTTTTTGGCAGTCATCTTTATTTCTAAAGATTTTTACCCAAAGCCATATTTCTTTCCATTTACAAAGCCATATTTCTATTACAAAACCATATTTCTTTCTATAACAATCCAATATTGCTTCAAGTACTTTGAGAACCTTTGTCAAGGATATGAAAATGAAATACAAGTACTTGAATTATGAAAAATGACTTTGAGAAAAATAGAAAAGTTGTTCAAAGTCGTTCAAGGTTTGGCCGTGGGATAGTCTTTTATGAATCTGAAGTTATGGTATATTTATAGTCCATAAACATCTCTTCAGATTCGTGGCCATTGATCCAAGAGGTTTGAGGAACAATTACAATGATTTAGAGTTGATTCAGAACTAAAAAATTGCATTGTTTCCAGTTGTATTCGAATACAGGATGTATGTATTCGAATACACCTCTTTGTAACGTTCAAATTTATTCAAATTTAACACTATCTAGTCGAATACACATGTATGTAGTCGAATACAGATTGATCAATTTTGCCACTGACTTGTTGGTTGTAGTCGAATACAACAGGATGTAGTCGAATACAACAGAGAGGCTGATTCTATTGACTTAGCAATTTTCATCTGTATTCGAATACACTTATGTTGTATTCGAATACACCTTTGTATTTGTTAAAAATATTAATTTTAACACTTTGTATATGTAATTTTGACTTTTGAAAATACTTTTTATGCATATGTAAAGATGTGAGGTTCTCATTGTATTGGAGCTATGGGTTGTATCATTTACCTTTACATTTAAACAACTAGTATGTTTGAATAAAAGTTTATCAATAAGTTAATTTGGACTTCTTCTTTTTGAGCTTGTTGTCTTGATCATCATCATCGTTGGTCTTTTGTCTTCATCAAAAACATGTATTTTACATTCTCCCCTTTTTTGATTATGACAAAACTTTTGTTGTTTGGGGAGACTGTAGCATCGGAAAATTACTCCCCCGTAATTTATGCGTACTCCCCCGTTGAACTTGAATGTTTGTGATCATTTTGGAAAAAGATGAAAGACCTACAAACAAATTTAAAAACAACAAAATACCAAACTTTTCTCCCCCTTTTGACATGATCAAAAAGAAGGAAAATATCGACAATATGTAAAGTAGAATCCAAGTAATTTTAAGATATAAAAGAGAATATTTGAATATCAAATAATACCCAAAATTATGTTCAAGTAGTATAACGAAAACATATTGAAAAGGAAAATTAACGAAAGCATCATAAGAACTTGTTAAACAAGCTTCATAAAAAACTATTTCTATTATACGAACTACATTTTCAAGTTTTTGTTTAAAAATGAATTTTTTATTTTATTTTTTTATTTTTTTTTTACAGAAAATACATACCGGCATTTTTCTTGATGAGGTTTGGACATTCTGCTTTGATATGTCCTTGTTTCCCGCATTCGAAACAAGTGAAGTTTTGGCTTAAAGTAGAATTATCCTTTTTCTCGAAACTTTCCTTTTTGAAAGTTCTATCATTTTTAAGAAACTTGCCAAATTTCCTAACAAGGGAAGTAATGTTTTCGTCTTCATCAGAACTTTCATCTGTGGTTTGTTCCTTTGATTCGGTCTTTAGAGCAACGTTTTTAGTCTTCTTTATTAGACTTTCAGTTTGCTCCAACATTCCAAGTTCAATTTCATGTTCTTGGAGTTTTCCAAATAATGCAGAAAGTGACATCTTGGATAAGCTTTTCTTTTTTGATATTGCTGTCACCTTTGGTTGCCAAGCCCTTGTTAGTGATCTTAATACTTTCAGATTTAGTTCATCGTTGGAGTAAATCTTTCCAAGAGCCGTCAAGTGATTTGTTAAGTGGGAAAATCTTTTCTGCATGTCAAAGATAGATTCTCCGGGCTGCATACGAAATAACTCATATTCGTGAGAAAGTGTATTAAGTTTAGATCTTTTTACCTCTATGGTGCCTTCTTGGGTTACATCCAATGTGTCCCATATCTCTTTGGCTATTTTACAGTGAGATATGCGGAAAAATTTATCCATACCTAGTGCTGATTGTAGAATGTTTTTAGCCTTTTTATCAACCAGCACTTTTCTTTTATCGTCATCGGTCCAAGAATTCTTTATCTTAATTTCTTCTTTGTTGTTGATGACTGTTGTTGGAATGTAAGGACCATTTTCAACAGCATCCCATATTTCGTCTCCCTGTGCCTCAAGATATGCTTTCATGCGTATTTTCCAAAAATCATAATGCTCACCGGCGAAACATGGTGGTCTGTTACTGCTGCCACCATCTCTGAAAACAGGTTGTGCGGAAGCCATGAGTTATTGATCGAGGAGTAAGTTACCTTGAACCTGCTCTGATACCAATTGTAAGTATATATATGCACCTAATAAGGGGGTTGAATTAGGTGTTTAAGAGTATTTTTGTTTTCAGCGAATTAGCAATTGATTTTTGCGATTACGGATAGTAAAAGATAATGTAAATGACAGTAATGTAAGAACACAGCAATATTATCCTGGTTCCCCTTATACCCAAGGGTACATCCAGTTCTCTTGCACACCACAAGAGATTTCTCCACTATTGTTAGAAAATGTACAAATCCCCTCCTTGGACCTCTGCTACAAACTTCTAACAAAACCTCTAAGAAAGCACCCCACTATCTTAGATAATGTACAAGATAACACCCCACTATCTTAGATAAAACTACTTAAAGAAAATACTACTATCTTTTTACAAATAATGTGATTTGATAAGGATATAGGAATATGAAAGAGAGGTATAATGATAACAATCCAATATTGCTTCAAGTACTTTGAGAACCTTTGTCAAGGATATGAAAATGAAATACAAGTACTTGAATTATGAAAAATGACTTTGAGAAAAATAGAAAAGTTGTTCAAAGTCGTTCAAGGTTTGGCCGTGGGATAGTCTTTTATGAATCTGAAGTTATGGTATATTTATAGTCCATAAACATCTCTTCAGATTCGTGGCCATTGATCCAAGAGGTTTGAGGAACAATTACAATGATTTAGAGTTGATTCAGAACTAAAAAATTGCATTGTTTCCAGTTGTATTCGAATACAGGATGTATGTATTCGAATACACCTCTTTGTAACGTTCAAATTTATTCAAATTTAACACTTTGTAGTCGAATACACAAGTATGTAGTCAAATACAGATTGATCGATTTTGCCACTGACTTGTTGGTTGTAGTCGAATACAACAGGATGTAGTCAAATACAGCTGAGAGGCTTTTGCTACTGACTTAGCAATTTTCATTTGTATTCGAATGCTCTTAGGTTGTATTCGAATACACTTAGGTTGTATTCGAATACACCTTTGTATTTTGTCAAAAATATTAATTGTAACACTTTGTAAATATAATTTTAACTTTTGAAAATACTTTTTATGCATATGTAAAGATGAAAGGTTCTCATCTACTTGATCTTGTGATTGTATCATTTACCTTTACATTTAAACATCTAATATGTTTGAAGTCTAAAGTTTATCAATGAGATATTTTGGACTTCTTCTTTTTGAGCTTGTTGTCTTGATCATCATCATCATCATCGTTGGTCTTTTGTCTTCATCAAAAACATGTATTTTACATTCTCCCCCTTTTTGATTATGACAAAACTTTTGTTGTTTGGAGATACTGTATCATCAGAAAATTACTCCTCCGTAATTTATGTGTACTCCCCCGTTGAACTTGAATATTTGTGATCATTTTGAAAAGATGGAAAACCTACAAACAGTTTTAAAAACAACAAAATACCAAACTTTTTCTCCCCCTTTTGACATGATCAAAAAGAAGGAAAATATCGTCAATATATAAAGTAGAATCAAAGTAATTTTAAGATATAAAAGAGATGGTTCGAATATCAAATAATACCCAAAATTATGTTCAAGTAGTATAACGAAAACATATTGAAAAGGAAAATTAACAAAAGCATCATAAGAACTTGTTAAACAAGCTTCATAAAAAACTATTCCTAGTATACGAACTACATTTTCAAGTTTTTGTTTAAAAATGAATTTTTTCACAGAAAATACAACATGTAAGGCACATATTCATATATTAATAAAAGATATATATCAAAGAATTAATTCTAGAAACTTATCACGAGGAAAAATTTTAATTTTTAAAGAGTGATGACAAAGTACCTTTCATTATCCACACGTAATGCCCTTTTGGAACACTAATGTTTCTCACATGACAGGCATTAGGTGTGTGACCATGAAGACCACAATAGGTACAAGTAGGAGTAAATTTATTTTTAATAGCATATGTATGAAATTTATTTTGAGTGATTTTCTCCTTATAAGAATGACCTTTTTGTAAAATTGTAATTTTTCCTTGATTGGATTGAGTACTTGCTTTGACAAAAATGGTCTTATTTGAGCTTGGTTTGTCAAATTTAGAGAATCCAAGACCACTTTTATCGTTTGAGTATCTTTGCATGTTTAGAACATTTTCCAATCCTATATGTCCATTTTCATATCGTTCAATTACTCTATTTAACTGAACAATTTTAAATGAAAGGGAATCACATTTATTGCATGTAAAATTCTGTTTTGATTTTTCAGCACCTTTTTCCATCATGTCAATTTTTTCTTTAAGACTTGAGATCTGTTTCTTTTGTGTTGACACTTGTTTAAACAAATTTTTACATTCAATAAGGAGTTCCTTTATAGCGTTTTGAGCATCATTGTATTCTATGATTAATTCACTATTAGTTTTATTACAATGAAGAAAGTTTATGTTACTAACCTCTTCATCATCATCTGATTGATGTGATGCCATTAGTACAACATTAGCGCATTCCTCACTTTCTGTTTCTGATGATGAACTTACTTCGTTATCTTCCCAAGCTATGTATGCTTTCTTGAAGTCTTTCCTTTAACCGGCATTTTTCTTGATGAGGTTTGGACATTCTGCTTTGATATGTCCTTGTTTCCTGCATTCGAAACAAGTGAAGTTTTGGCTTGAAGTAGAATTATCCTTTTTCTTGAAACTTTCCTTTTTGAAAGTTCTATCATTTTTAAGAAACTTGCCAAATTTCCTAACAAGGGAAGTAATGTTTTCGTCTTCATAAGAACTTTCATCTGTGGTTTGTTCCTTTGATTCGGTCTTTAGAGCAACGTTTTTGGTCTTCTTTATTAGACTTTCAGTTTGCTCCAACATTCCAAGTTCAATTTCATGTTCTTGGAGTTTTCCAAATAATGCAGAAAGTGACATCTTGGATAAGCTTTTCTTTTCTGATATTACTGTCACCTTTGGTTGCCAAGCCCTTGTTAGTGATCTTAATACTTTCAGATTTAGTTCATCGTTGAAGAAAATCTTTCCAAGAGCCGTCAAGTGATTTGTTAAGTGGGAAAATCTTTTCTGCATGTCTAAGATAGATTCTCCGGGCTCCATACGAAATAACTCATATTCTTGAGAAAGTGTATTAAGTTTAGATCGTTTTACCTCTATGGTGCCTTCATGGGTTACTTCCAATGTGTCCCATATCTCTTTGGCTATTTTACAGTGAGATATGCGGAAAAATTCATCCATACCTAGTGCTGATTGTAGAATGTTTTTAGCCTTTTTATCAACCATCACTTTTCTTTTATCTTCATCGGTACAAGAATTCTTTATCTTAATTTCTTCTTTGTTGTTGATGACTGTTGTTGGAATGTAAGGACTATTTTCAACAGCATCCCATATTTCGTCTCCCTGTGCCTCAAGATATGCTTGCATGCGTATTTTCCAAAAATCATAATGCTCACCGACGAAGTATGGTGGTCTGTTACTGCTGCCACCATCTCTGAAAACAGGTTGTGTGTACAGATATGCACCTAAGAAGGGGGTTGAATTAGGTGTTTAAGAGTATTTCTTGTTTTCAGCGAATTAGCAATCGATTTTTGTGTTTAAGGATAATAAGTGAAGGAAGTAAATGGCAACAATGTAAAGAACACAACAATATTATCTTGGTTCCCCTTATACCCAAGGGTACATCCAGTCCTCTTGCACATCACAAGAGATTTCTCCACTATTGTTAGAAAATGTACAAATCCCACCCTAGGATCTCTGCTACAAACTTCTAACAAAACCTCTAAGATAGCACCCCACTATCTTAGATAATGTACAAGATAGCACCCCACTATCTTAGATAAAACTACTTAAAAAAAGTACTACTTTCTTTTTACAAATAATGTGATTTGCTAAGAATATAAGAATATGAAAGACAGGTATAATGATAACAATCCAATATTGCTTCAAGTACTTTGAGAACCTTTGTCAAGGATATGAAAATGAAACATAAGTACTTGAATTATGAAAAATGACTTTGAGAAAAATAGAAAAGTTGTTCAAAGTCGTTCAAGATTTGGCCGTGGGATTGTCCTCAATGAATCTGAAGTTATGGTGTATTTATAGTCCATAAACATCTCTTCAGATTCGTGGCCATTGATCCAAGAGGTTTGAGGAGCAATTGCAATGATTTAGAGTTGATTCAGAACTGAAAAATTGCATTGTTTCCAATTGTATTCGAATACAGGATGTATGTATTCGAATACACCTCTTTGTAACGTTCAAATTTATTCAAATTTAACACTGTGTAGTCGAATACACATGTATGTAGTCGAATACAGATTGATCAATTTTGCCACTGACTTGTTGGTTGTAGTCGAATACAACAGGATGTAGTCGAATACAACAGAGGCTTTTGCTACTGACTTAGCAATTTTCATCTGTATTCGAATACACTTACGTTGTATTCGAATACACCTTTGTATTTTGTCAAAAATATTAATTTTAACACTTTGTAAATGTAATTTTGACTTTTGAAAATACTTTTTATGCATATGTAAAGATGTGAGGTTCTCATTGTATTGGAGCTATGGGTTGTATCATTTACCTTTACATTTAAACATCTAGTATGTTTGAATAAAAGTTTATCAATAAGATATTTTGGACTTCTTCTTTTTGAGCTTGTTGTCTTGATCATCATCATCGTTGGTCTTTTGTCTTCATCAAAAACATGTATTTTACAGCCTGTAATCTTAGGTCTCCACTTGCTTGGCAAACTCCTAAGAATTTACTTCACATGATCATCAATAGTATAACTCTTTCCAGGAACCTTTATTCCTGAGACCAGAGTTTGGAAAACATTGTTTCAATGTCTTCAACTTCTTCCATTTGAAATAGTTAATTTTTTCCGACTAGGAGATTGGCCTTTGCTTCTTGAACTTGCTTCTGTCCTTTATAAGTTAGAACTAGATTGTCATAGATGTTCTTTCCTATACCTTTGTCAGTGCATTTGTCAAACTTCTTAAAGGTGATTGTATTTATCATGAAGGTTCTGGACTTGTGATGCATCTTGTACATCTTCTTTTGTTCAACATCTATCTCTTTCTTTGGAATTTATGTGCCATCAGTATTTGTTGGAGCATTGTAGCAATCTTCCACTAAGTCCTAAAGTTCAGGATCTTGTGAGATAAAGAAGCTTCTGAGTCTTTCCCTCCAGTACTCAAATCTTTCTCCATCAAACAGAGGTGGTTTATTGATGTTTCCATCGATGTCATCTTCACCTAATCCAGACATGTTGCATCCTTGGATCTTTCCTCAAACATTGTTGGAGTCAGACACTATGTTTCTTAGATAATAATAGCTAGAGGCAGAATTGCATGACTTAGCATTAGTGGCTTTGGACAACTAACATTGTTGAATAATCAAAGTCAATGCAACATTAGATGCTGCATATCAGAGGCAACATTTGGAGTGTTTGCAACTTTTTGATCAATGAAATATGAGCTTTGAATGCATGGATTGAACAATCTCTTTAGAGACATGTTGAGTTTGTGCACATCAGAGGCACACAAGGGCTTTAGTGGCATGATTGAAATCCAGTCTTCAGACCCAATTATTAGAGGCAGTCTTTGTAACCTTCAGAAGCACGTTGCTTTCATAGGCATACATGTATGCTTTCGTGTTCCTCTGATCTCATCCTCTAGTCACTTCCTTTGGTAGCTTCCTCTGGTTTTCTTGCACTACAAGAAAATCGACTTCTAGTGGAAGAAAAATTTTGTCACAAAAAGTCACATGTCGTAGGTAAAGGTCACAAATACTTTGAGTGACACTCGCATCCACCGTCAACTTTAAGGCGGTGTCTTGCTATGTTTTGAGGACTATCCCTACATGTTTTTTATTTCTACCTAATACGATGATTGTCATTAAAAACTAAATAAATATAAATAAAGAATTGATCTCTTCCTACGGTATCGTTGTCACTTAAACTTATTATTATTTATTAAATTAAATTTATTTTATCTCACTACTAATTGTAATACTAAATTCTCCAATGTTCTAACTCTTTGGTTTTTAGGATTTTTGAGTTTTTTTGTAGGTTGTGGTTATATGTGGTTTTGTCATTATTCTTCCGCTTTGATCCACTATTTATAGATGAAATTAGGGTTTTAGTGTACTCCCTTGTGAATTCTGAATCGCGTCTTCATTCCAACAACGTCAACAAATATTTCTTCCAAATATAATTCTAAAAGATATGTTTTGTTAATATGACCCTTAGCCAATTCTTTTATTTTCAAATATAATATTGAGCAAATTTTCTAGAAGGATATTGTGCGTATTTGTTCAGATTACATTTGCAAATTGATTCAGTTGAGTCTTGCTTCATACACTTGATTTGATTTGAGGGGGAATGGTTGTTGGGCTTGTTCTTGGACCTTCAGAAGTAAGAATACAACTAAGTCCAATTTAGTATTTTTGTCAATCTATTAGAGCCTTTGACCTTCCATCGGAGTCGTTGACTTTTCTCCATCAGAATAATTGTATTGATTATTGGAGTAAGTGTTGGAACCAAGTTGATTTTACAGTTAGAGTTTTGATGTTAACAAATGTATTTTATGAGAACAATATATTTGACTTCGAAGAGTATGAAAGAAGATTCATGTTTTTGAAGAAAATCTAAAATAAGATTTGATTCAAATTTATAATTGAAGAAAATCTTAAATAAGATTTGATTCAAAATTATAATTCATTAAAATCTAAAATAATATTTGATTCCAATTTATAATTGATGAAAATCTAAAATAAGATTTGATTCATATTTATAGTTGAAGAAAATCTTTGACCAAGTTGAAAAGAAAATATGGTCAAGATTTGAAGAATATTTGAAGAAGATTTGATCAAGATTTGAAGAATATTTGAAGAAGATTTGATCAAGATTTGAAGAATATTTGAAGACGATTTGAAGAATATTTTGAGAAGATTTGAAGAATATTTGATCAACATTTAATTGAAGATTTGAAGAATATTTGATCAACATTTAATGAAGATTTGAAGAATTTACAAATTCAATCTACACAAAATAGGAACAGAATCATTCTGAAGAATTTACAAAGTCAATCTACACAAAATAGGAACATAATCAATTTGAAGAATTTACACACTCAATCTAAACAAGATACGATTCAGAATTAAATAAGGACTAAGTTGAAGCCCAATTTTTCACTATAAATAGACACTCAAGGCTGAAGGAGAAAAGCATCTAAAAGCAGAAAAGAGTAACTCTAGCTCAAAGTTCTCAATTCATCTTAGAGTTCAAAGAGAGAAACACTTGTTCAAATTAGAAATATCTTTTGAGTGTTCTTTTCTTAAAGTGTGAGAGTTATTGTTATTATCAGCTTTGTTAGAAGCAACTACTCAAGTTTCAATCTCTTGTATCCAACCCGATAGTGGTTTAGTTCCTTCTTCAATCTGGGGTCGTCAGGTTGTTAGGAGAAGACTTGGCTTGTAGGGTCAAGGTGGTTAGTTCCTCAAAAGTTTGGGATTGTCAGGCTGTTTGGGAAGACTGACTTGAAGGGTCAGGTGCTTTGTAATTCAATGTTTTTGAATTAGTGGATTAAAGTCTTCTGGATGAGGGGACTGAATGTAGCCAAGTTAGTGATGAACCAGGATAATTCTACGTGTCAAATTATTTATGCTTTCATTGCTTGCTGCTTCTAAATTCGATTGCTTCTACTCCAAGTAAGTCACCAAAACCAAACTAATTTTTAATTATTTATAAATTATCAAAAAGGCATCAACTTTGTGCAAACACAATTCAACCCCCCCTTCACGTGTTCGCACCTTCAATTGGCATCAGAGCTCGGTCTCAAGGCTGAGCACTTTACACTGTTTGGGAAAAGATCCAAGGGTTCAATATGTCTGGATTCAATGAAGAAGCTGCTGGAGGAAATATCAACAGACCACCTCTGTTTGATGGAGAACGTTTTGAGTATTGGAAAGAGAGGCTGAGAAGTTTCTATATTTCACAAGATCCTGAACTTTGGGACTTGGTGGAAGATGGTTATATTGCTGCGAAAAATAAAGATGGTATTGAAATTCCAAGAAAGGAGATGAATGTTGATCAGAAGAAGATGTACAAGATGCATCATAAGTCCAGAACATTCATGATAAATGCAATCACCTTCAAGGAGTTTGACAAGTGCACCAACAAAGAGACAACAAAGAGTATTTATGATAGTCTGATTCTAACCTATGAAGGAAGTAAGCAAGTTCAAGAAGCAAAGGCCAACCTCTTAGTCAAAAAGTATGAGTTGTTCAAGATGGAAGAAGATGAAGACATTGAAACAATGTTTTCCAGATTTTAGACCCTGGTATCAGGATTAAAGGTACTTAAGAAGAGTTATACTACTGCTGATCATGTGAAGAAAATTCTTAGGAGTCTGACAAGTAAGTGGAGACCTAAGATCACTGCCATTCAGGAAGCAAAAGATCTGAATACTCTAAAGCTGGAAGAATTAATCAGCTCTCTCAGATCACATGAAATTGAGCTTGAAGAAGATGAACCCAAGAAGAAGAACAAGACTCTGGCCTTGAAATCTAAGCAGAAGAAGGTTCTAAAGGCAACATCAGATTCAGAGGATAGTGATTCAGATAATCAGAATCTGAACTCAGAGGAAGAGGAGATCGCTTTCATAACCAAAAAAGTTTGAATGATGTGGCACAACAAAAAGAAGAAATTTCCCCAAAGATATTCCAAGCAATCCAACAAAGGAAATTGTAACATCCCGACCCGATATCGGCGTTTTAATATGAAAACAAATATTTTTAAGTAATCTTTGGAAAAAAAATCTGGGGCGTTACAGAAATGATGATAAAAGCATTATCTGCTATGGATGCAATGAACCTGGACATATCAAGTCAAAATGTCCAAATATGGAGAAAGGAAAACGGAAAGATTCCAGACCCAAGAAGAAGAGTTTGATGGCTACATGGGATGATTCTGAGGAATCCTCTGACGATAAACAAGTAGATTTGGGTATGATGGCTCACACCAACTCTACCTCTGGATCCAACACAGATTCTGACTCTGAAGGTGAATCCACAGGTGAAGAAAGTGAGGTATTTTCTGAATTTACTCGATCTGATTTAATTACTGCTATAAATGATTTTTTAAATATTAATCACAAATTGTCTTTAAAACTAAAAACACTTAGGAAAGAAAATACAAATCTAATTGAAAATGTTAATGTTTTAAAGAATGAAAGTACTGAATTTAAAACAGAAAATACAAATCTGAAAACTGATATTACTGAACTTAAAACAGATAATGCAACTCTGAAAACTGATATTATTGAACTTAAAACAGAAAATGCAAATCTGAAAACTGATATTGTTGAATATAAGGCTGAAAAACTAACTCTAAAAACTAATTATAGTTCAACATCAATTGAAAATACCATACATAACTCTGATAAGCATGAAGAAGTATTTCAATATTTTATTGATAATGGTATGGAAAGAAGCAAGTATGCATCTATGATTTATGGGGTTAGTAGGAATGGTAAAAAAGGAATAGGATTTCAAGAAAAAGTAATTGAATCTAAGTTTATTCCCTCTAATGATTTATGCATTATTTGCTATAAGAAAGGTCACACTAAAATATCTTGTCCTATGTTAACCACATGGAAAGACAAGAAATCTTTAAGATCTAACAAACCAGGACCCAACCAAATTTGGGTACCAAAAGATAAAATTGTTTATGTTGCAGATGTTTTAAGCCATCAAATTGAAACACCAGTCATGGTGCCTGGTCAATGGATGCTTGCAATATATGAAGGCAAAAAGGTCTATGTTCCAAGCTCTACCAAACAGAAGCCAACTGATTCTGTTGGAAGAAGGAATGGTCAACACAATACTTATCAAAACCATAACCATATGATGAATCAGAAATATCAAAAATATCTGGAGTATCAAGAGACTCAAAACTGGCAGAGAAATCACACATATCAACAAAACTGGAACTACCATAAGAATCAGAATTACCATCAGAGAAACCTGATACATCAGCAGAAAAAGAAGTGGCAGATTAAAAGTCAGAATCAGGAGACTTCTTTGAACACTCCAATCAAATTCATGAAGACTACAAACCTGGATGGGAATTCAAATCCCTTCATCCAGACTCTCTAATCAGAGAATATGCAAACTCAGAATTTGAAAACCACAAAAGAAGAACTAAGAGGGTTTTCATAGTGAAACTAAAAGTGTTAACATATAGGTGATATCTTTCTTTAAATTTAATTATTTTCTGATATTATGCTTACTGTGATAACAAGAAGCTTGATCATAAAAATCAAAGCTAGATAAGTATTTTGCAGGTTCTCAAGAATTTAAGAGGAATGATGTTTAGGATCTAGTACCTAGACCATCGAAGAACATTATTGGAACCAAGTGGGTTTTCAGAAACAAGTTAAATGAAAAAGGTGAAGTGGTCATAAATAAGGCAAGACTTGTCGCATAAGGCTACAGTCAGCAAGAGGGCATTGATTACACTGAGACATTTGCTCCAGTGGCCAGGTTAGAAGCTATTCGTATCCTACTTTCTTTTGCTGCAAATAATAACATTAGATTATTTCAAAAGGATGTTAAAAGTGCTTTTCTAAATGGTTATATAAGTGAAGAAGTCTATGTTAAATAACCCCCAAGTTTTGAAAGTTCTTAATTTCCAAATCATGTTTTTAAAGTTAGGAAATCCTTGTTTGGTCTAAAACATGCACCCTACTTGTTCACTTGAAAAAGACGATTCAGGCAAAAAAAAAAATCTATAGAGGAATGATAGGATCCCTACTTTACCTTACCGCTTCCAGACCTGACATCATGTTTAGTGTATGTGTATGTGCAAGATTTCAAGCTGACCCTAGGGAATCACATTTAACTACTGTTAAGAGAATCCTTAGAAACCTAAAAGGCACTACCAACCTTACCTTTTTCTACAAGAAATCTTATAAGTACAAACTTAGTGGATACTGTGATTCTGATTATGCTGGAGATAAACTTGAAAGAAAGAGCACCAGTGGCAACTGCACATTTTTAGGTGACAACTTAATATCTTAGTCAAGTAAGAGACAAAACACCATTGCAATGTCAACAGCAGAGGCTGAGTACATTTCAGCAGCTGGCTGCAGTTCTCAACTACTTTGGATGAAACATCAACTTGAAGAATACAACATCCTAGAATCCAACATTCCCATCTATTGTGATAACACTTCTGCCATTTTTCTAGCCGAAAACCCTATCTTACACATAGAGATCAAACACCACTTCATTAGGGACTTTGTTCAAAAAGGGGTACTAAACATTCAATTTGTAGACACTGAACACCAATGGGCTGACATATTCACCAAACCACTACTTGAAGATTGGTTTGAATTCATCAAGAAAAACCTAAATCTTACTTGCATATCTGACTGATGTTGTCATCACTTCAAAGTATTTTAGTTTTACACTAGTTATTATATTTTCTTATATTATGTTATATTTACTTTATTAAAAAAAAAATGAAAGAAAAAAAAAGGTGAAAAAAAGGTGAAAAAAAAAATTAAAAAAAATAGAGAAAAAAAACAAAGAGAAAATAAATAGAGAAAAAAAAAGAGACAAAAAATATAGTTTCACGTTCAAGTCTTTTTGTTTGATGACAAAAGGGGGAGATAGATATTTGATAAAGTGGAGAGAAAATGATACTATGACTTAGGGGGAGCCCTAAGTTAGGGGAAGTCAACGAAATATAAAGAAAAGTTGTTATAAAAAATACAAGTTTTGTCATCATCAAAAAGGGGGAGATTGTTGGAACCAAGTTGATTTTACAATTAGAGTTTTGATGTCAAGAAAAGTATTTTATGAGAACAATATATTTGACTTCAAAGAGTGTGAAATAAGATTCATGTTTTTGAAGAAAATCTAAAATAAGATTTGATTCAAAATTATAATTGATGAAAATCTAAAATAAGATTTGATTCAAATTTATAATTCAAGAAAATCTTAAATAAGATTTGATTCAAAATTATAATTGATAAAAATCTAAAATAAGATTTGATTCAAATTTATAATTGATGAAAATCTAAAATAAGATTTGATTCATATTTATAATTGAAGAAAATCTTTGACCAAGTTGAAAAGAAAATATAGTCAAGATTTGAAGAATATTTGAAGAAGATTTGATCAAGATTTGAAGACGATTTGAAGAATATTTTGAGAAGATTTGAAGAATATTTGATCAACATTTAATTGAAGATTTGAAGAATATTTGATCAACATTTAATGAAGATATGAAGAATATTTGATTTGAAGAATTTACAAAGTCAATCTACACAAAATAGGAACAGAATCATTCTGAAGAATTTACAAAGTCAATCTACACAAAATAGGAACATAATCAATTTGAAGAATTTACAAACTCAATCTAAACAAGATACAATTCAGAATTAAATAAGGACTAAGTTGAAGCCTAATTTTTCACTATAAATAGACGCTCAAGGCTGAACGAGAAAAACATCGAAAAGCAGAAAAGAGTAACTCTAGCTCAAAATTCTCAATTCATCTTAGAGTTCAAATTAGAAATATCTTTTGAGTGTTCTTTTCTTAAAGTGTGAGAGTTATTGTTATTATTAGCTTTGTACGAAGCAACTACTCAAGTTTCAATCTCTTGTATCCAACCCGATAGTGGTTTAGTTCCTTCTTCAATCTGGGGTCGTCAGGTTGTTAGGTGTAAGATCCTCATTTTTTTTTATTATTAGTAATGTGCAAAATATATTTTTGCTTTATTTTTATAATTTCTAATGTGGTTGCTATTATTATTATTATTATTATTATTATTATTATTATTATTATTATTATTATTATTATTATTATTATTATTATTGTTATTATTATAATTGTATTCAATTACTATTTTTGAAAACTGTATTTGTGTATGACATGATATATTTAATTTGACTGAATATTTTGCTAAGTATTTGAAAAAAAAAACAAATGTTTATAATAACAACAATAATAATAGAAAAGAAAGAAAAATGAATCGGGAAACGTTAAAGACAAAATTACATTCAACTGATGAGTGAATATTTAGGGTCTTAATGGGCTTAGATTGAAAACATCACGTTCCCCACCTCTACTGATAGAAAAGGAAAAAAATAAACCGACGCCTCACATTCACAAATCCTCTGCGATAAGGAAAGAAAGGGCTTAGGGAGAAAAAGGAAGAAATTCAAGAACTAAAGAAGTTAGTGATTCATCCCCTCAAGTAAGAATTCTTTAATTATGACCATATTAACTTTATATAACCATTTATTTTTTTGGTAGTAGAACAAAACCCCTTATTGATATTATGGAAAATAAGATAAAATAGAATGAGATTGATCAATGAATATGTCTCCCTAAGTGTATCTTTATTTTTGATAGATAAGAACCTTTCCTTTATTGATTTTTATTTTCTTAATCAACTATGAGAAATATAGGTGCCATAATTGTTATGATGTTCAGATAAAATAATGAATAGGTTAGACGGTAGGATCAATTGTTATAAATAAATTAAGATAGTCGTTGTTGCAGAGGAAAGGAAAATTCTTAATATCGTTGGAGACAGATTATTAGGAACTCTATTATCTCATTATTATTATAATAACGGTCACACTAGTAGTAGGTTTTTGTACGTCAATCTATAAAAATAAAACTAAAAAGTTTTGACACTAAGTGAGAAGTAAATTAATTTATGAAGGTGTAACGTATTTGGAGCAAAGATCGTTGCGTAGGAACCTTATAACGACATTTATAACGGTAAGGGCATCACTCCATTCGCTTTCTTACTTGAATTATATGTGATATAAATGTACTGTGATGTTGTGTATTGAGTATGTTTGTGTGTTATCTTCAAAATGAATGTTATATGATACGTTGTTATAATGATTGTGCTTGACATGTTGTGGTTATTCAAGGTGATTACTTTGTGTCTAATCTAGGTTGGTTTAGGACAAGGTTGAGTGATTTTGGACACTCTGGTTGAGTGGTCTATATTGTTACTAACAACAGTGTCTACATTTATGCATTCATAGTTGTGTGGTGCGTCTATAATTGGTTGGAGCCCACAGATCCTTGCGGGGATTTTGAGTTAGTGGTGTTGCTTGGAAGGACCCACGAAGCCCTTGCGGGGAGGTGATATTCCGGAATCATGCATTGGCATATAGTCTAACAAATAAGATATGTGCATTTTGGTTGGATTGTATCTTTGGTGCGTTGTGATTTTTAATTGTTAAATGAAGTATATGGTTTGTTTATATTTTTTCTATAAAAATTATATATGCATGTTTATTTGCTCTATGTTTGTTATTTGGAGATGACCCTTACATTTGACAGGAAGTTGTGTATAATGTTACTTGAGCGAATAATGTCGCAGCCAACATAGTACGAGAAATACAGTGGAGTAAAATAGCATTCAGTTGGAGGCTTCGAGATACTTTTGTGCGGGTGTTAGCTTTGTTGGGTGAGTTTTCCACCAGTTCAAAGTTTATGACCAATTAGGATTTAGTTTTGGGTAGTAAAACGCCAAGAGATTTGACTTTAGAAGTTTCTTTTGTTTAACGTATTAAATTTACTTTTAGTAATTGCGAATACTCTAACTCATTAATTTTGAAAATACAATTGAAAAAGTTATTAATTGGTTTTAAAGTAAATGAGCATTTAAGATAATCTTATATAGAGTAAAAATATGTATTTTTAGGTTTAGAATTTCGTTAGTTAACGTCTCGAAAAAGCGGGATGTTACAATTGGTATCAGAGCAGTTCGATCTAGATTGGACTGCGGATTAGTGGGGTAGTTTTTAGTTTTGTCACTGTTGGTCATGTGTCTCAGAAGTCCTTAAGAGATAGTGTGTGAGTTTATGCACCACTCGAACCTTGATTGAAATATTTCCTCACCTAAAATTTTGTGTGCTTATTGCACAAGTACACAAAACATTATCTTAATCGATTTATCAGAGTGGCGCGACAGAAGCGTGGTTGAAACTTAGTGGGTCTTGTAGGGGTTGTGATATGGAGGTTGGAATTAAGATTGTAAGTTAGTTAATGGTTCAAAACTTTAGGAGAAGAAAATTATCGAGGGATTGAAAAAGATGATTGAGTCGTGTTCAATTCGACACGTAGAACATTAAGTGTGAATATTATGATAGTCACATTCATGATACTAAACGGTTATGATAGTGTTAAGTAGTTTTGGGTTGATGTAAAGTTATTACTAGTTGCATGATTGAGTAAGTATGAATTGTTAATGCTTAAGAGTATTCTATAGAGTAAAAAATATGTATTTTATAACCAAGAAGTTGAATTTGTGAAGCGTATGAATACTTGTAGGATATGATAACAAGTGTTTCAACTTTTGTGTTTGACAGTACTATACATTGAATGAATGAGAATGATTTAAAGCGATCAATCGTAGGCTTGATCAAAGATCTCAATGTAGTTGATACCAAGGACAACAGGCAAATATTGATTATTATGGGGTGAATAAAAAAAATGGTGTTGTTTGACCGAGGTTGTAGTGAATTAAAGATATTGAGATTTAAGAGTATATTAGAGACGATCCTCTTAAATTGAGTGTTAAGAATGAAATTTTTGGATTAAAGAAATGATTTGTGATTATGAGTTGTGAGTTGTAATTGACGAGTAAGTGATACTAAGCCATAAGGAAGTGAGAATTTAAGTAGTAAATCATATGGATTATATTTTAGTCATAAGAGTAACGATGAATTAAAATCCTTGCGGAAAGAATTCAAGTTGAATTTAGTTAGAGTATTAGATCAAAAAGATTGAACATTAAAAGTAAGAGCACTTTATAGTGGTTTGAGAATAATGGTACGTGGAGTATATTGGTGGGAAGTTGTCACAAATGTTTGACTCTCTAACATGTATTGAGATTATGATTATAAACAAAATCTTGTGTGGTGTAGGTTTCGGTCTGTAGATGACTTGAAGCTTTCTTGGTAGGATTAGAGTAATATCATACTTAATGGAAGTGATTTTAGAGTTGTAAATTTGTAGAATAATGTTGAGGAGGTTCAGCTTGAGGAATTTTGAAATAATTGCAGCATGATAGATAATATTTTCTCGACAGATAGGATTAGTGTGTCATATCTAGGAACTCTTTAGTGTCAATTTCGAGAACGAAACTATTTTTAGGTTGTTAGAATGTAAGACCCACATTTTTCTCTATTAGTGATAGTTTCGAGGACGAAACTATTTTATGTGGATAGAATGTAAGATCCTCATTTTTTTTATTATTAGTAATGTGCAAAATATATTTTTGCTTTATTTTTATAATTTCTAATGTGGTTGCTATTATTATTATTATTATTATTATTATTATTATTATTATTATTATTATTATTATTATTATTATTATTATTTTTATTATTATTATTATTATTATTATTATTATTATTGTTATTATTATAATTGTATTCAATTACTATTTTTGAAAACTATATTTGTGTATGACATGATATATTTAATTTGACTGAATATTTTGCTAAGTATTTGAAAAAAAAAACAAATGTTTATAATAACAACAATAGTAATAGAAAAGAAAGAAGAATGAATCGGGAAACGTTAAAGACAAAATTACATTCAACTGATGAGTGAATATTTAGGGTCTTAATGGGCTTAGATTGAAAACATCACGTTCCCCACTTCTACTGATAGAAAAGGAAAAAATAAACCGACGCCTCCCATTCACAAATCCTCTGCGATAAAGAAAGAAAGGGCTTAGGGAGAAAAAGGAAGAAATTCAAGAACTAAAGAAGTTAGTGATTCATCCCCTCAAGTAAGAATTCTTTAATTATGACCATATTAACTTTATATAACCATTTATTTTTTTGGTAGTAGAACAAAACCCCTTATTGATATTATGGAAAATAAGATAAAATAGAATGAGATTGATCAATGAATATGTCTCCCTAAGTGTATCTTTATTTCTGATAGATAAGAACCTTTCCTTTATTGATTTTTATTTTCTTAATCAACTATGAGAAATATAGGTGCCATAATTGTTATGATTGTTGGAACCAAGTTGGTTTTACATTTAGAGTTTTGATGTTAACAAAAGTATTTTATGAGAACAATATATTTGACTTCAA
>JBBPBP010009779.1:34009124-34065376 GCA_037974735.1 Cicer chorassanicum
AGAACATTCAAATCTGAAAACTGATATTGCTGAACATAAGGCTGAAAATCTAACTCTGAAAAGTAATTATAGTTCAACATCAATTGAAAATACCACATGTAACTCTGATAAGCATGAAGAAGTATTTCAAGATTTTATTGATAATGGTATGGAAAGAAGCAAGTATGCATCTATGATTTATGGGGTTAGTAGGAATGGTAAAAGAGGAATAGGATTTCAAGAAAAAGTAATTGAATCTAAGTTTATTCCGTCTGATGATTTATGTATTATTTGCTATAAGAAAGGTCACAATAAAATATCTTGTCCTATGCTAACCACATGGAAAGACAAGAAATCTTTAAGATCTAACAAACCAGGACCCAACCAAATTTGGGTACCAAAAGATAAAATTGTTTATGTTGCAGATGTTCTAAGCAATCAAATTGAAACACCAATCATGGTGCCTGGTCAATGGATGCTTGCAATATATGACGGCAAAAAGGTCTATGTTCCAAGCTCTACCAAACAGAAGCCAATTGACTCTATTGGAAGAAGGAATGGTCAACACAATACTTATCAGAACCAGAACCATACGATGAATCAGAAACATCAGAAACATTTGGAGTGTCAACATACTCAAAACTAGCAGAGAAATCACACATATCAACAGAACTGGAACTACCATAAGAATCAGAATTACCATCAGAGAAACCCGATACATCAGCAGAAACAGAAGTGGCAGATTAAAAGTCAGAATCAGGAGACTTCTTTGAACACTCCTATCAAATTCATGAAGACTACAAACCTGGATGGGAATTCAAATCCCTTCATCCAGACTCTCTAATCAGAGAATATGCAAACTCAGAATCTGAAAACCACAAAAGAAGAACATGGTTTTCATAGTGAAACTGAAACTGTTAACATACAGGTGATATCTTTCTTTAAATTTAATTATTTTCTGATATTATGTTAATGTGATAACAAGAAGCTTGATCATAAAAATCAAAGCTATATAAGTATTTTGCAGGTTCTCAAGAATTTAAGAGGAATGATGTTTAGGATCTAGTACTTAGACCAGCGAAGAACATTATTGGAACCAAGTGGGTTTTCAGAAACAAGCTAAATGAAAAAGGTGAAGTGATCAGAAATAAGGCAAGACTGGTCGCACAAGGCTACAATCAGCAAGAGGGCATTGATTACACTAAGACATTTGCTCTAGTGGTCAGGTTAGAAGCTATTCGTATCCTACTTTCTTTTGCTGCAAATAATAACATTACATTATTTCAAATGGATGTTAAAAGTGATTTTCTAAATTATTATATAAGTGAAGAAGTTTATGTTAAACAACACCCAGGTTTTGAAAGTTCTGAATTTCCAAATCATGTTTTTAAACTTAGGAAATCCTTGTATGGTCTAAAACAAGCACATAGGGCGTGGTATGATAGACTTAGTAACTTCTTATTTAAAAATAACTTTGAAAGATGACAAGTTGAAAATACACTCTTTAGATAACATTCTTATTATTCAAATTTATGTTGATGACATTATATTTGGATCTACTAATGGCACTCTTTGTCAAGAATTTTCTAAATTGATGCAGCTTGAATTTCAATTCAATATGATGGGAGAACTTAAGTTCTTCTTAGGGATACAAATTCAACAAGTCAAAAGGTATATACATTCATCAAACTAAATATACAAAGGAGCTTCTTAGGAAGTTTAAGATGAGTAATTGCAGACCTATGGCTACACCAATGCACCCTACTTGTTCACTTGAAAAAGATGATTCAGGCAAAAAAAAAAAAAAAGAAACTTAGTGGATATTGTGATTCTGATTATGCTGGAGATAAACTTGAGAGAAAGAGCACCAGTGGCAACTGCACATTTTTAGGTAACAATTTAATATCATGGTCAAGTAAGAGACAAAACACCCTTGCAATGTCAACATCAGAGGCTACAACATCCTAGATGAAACATCAACTTGAAGACTACAACATCCTAGAATCCAACATTCCCATCTATTGCGATAACACTTCTGCCATTTGTCTAGCCAAAAATCCTATCTTACATTCTAGAGCTAAACACATAGAGATCAAACACCACTTCATTAGGGACTTTGTTCAAAAAGGGGTACTAACCATTCAATTTATAGACACTGAACACCAATGGGCTGACATATTCACCAAACCACTACCTGAAGATAGGTTTGACTTCATCAAGAAAAACCTAAACCTTACATTCATACTTGACTGATGTTGTGATCACTTCAAAGTATTTTAGTTTTACACTAGTTATTATATTTTCTTATATTATGTTATATTTATTTTATTAAAAAAAAAAAGAGAAAAAAAAAGAGAAGAGAAAAAAAAAGAAAAAAAAAGAGAAAAAATAAAAACAAAGAAAGCAGAGTTTCACATTCAAGTCTTTTTGTCTGATGACAAAAGGGGGAGAAATATATTTGATAAAGTGGAGATAAAATGATACTAAGACTTAGCGGGAGTCAAAGAAATATAAAGAAAAGTTGTTATCAAAAATACAGGTTTTGTCATCATCAAAAAGGGGGAGATTGTTGGTACCAAGTTGGTTTTACATATATAGTTTTGATGTTAACAAAAGTATTTTATGAGAACAATATATTTGACTTCAAAGAGTATGAAAGAAGATTAATGTTTTTGAAGAAAATCTAAAATAAGATTTGATTCAAAATTATAATTGATGAAAATCTAAAATAAGATTTGATTCAAATTTATAATTGAAGAAAATCTTAAATAAGATTTGATTCAAATTTATAATTGAAGAAAATCTAAAATAAGATTTGATTCAAATTTATAATGGATGAAAAATCTAAAATAAGATTTGATTCATATTTATATTTGAAGAAGATTTGAAGAATATTTGAAGAAGATTTGAAGAATATTTGAAGAAGATTTGAAGAAGATTTGAAAAATATTTGAAGAAGATTTGAGGAATATTTGAAGAAGATTTAAAAATATTTGAAGAAGATTTGATTAAGATTTGAAGAAGATTTAGTGAAGATTTGAAGAAGATTTGATTAACATTTAATGAAGATTTGAAGAATATTTGATCAACATTTAATGAAGATTTGAGGAAGATTTGAAGAATATTTGATATGAAGAATTTACAAAGTCAATCTACACTAAATAAGAACAGAATCATTCTGAAGAATTTACAAAGTCAATCTACACTAAATAAGAACAGAATCATTCTGAAGAATTTACAAAGTAAATCTACACAAAATAGGAACAGAATCAATTTGAAGAATTTGCAAACTAAATCTAAACAAGATACAATTCAGAATTAAATAAGGACTAAGTTGAAGCCCAAATTTTCACTATAAATAGACACTCAAGGCTGAAGGAGAAAAGGCATCAAAAAGTAGTAGAACTCAAGCTCAAGATTCCAATATCATCTTAGAGTTCAAAGAGAGAAACACTTGTTCAGGTTAGAAATATTTTTGAGTGTTCTTTTCTTAAAGTGTGAGAGTTATTGTTATTATCAGCTTTGTTAGAAGCAACTACTCAAGTTTCAATCTCTTGTATCCAACCCGATAGTGGTTTAGTTCCTTCTTCAATCTGGGGTCGTCAGGTTGTTAGGAGAAGACTTGGCTTGTAGGGTCAAGGTGGTTAGTTCCTCAAAAGTCTGGGGTTGTCAGGCTGTTTGGGAAGACTGACTTGGAGGGTCAGGTGCTTTGTAATTCAAGGTTTTTGAATTAGTGGATTAAAGCCTTCTGAATGAGGGGACTGGATGTAGCCAAGTTAGTGGTGAACCAGGATAATTCTACGCGTCAAATTATTTATGCTTTCATTGCTTGCTGCTTCTAAATTCGATTGCTTCTACTCCAAGTAAGTCACCAAAACCAAACTAATTTTTTAATTATTTATAAATTATCAAAAAGGTATCAACCTTGTGCAAACACAATTCAACCCCCCTTCTCGTGTTCGCACCTTCAGTTTTGATGTTAAAAAAAGTATTTTATGAGAATAGTATATTTGACTTCAAAGAGTATGAAAGAAGATTAATGTTTTTGAAGAAAATCTAAAATAAGATTTGATTCAAATTTATAATTGAAGAAAAATCTTAAATAAGATTTGATTCAAAATTATAATTGATGAAAATCTAAAATAAGATTTGATTCAAATTTATAATTGAAGAAAATCTTAAATAAGATTTGATTCAAAATTATAATTGATGAAAATCTAAAATAAGATTTGATTCAAATTTATAATTGATGAAAATCTAAAATAAGATTTTTCTTTTTTTTTTTCTTCTTTCTCCCCCTTTTGTCATGTTTAGTGTATGTGTATGTGCAAGATTTCAAGCTGACCCTAGGGAATCACATTTAACTGCTGTTAAGAGAATCCTTAGATACCTAAAAGGCACTACCAACCTTACCTTGTTCTACAAGAAATCTCATAAGTACAAACTTAGTGGATACTGTGATTCTGATTATGCTGGAGATAAACTTGAAAGAAAGAGCACCAGTGGCAACTGCACATTTTTAGGTGACAACTTAATATCTTGGTCAAGTAAGAGACAAAACACCATTGCAATGTCAACAGCAGAGGCTGAGTACATTTCAGCAGCTAGCTGCAGTTCTCAACTACTTTGGATGAAACATCAACTTGAAGACTACAACATCCTAGAATCCAACATTCCCATCTATTGCGATAACACTTCTGCCATTTGTCTAGCCAAAAATCCTATCTTACATTCTAGAGCTAAACACATAGAGATCAAACACCACTTCATTAGGGACTTTGTTCAAAAAGGGGTACTAACCATTCAATTTATAGACACTGAACACCAATGGGCTGACATATTCACCAAACCACTACCTGAAGATAGGTTTGACTTCATAAAGAAAAACCTAAACCTTACATTCATACCTGACTGATGTTGTGATCACTTCAAAGTATTTTAGTTTTACACTAGTTATTATATTTTCTTATATTAAAAAAAAAAAGAAAAAAAAAAGAAAAAAAAAAAAAGCAGAGTTTCACATTCAATTCTTTTTGTCTGATGACAAAAGGGGGAGAAATATATTTGATAAAGTGGAGATAAAATGATACTAAGATTTAGGGGGAGCCCTAAGTTAGGGGGAGTCAAAGAAATATAAAGAAAAGTTGTTATAAAAAATACAAGTTTTGTCATCATCAAAAAGGGGGAGATTGTTGGAACCAAGTTGGTTTTACATTTAGAGTTTTGATGTTAACAAAAGTATTTTATGAGAACAATATATTTGACTTCAAAGAGTATGAAAGAAGATTAATGTTTTTGAAGAAAATCTAAAATAAGATTTGATTCAAATTTATAATTGAAGAAAAATCTTAAATAAGATTTGATTCAAATTTATAATTGAAGAAAATCTAAAATAAGATTTGATTCAAATTTATAATGGATGAAAAATCTAAAATAAGATTTGATTCATATTTATATTTGAAGAAGATTTGAAGAAGATTTGAAGAATATTTGAAGAAGATTTGAAAAATATTTGAAGAAGATTTGAAGAATATTTGAAGAAGATTTGAAGAAGATTTGAAGAAGATTTGAAGATGATTTGAAAAATATTTGAAGAAGATTTGATTAAGATTTGAAGAAGATTTAGTGAAGATTTGAAGAAGATTTGATTAACATTTAATGAAGATTTGAAGAATATTTGATCAAAATTTAATGAAGATTTGAAGAATATTTGATATGAAGAATTTACAAAGTCAATCTACACAAAATTGGAACAGAATCATTCTGAAGAATTTACAAAGTCAATCTACACAAAATAGGAACAGAATCAATTTGAAGAATTTGCAAACTCAATCTAAACAAGATACAATTCAGAATTAAATAAGGACTAAGTTGAAGCCCAATTTTTCACTATAAATAGACACTCAAGGCTGAAGGAGAAAAGTATCAAAAAGTAGAAGAACTCAAGCTCAAGATTCCAAATTCATCTTAGAGTTCAAAGAGAGAAACACTTGTTCAGGCTAGAAATATTTTTTGAGTGTTCTTTTCTTAAAGTGTGAGAGTTATTGTTATTATCAACTTTGTTAGAAGCAGCTACTCAAGTTTCAATCTCTTGTATCCAACCCGATAGTGGTTTAGTTCCTTCTTCAATCTGGGGTCGTCAGGTTGTTAGGAGAAGACTTGGCTTGTAGGGTCAAGGTGGTTAGTTCCTCAAAAGTCTGGGGTTGTCAGGCTGTTTGGGAAGACTGGCTTGGAGGGTCAGGTGCTTTGTAATTCAAGGTTTTTGAATTAGTGGATTAAAGCCTTCTGAATGAGGGGACTGGATGTAGCCAAGTTAGTGGTGAACCAGGATAATTCTACGCGTCAAATTATTTATGCTTTCATTGATTGCTGCTTCTAAATTCGATTGCTTCTACTCCAAGTAAGTCACCAAAACCAAACTAATTTTTTAATTATTTATAAATTATCAAAAAGGTATCAACTTTGTGCAAACACAATTCAACCCCCCCTTCTCGTGTTCGCACCTTCAATGATGTTCAGATAAAATAATGAATAGGTTAGACGGTAGGATCAATTGTTATAAATAAATTAAGATAGTCGTTGTTGCAGAGGAAAGGAAAATTCTTAATATCGTGGGAGATAGATTATTAAGAACTCTATTATCTCATTATTATTATAATAACGGTCACACTAGTAGTAGGTTTTTGTACGTCAATCTATAAAAATAAAACTAAAAAGTTTTGACACTAAGTGAGAAGTAAATTAATTTATGAAGGTGTAACGTATTTGGAGCAAAGATCGTTGCGTAGGAACCTTATAACGATATTTATAACGGTAAGGGCATCACTCCATTCGCTTTCTTACTTGAATTATATGTGATATAAATGTACTGTGATGTTGTGTATTGAGTATGTTTGTGTGTTATCTTCAAAATGAATGTTATATGATACGTTGTTATAATGGTTGTGCTTGACATGTTGTGGTTATTCAAGGTGATTACTTTGTGTCTAAACTAGGTTGATTTAGGACAAGGTTGAGTGATTTTGGACACTCTGGTTGAGTGGTCTATATTGTTACTAACAACAGTGTCTACATTTATGCATTCAGAGTTGTGTGGTGCGTCCATAATTGGTTGGAGCCCACAGATCCTTGCGGGGATTTTGAGTTAGTGGTGTTGCTTGGAAGGACCCACGAAGCCCTTGCGGGGAGGTGATATTCCGGAATCTTGCATTGGCATATAGTCTAACAAATAAGATCTGTGCATTTTGGTTGGATTGTATCTTTTGTGCGTTGTGATTTTTAATTGTTAAATGAAGTATATGGTTTGTTTATATTTTTGCTATAACAATTATATATGCATGTTTATTTGCTCTGTGTTTGTTATTTGGAGATGACCCTTACATTTGACAGGAAGTTGTGTATAATGTTACTTGAGCGAATAATGTCGCAGCCAACATAGTAGGAGAAATACAAGGGAGTACAATAGCATTCAGTTGGAGGCTTCGAGATACTTTTGTGCGGGTGTTAGACTTGTTGGGTGAGTTTTCCACCAGTCCAATGTTTATGACCAATTAGGATTTAGTTTTGGGTAGTAAAACGCCAAGAGATTTGACTTTAGAAGTTTCTTTTGTTTAACGTATTAAATTTACTTTTAGTAATTGCGAATACTTTGACTCATTAATTTTGAAAATACAATTGAAAAAGTTATTAATTGGTTTTAAAGTAAATGAGCATTTAAGATAATCTTATATAGAGTAAAAATATGTATTTTTAGGTTTAGAATTTCGTTTGTTAACGTCTCGAAAGAGCGGGATGTTACATTAGGAGAAGACTTGGCTTGTAGGGTCAAGGTGGTTAGTTCCTCAAACGTCTGGGATTGTCAGGCTGTTTGGGAAGACTGACTTGGAGGGTCAGGTGCTTTGTAATTCAAGGTTCTTGAATTAGTGGATTAAAGCCTTCTGAATGAGGGGACTGGATGTAGCCAAGTTAGTGGTGAACCAAGATAATTCTACGCGTCAAATTATTTATGCTTTCATTGCTTGCTGCTTCTAAATTTGATTGCTTCTACTCCAAGTAAGTCACCAAAACCAAACTAATTTTTAATTATTTATAAATTATCAAAAAGGCATCAACTTTGTGCAAACACAATTCAACCCCCTCTTCTCGTGTTCGCACCTTCAGTAAGATGTTGTGTTGCTTAAATAATCAAAGTCAGAGGCAGATGTAAAGTTGTGTGACTTAGAATTAGTGGCATGGGCAACTTCACCTTTGTTTCTTTTTTAGAGTCATTTCAACTTCAGAGTATGCTTCGTATCAGAGGCATCACTTTAGAACGAGTTGCAATCTTCAGAGTTAGCGGAACATATGTTTCAAAAGAAGACTTGAATAGTGGCATCAGACTTTAGAGGCATGCTCAAAAATATTGTTCATTAAAGGCATGTTGAAGTTATTGTTCATAAGAGGCATTCTAAAGTTATTGTTCATCAGAGGCATGTTGAAGTTACTGTTCATCAGAAGCATGTTGAATTTACTGTTCATCAGAGGCATGTTGAGTTTACTGTTCATCAGAGGCATGTTGAATTTACTGTTCATCAGAGGCATGCTTAAGTTACTGTTCATCAGAGGCATGCTGAATCATCAGAGGCTTACTCATTAGAGGCATGCACACAAACTGACTCATTAGAGGCATGAAAATTAGAAACATGCTTCAATCTTCTGAGGCAGATGTAGAAACACATTCACCTACCATAAACACGTTTCAGAGGCAAATTCACAAACATTTCCAGCTCATGGATTTGACTGATTTTATATCGTTTCCTCTTACATTTTCATGTCTTCTGGTGGTGGTATCCTTTGGTGACTTTCTTTGGTAGTATCTTCTGGTGATGGTATCCTCTAGTCACTTCTTCAGGTGATATCCTCATGTGACTTTCTTTGGTGGTATTTTCGTTGGTGGTATCCTATGGTCATTTCCTCTTGTTATATTCTCTGGTGACTTTCTTTGGTGGTATCATTTGGTCGTTTCCTCCGATTTTCGTATTCTAATTTCTACATACTTAGTGAAATTTTTAGTGCAATAAATTGTTCTCTCAAAGTATTTTTGTTAGCATTAAAACCACATAGAGAATGTCAACCATCATATTTGTATTGAGAATGAGTTATTTCAAATTTATCATCAAAGTTTAAAATTCTTACAATTACATTAGCTACCTTTTCAGTAATAATGCTTCCATCTTTTCGAGTTGAAGTATCAATGTAAATCTGTGCTCGTGATGGTTGTTTTCTTCTAGATTTTGTTGTCTAACATTAGTAACAAGAATATCAACCATTATCACCAGAATTAACCATATATGTGTTGTTGCAATTTTGGGTATGAGAGGTACTAGTAAAATGACCCCTACACAGCTTGTTTACAATGATGGAAAAGTTGGACAATATTTTGCTCTCAAAGCTGGGATTTGTGTATCAAAAGACTTTGATGTTGTGAGAGTAACCAAGTCTCATTTGATTGCATCTTTGTTTGTCTTCCTAACATGCTTGAGCCAGTCAAATAGAGTACAATGAAGTAAGCTTTGTAATATTCTTAATTGGTACCTGTAGCTGAATGTTCAATGCTCATATGATTTAGAAAGTAATATATTGTTCGAAGTCTTCTGTTTATAAAATTATTGCAAGTGGTTAATTCTTATCTTATTATTTATTTTATGTTAAACTAGATTGGTCAACTTTAGTAATATACATGTATTTTTATCATGTAACAAATATTAAATCCTATAATTTCATGTTAAAATATCATTCAACTTCTAGAGTTCTCTGACTCGGCAATGTCCTATAATGTTTCTAAGGGCTTGGAAACTATTTCAATTTGTAGCCCTCTTAAATCATATCCTTATTTTTGCTTTAAATTAACTTCAAAATCTCTTATTTTTGCATCTAGTTTCCTTCATTACCACTCTTATTATTCTTACCCCATATTATAGTGCAATACATATATGGATTTGTTTTCTAGATAAAGTTGCGAATTGGATATGTTGAACAAACTCTCTAAGATGCATTAGGTCAAGTTGCAATGTACACTAAAGAACATTCTAAATCGCTTCCAGGAATTCAGTCTCCTTTTGAAGAGCTAAGCTAATCTTATTGAAATAGAGTGAATTAGTTTAAATGACTCTTCTTGTGAGGTTGGGGTGAAATAGCGATACATGCTTAGATTTATTGTATTCTTCTTTTCCTTTATTTATATTTAACTTATATTTTAAGTTATATGTATTCTATGTTAGTATATATTCTTCTTTCCTTTATATTTAAGTTACATCTATTAAATTTTTGTGTTATTAAATTCAAAATTTTCATTTTATTGTATTGAATTGAATGGATAAGAGTTGGATATCCTACAACCCTATCAACTCTCTTAATAAAGAGAAACACATTAGACAAGTTTTTAATTTTCTTGATTTTGCATTTGCAAAATTAAATGATAGATCATTTTATGGTTTGCTAATAAGAATATATGATTTAGGTGAAAAGAGAACAACAGGTTATTCACACTTGCTAGATGTGTAGGACATGCCAAATGGAGAGTTTATATTGGTGGATGTAGATTCTTTTGGCAATCGTATTGGTTGGGAAGGAAAAACTCTATTAAATGTAATAAAAAGTCTCGTAAGGAGATCTCAATGTGCTCCAATCAATTATGTTAACTGGTGTAAGATGCATGAGTCCTATATTACTGATATGATTGAACTTATTCAAGTGTTGTATAAGTTTTTAAAAGTTCTATTTCATTTCAGATTTTGTAGATATTGTTTTTTTTTTTTTGCAATAATATGTCTAACAAAATTTGGATTTTGCTAATTATTCATATGATAGACAAAGTTTCTGTTTGTTCTTAAATTCACCAAGCAAACTGAGAAGATACTAAAGGATAAAATATTTTGTTGACATTCTTGTTACTAATGAGAATAAATAACATCTCATAAATTTTCTGAATCAGCCTATGTACTTTGGTTGCGTACCTATAAAAATAACAAATAAAAAATTGGGTGTTTTTGTTCCGTTGCGGCATGTCCTCCTTCAAGTGGTAACACTAACGAGAACCCAAATAATATTAATAATGTCTTTGGGTTTTATTTTCTTTCAGAAATGGTGTTGGAAGAAGGGAGTGAAGAGAATAAGAAGAAATTACAATTGGAGATTGCTGAGTTCTACGATGAATTATCTGATGGTCGAACTCTAGTGGTTGAGAGGGTGTTGAGAAGACTGAGACCTAATTGGAATCCCTGAAATACCACACTTTGAATTAAAAATTTGAGAATTTGTGATTTGAAGAGAAAAAAATTGAGTTGAAGATGAAGATTGTTGAATTTTTAATAAAAAATTAGTGGTTGAAGATAAATATTATTTAGTTTTTTATTATTTAATTGGTTTACTAGTTAATTAATTAGTTTTCAGTTTTAATTAAATGATTAAATCAGTTAATAAAACAAATTTTAATTTTAAATATTAAATATTGTCTAGTCAACAACAATTACGCAGTCACCTGTCACCATGTGTCACTTCCTCAAAAATTAGCCATGTAACCATTTTTTACTAAAAAAATATTCATAAAGGACTTTTTTAAAACTTCTTAAAAATTTGCAAGGGAATAAATCAAACAAAAGAAATTACAAGGACTAAAATCAAAATAAAAAATATTTGCAAGAACCAAAAACATATTTAATCGTAGAAAAAATTAATAAGTTTTAAAAATAAACGCAACAAATAATAGACTTAGAAATAATTAGTTAATCAAAAAAACTTTATTTGAATTACAAAACATCTATACAACATCATTGAAGGAAAATACATGTTAAAAAAAATTACATAATACTATTTCAATAAAATCCTTCGATCAAACCAACGATAAATTTAGCAAAAATCAACTAACAAAGAATAACAAAAAGTAAAATAACATAATCCAAGAACTAAGCACTACTCACATCAAATTGAAACCTCAAATACACAAGCATAAACAAATGACGTGGAGACTATAGCTAATCGAACAACCAAAATACCATTAAAAAAACTCCATACCCCAACAAAACAACTGTGGCCATAGGAACACAATTCTTGCAATTCAAAATCTCAAAAATAGAAAATTTCAAATCAATGATATATGATTAAATTTATCGGATCAATTATCCCAACAGACATTCAATATTAATTCAACCAAAAAGCTCACATGAAATGTATAAGCATAGAGTAAAATAATAATATCATATATAAACTAGTTGAAAATGAACCTGAGGTTGAAAATAAGAAACTCCATATTTTTTTGCTCTTCCACTATCTTTTCTTTGAATATGCAAAAAGAACTTCAAATCAGTTTGAAAATTTGAAAAACGAAAATCAATCAAATGATTCAACCAACGCAAATTGCTAATAGAGAAAACATGATTTTCACTTACTCATGAATTCCTGAATCACGAATCGCCGAATAAATGAGTTGTCTATCATAAATCATTGAATCGTGATTGAAGGAAAATGATTCAAGAGGAATAATTATTGAATAAGAAATCAAAGGAAATCGATTGAAGAGGACACCGAAAGAATCGATTGAAGAGGGAATGGGAAGAAAGAGAACGATTGCTATGTTGTTAGAGGGAAATGGGAAGAAATCGGAAAAAAAAATTGAGATGGAAATGAGAAAGAAAGGGAATATGTTTTGTTGGATGAATATTTGTCTATCATGTTGTTGTGTTTGGGTGAATAAGTGAATACTTTTTTGGATGAATAGGTGAATATTTGAGTTTTTTTGTTTTTTGTTTTTTTTTTCAGTTAACAATAATAAGAAGGTATCATTAAAAGTTGAGTATCACAATAAATCTTTTTTTATTTGTAGTGTTATTCTAATTGTTGAACACTTAATGAAGTCATTAGTTTAAGTAAATTGTTCTCATAAAATATCTTTGGTAACATCAAAACCACAAAAAGAAAATCAACTTGGTTACAATATACTAATTAACATTGTATTGCAATGATCCAAGGCTGTTGAAAGACGATCGACATCAGGAGGACGAGGAAGAACGCCATTCACGGACCCTAATTTGTTCTTGGAACGAAGCGCAACAAACATTGAACGCCCAAGAGTGGTATGTCATGGCGGAGAGATGCGGAGAAACAAGGGCAACACTTAAATTATCACTCGGATGCATATCTAGCATGTCATCTTTATAGCTACGATTAGGAATTCCTGACGGTGAACGTGGAGGAGGATTTTGAGGAGAATGATCTTGAGCCTTCGAAGAAGCCACAAAGGTCGAAGAGGAACTTTCTTGATCGGAAACCATAGGGAAAAGGAGAGAGAAAAAAACAAACAAATTGGAAAAGAACGAAAAAATAAGATGAGAAAATTAAAGCAAAAGGAAGAAAGATCAGAGTAAAATCACTGACACCATGTTAAACTAAAATTTCTCATCCTCATTATTAAAGAAGAAAATAGTTTTACATTTTGCTTAGGTCAAAAGAGGAACGGGAAAGACTATATATACAAGATGATAATAATTATCCTAACTGGAAGGAAGTAACTACCCTAACAAAGTTCACTAAAAACAAAATAAACATAAAATCAAGATACTCTAATAAGAAACTTGGGTGTTACAGCTTTATTGTTGTTTCTTTTTAGTTTTATTGGTTAATCCACTTATATATAATATTTCTAAGGTACTAATAACCATAGAAATGGGGTACTATTTCCTCTAATTCACAATGTTTTAAATCCATTTTTCTTTCTCTAATTTAGTTACATGTAATGACTTAATGGTGTCATGTTGAATTTCGTTACAGCTTTACATGTTAACAAAATGATTTTTTAATAATTTGAAACAAACACCATTCAAACAATAAAAATTTATTTTTAGTTTCTCGGGGCCGAAGAAATTATGTGTTAAAATACTATTTTCTATCATTTATCTTATTCTATTTCTTATTCTCTTTTTGTTATTTTGACAGTGGCTGAAGAAACAGGGATAATGAACCATTCCGGAAGACAAAATTAAGAAGGAAGTGGTAACGGTTTTTTATTTCTAATAACTCCTCCTATGATGTTCATTGGTGTCTTGAGATTTATTTTCAAAAAATTAGTAACCATTAGAAATTATATGATATATATAATTTATAAGCCTCATTTATAATTAATTATTTATAAATTTTATTTTTCATTTTGCTTCGTGAACTAACACTCTTATTAAACAAACCTTATATCTTAGTAATTAACATAAATGCAATGACTTATATATCAAATCAAACACAATTGTTGTATTTACAATTTTATTTTACACAGTTTTATTTGTAATAGATGTATGAATTAGATAGATGAATTATAGGGAAGGAAATTGGTAGTAAAGTGTTAGTCACGTCACAAAAGAATAACTTGAAAAATATTAAAAGTGACATTAGCATATATAAAATTCACAAGTCAACTAAAGAAATTAAAAAATGGTTGAATGATTTGAATTGATAGTAGTAATTACTTTTCTTTCTACGATAGTAGGCTATCTTAAAAAAAAAAGTTTGAACTAAAACAAATGTATAACATACGTTCAGCTTAAAAAAGACATTGATTAAATTCAATTATGAAAATATGTGCATTTAGAATAGAATAATTCTAAAACCCGGTAGATACTTTGTTTTCATTGTATTAGTATGAAGAGCAATATCACTCTTCAAAATAAGTACTTCTTCCATCTCATTTGAAGTGTGTACCATTCTTTAGAAAATAATTAGTTGATTTGATTTCAATGTTAAAATGTTTCATTTACTCAAATGTTTTTATTAATTAGAACTAGCGGGAAAATTTGATGAGTTGAAATATAATAAATAAGAGTATTAGTTGAATAAAATAATTAATGTTGTATTGGTATTCTAAAATGACAAATAGTTTGAGACAAAAAGAAATAGCAAATGAGGTATAATTGCTTCCGCGTAAACTTGACTTGTTATAATGGAATAACAATTTATAAATTCGTGACAAATATAAAATATTTGGTTAAAACTTAATTTGTAGTCTTCATTTGTGCATCACCAGCTCACATGTCTCTTGTGTCGGGTCTTTTTTGATGAGTTGTATGAGTCAAAAGCAACAAATATAATGTCACTCATGATTCAATTATAATGCAAAAGGAAAAAATTGAAATTTGATTTGGAGAACGCAAATTTAAAACACATAGATTAGAGGTTTCAAATTATGTTGTAGACAAATGTGTTGTTATTATTGTTCCTTAATTACTGTGTGAACTTTAATTTTCAATGAATTGTGTTAATTTCAACCGTTGTCCAGTTGATTTATTGTGCTAAAAAAAATATGCATTATAACAATAGATCTACTTTGAATGATGGAAATTAGGAACTATCAAGACCTTATGGTTTAAAAAAAGAAGAGCAAATGGCCTAATAAGAACTGACTGAAAGGAGGCAAAATGTACAATTTGTTGAATTGAACATCAATAACTGTATTAGGCATAAAATAAATAAAAGCTAACATAAAAATTATGTAATTAAATATTCGGCATAAAATAGAACACACATTTTTAGTGGCTAGAAATCCCTTGTGGAAGAAAAAGATGGTCACGAAGGAGAAAAATATATCAAATTTAGTTACTCAAATGAATATAAACATTAGTTGGATTTTATCAAACACTACAAAAGCAATTTTGTTATACTTAAATTAGAGAGAAAGTTAGCGTAAACAATGGTTCATGTCTCGAGGTTGTGGTATCGTGTCTTCTTGAATATTGGTTCAGCCAAGAAAAAAGAAAAGATATTTAGTTTTGGACTTACATTGTAAATGATTACAAAATAAATCCATTTAATAAATGAATGAATAAATATAGATAAACGTTTATTGCATTATGAGCTATTATTAATTTTTTTATTGTTGATTTTTTTGTTGTTGATGAAATGAAATTGTGTAGTATATGAAGAATAGAAAGAGAAGAGATTCTAACTATGACAACTAAGCAAATAAGTGAGGTGAAAAAAATTGAGTTATGTGACATAAAATGTGATTAAGTGTCAAATGAATGGTGTAGGAGTCTATTTTAATATATTATAATAGATTCTACCCACTAATATGTGTAAAATGGTAATGGTAACTTCCTAATCTTGCTAATAATTGTAATTATTTTGTTGTGACTATTGGTCATGTGATGTTGTTCATTTTCATGTGTGGTGTTCATCTCTTTTGCTTAAAGTTTTTATTCATATCTTAAAGCAAAATATAAGTAAAAGACATCAACCCACCTTCTAGGAAGGGTTTAGAGCTCTCACCCAATCATGTGTTTAAAGGTTGGAAAAAAAAATACTAATATTGATATGCAATATTATGGGAGACACATTCAACATAGGGAAAAAAACATATTTGCTATGCAATAATATTGATATATGAACTTGAACATCTAATATAATAATTAAAATAGAACCCTAAAATTGTTCATTGTGATGTTTTGAAGCTATTGGATGGTTTGTATTTTTTTGTATGAGTTATTGAAATGAAAGTTTTGACGAGTAATTAGAGTTTTTTAAGTGTATTGATGAATCATTGAGTCATAAATTAAAACTGAAATTATATAATGTATGAAATAATTGTACTTGGGTAAGTGAAAATGGATTGCATTATATATTGAAGAAACAAAACATAATGGAATAGAAGATGAATTTGGAATGTGCCATATCAGAATTTTGGCAAGTTGGCAAATATTAGAGGATGTGGCATAGATGAAGAATTTTGGGGTTCTGTTTAATTATTATAATAGAAATAGATAATAGATGAGCAAATAATGAAAGCACCATTTAATATCTATACAATAAGCCACTGTTTGGTAAGGCCAATAAGCTAGTTTATAGCTTACAAGTTTGTTGGATTAAATGAGATATGTTTGATAAACAAGTTTTTCTAACAAGCTTATAGCTTATTTTGAGATGCTATTTCAAGTAGCGTTTAAGCTTATAGGTTATAGCTTTTGTAGTTTCTTCCATTTACAACCTCATTAATTTATTTTTATTAATTTTTATATATAAAACGTAACTGTACCACTAACTTACTATTCAGCCACTATCTTTAGTATCTTCTTATCGATGCTATTACTTCTATTTTTTGTTCAAAGTGGTACTATTACTTTTACATAACACATCCATTCTTTCAGTCCTTGCCAAAAAAAATTCACAGCAAAAATTTTAACTCCATGTATGCCAAAAATCTCTCTCACATAACACAAAATTGACAAAGACATGCATGAATAGAGTCGAACTCAATTTCTTTAATTCCTTGCCAAAATAACTCATTAAATTTTTCATCTTATTCATCTGACAAGAAATTCATAAAGTTAAATTTATTTTTTATGCCAAATTGTAAACCGTAAAATGAATTGCTTTTTACAATTACTATTTATACACACGAGGTTTGTTAAACTTTTAGAAATATCTTCTGATTTAAATTTATATTGTAATAAAAAAAAAGTAATTGATGTATAAAAAAAAACAAATGAATTCCGTGGTTTGTTACATTTTTTGGATTTTCTACCACAAAAGTCATAAATGAGATAAATATAGTAAAATAAAGAAAAGAGTAAACATGAGAGACGTATCAGGTGAATTGGATAATCACATTGAGAGGAGTAGAAGTCGGGCAGAAAAGTGGAAGCTATAAGATAACATCAACTAACTAACAACATGGAGAAGAAGAAAACATAAGAAATAAAGTGTAACAACATGGAGAAGAAGAAAACATAAGAAATAAAGTGAAGTAGAAAAATGGATTGAGTACAAAACAAAAAACAATAGATCGACTAAAACAATAAGCATAATATAGGATAAAAATGTCACATTTTTTGTTATTTTAAATTAAATAATCATATCATTTCATGTCATTTTATATTGTTAAAAGCTAAATATACCAAACACTTTAATTTCAATTAATTAGGTTTTCAACTATAAGTCATCAGTTATCAGATATCTATTATCAATCACCTTTTCAGCTATCATTTAACTTATAACTTAATTTAACAAACAAAGCCTTGGGCACTGTTTGGTAACGCAAATATGCTAGCTTATAGCTTATTAAACTAGATTATAAGCTTGTTTGATTAAAATGATCTGTTTGGTAAACAAGTTTTTCTTACAAGTTTATAGCTTATTTTGAGCACTATTTCAAGTATCTTTTGAGCTTATAGCTTTTTACACTTTCTTCCATTTATAACCTCATTAATTAATTAATTTATTTTTTATATATAAGACGTAACTGTCCCACTAACTTACTATTCACCCACTATCTTTAGTATCTTCTTCTCGGTGCTATTACTTCTATTTTTTTGTTCAGAGTGGTACTATTACTTCTACATAACACAACAAAAAATTTAACTTCATGCATGCCAAAAATCTCGGTCACATAACACACAATCGACAAAGGCATGCATGAATAGAGCTGACCTCAATTTCTTTAATTCATTGCCAAAATAACTCATAAAATCTTTCATCTTATTTATCTGACAAGAAATTCCTAAAGTTAAATTTACTTTTTATGCCAAATTGTAAACTGTAAAATAAATTGCTTTTTACAATTACTATTTATACACATGAGGTTTGTTAAAATTTTAGAGAACTCTTCAAATTTATGTTTATATTGTAATAAAAAAAAGTAACTAATGTACCTAAAAAATCAAATGAATTCTATTGTTTTTTATTTTTTTTATTTCAGAGCTTGGTTACATTAAACGAATGCCAGTGATCACTACTGGCGTGTAGTTGAGAGAAATATAATAAAATAAAGAAAAGAGTAAACATAAGAGACGTATCAGGTGAGTTGGGAAATCACATTGGGATGAACTTAAGTCAGAGAGAAAGGTGGAAGCTACACATTGAACTTGAGTTAGTATAAATTGAAAGCATGAATTAATATTTTAAAAGGGGATCACAATTCAAATTCCCCTTCCTTGTGATTGATATTGCTACTTCAATTGGCATCAGAGGTTGCCTATAAGGTTAAACACTTAACAAGTGTTCGAAGAAAATATTCAAGAAGTAATGTTAAAAGCCAAGTATATCGTTGAAGGAGGATCATCAAATAGACCACCTTACTTTGATGGTACAGGCTACTACTTTTAGAAAGGAAAAATACAACTATTCCTTAAGATGGAAAATTCATACCAATAGTTGATCAAAGTGATTCAACATCTGCTGAAAAGAAAGAAGCAGATTGGACAACAAAAGACAAAGCTAAGGTACTTCTAAATTCTAAAGGTAAATTGTTTTTGTCTTGTGCTTTGAATAGGGAGGAAAGCGAAAGAGTTGATGAATGTGATACAGCTTAAAAAATATGAGATACATTACAAACTCATCATGAAGGAACAAGCCATGTCAAAAATTGATATTGGTGTACAAAAGTTTGAACTATTTGAGATGAATGAAGGAGAAATCATTGATGAAATGTATTCAAGATTTACAACCATACTGAACGAAATGCACTCTCTTGGTAAGGCATACTCAGTCCAAGATAAAGTGAGAAATTTTTTGAGATGTCTCCCCATCATATGGAGACCAATGATCACAACCATAAGTCAAACCAAGAATCTTGATACACTTGATTTGGAAGAACTCATTGGAACTTTAAGAGCCCATGAAGTACTATACTAAGAGGATAAACCAACAAAGAAAGGCAAAATAATACCTTTAAAAGCATCACAAAATCTTCAAGAAAGCTCATCTTCACAAAAAGATGAAAGAGAAGACTCAAAAAAAAATTGGTCAAGAAGAAGTTGATGAAGAAGTAGTTCTTCTCACAAGAAAAATTTAAAGAATGGTGAGAAGAAGAGATCATAACAAAATAAGTTCTCCAAGCAAAAGGGAAAACTCTAAAATAGAAATAGATAAGAGTCAAATTACATTTTATGGGTGCAACAAACTAAGACATTATATCGCAGCGTGGAGGTGAGCAACTTTCCCTTCTGTCACTTCTCGAGATGGAGCTTAGATCTAGTAAATAAATTAGGATTTGTGTTTGTGGGTTTTGTTTATTTTTTGAAAACTAAAGGAAGAAGAAGAACGCAGGCTGGGAATTGAAGATAAAATTGCATAAATTAGAATTTAAAACTAAGAGTCTTACATTCTACCCCCCTAAAATTAGTTTCGTCCTCAAAACTACGCGTCGATAAACAAATCAGGGTGTTGATCCCTCATCTTGCTCTCCAATTCCCAAGTCGCGTCCCCAGTAGTTGGGTTCCAAATCACTTTGACCAACGAAACATCCTTGTTCCTTAATCGCTTAATCTTCCTGTCATCAATTCTCACAGGTAGTACTTCGAACGACAAATTCTCCTTTAGTACATCATCCCAGCTTCCTATATCATCTAGTACACAAGCTCTCAAAAGATCTTCCAAGGACTGATTTGTTCTCTAAGTCTGTCCGTCAGTTTGCGGATGGTAAGCTGAACCCAACCTTAGGTTCATTCCCAACGCATCATGCAATGCTCCCCAAAAGTGTGACGTGAATTTCGGATCACGATCTGAGACAATACTCGACAGTACTCCGAGTAATCTCACAATCTCAGCAATGTAGATCTCAGTTAGCTTATCTACCTTATATGTAGTCTTCACTGGTAAAAAGTTTGCGGATTTAGTCAATCGATCCACTATCACCCATATAGAATCATTCTTCCTCCTTGTTCTCGGCAATCTAGTTATAAAATCCATGGAAATGCTGTCCCATTTCCATTCAGGTATATCTAAAGGTTGCAACATTCCAGCAGGCCGCTGATGTTCCACCTTCGCTTTCTGGCAAGTTAGACAAGTTGATACTTACTCCACTACATGCCTCTTCATTCCTGGCCACCAATAATTTTGCCTTAAATCCTGATACATCTTTGTCGCTCCAGGATGAATGCTCAATTTACTTTTATGAGCCTCATCTAAAATTGTTTTCCTTTTGGTACACAAATTCTCCCATTACATCTCAAAATATTATTTGGCCCAATCTTGAACTCAGTCGTTTTCCCTTGCACTATTAGGTTCCTCTTCTCTTGAATTAAAGTGTCATTTTGAAAATTTGCAATGTCTTCAAGTAGTCCACTCGAAATCTGAATCATTCCGAATTTCAAAATTCCCGGTGCAAACTCTACGTTCAAGTGTAAGTCTCTGAATGCTTCCCACAACTCTTGTTGTCTAGCCATCACTATTGAAGACACTGACACACTTCTTCTACTCAACGCATCCGCCACTACATTGGCCTTCCCAGGGTGGTACTGCAATGTGAAATCAAAATCCTTGAGAGTCTCCATTCATCTCCTCTGACGCATGTTCAATTCCTTCTGATCAAACAAATATTTCAAAGTTTTATGGTCACTGAACACTGTGAACGTGCATCCATATACATAGTGCCTCGAGATCTTCAATGCAAAAACTACAACAGCAAGCTCTAAATCATGAGTAGGATAGTTCCTTTCATGAATCTTCCATTGCCTTGAGGCGTATGCTACAGCTTTCTTGTGTTGCATCAAAACACATCCCAAGCCTTGGTGAGATGCATCACAATAAACTTCATATGGCTCTTCTGGTTACGGTAAGATCAAAACTGGTGAGGTTGTCAACTTCTTCTAAAGTAATTGAAAATTCTCCTCACACTTCTCCATCCATGCAAACGGTTGATCTTTTCTAGTAAGTTGCGTCAATGGAGCTACAATCTTCGTGAATCCTTCAATAAAGCTCCTGTAGTACCCTGCTAGCCCTACAAAACTTCGTATATCAGTGACAGTCTGAGGCTGTTTCCAAGCAAGAACTGACTCAATCTTTGCTGGATCCACAGCGATTCCTTCCTTAGTTATCACATGACCTAAGAAATTCACTTCTTCCACCCAAAACTCACACTTTGACAAATTGGCATACAATTTCTTCTCGCGTAAGATCTCAAGAACTTGGTGCAAATGCTCTTCATGTTCTTCCTCAGTCCTTGAATAAATCAAAATATCATCAATGAACACCACAACAAATTTATCCAGAAATGGACTAAGGATTTTGTTCATGTAATCCATAAAAATTGCTGGTGCATTGGTAACTCCAAATGGCATCACAAGATATTCATAATGTCCATAATGAGTTCTTAAGGCCGTTTTCTGAATATCTCATTCTCTTACCCGGATCTGATGGTAACCCGACTTCAAGTCAATCTTTGAAAACACTGCGGCTCCTCTAAATTGATCCATCAAATCATCAATACGCAGAAAAGGATAACGATTCTTAATAGCCGCCTTATTAAGTTGCCGATAATCCACACATAAGCGTGAACTTCTGTCCTTCTTCTTAACTAGCAATACCGGAGCTCCCCATGGTGATACACTTGGTCTAATAAATTTCTTCTCTAACAAATCTTCAATTTGGCCTTTGAGCTCATTCAATTCCAATGGCGACATTCGATACGGTGCAATCGAAATTGGTCCGATTCCTGGATGCAAATCAATGAAAAACTCTACTTCTCTTACCAGTGGTAATCCTGGAATTTCTGTTGGAAATACGTCTGAGTACTCCTTGACAAGCACCACGTCTTCTATTTTCACATTTATCTTTGCCCCCACGTTAGCCAAAGACAAAAACTCATGAGTTCCTTCTCTTAGTGACACTCCGAGTTTGTTAGTAGCTAGATACTTAACAACTTTTGGTTCGGGAAAAAGAATCTGTTTGCGAGCACAATCCAAGATCACATAATGATACGACATCCAATCCATACCGAGAATGACCTCGAGTGATTGTAAAGGTAAACAAATCAAATTAATCAAGAAATCCCTATTTTGAATAGTCACGTGACACTGTAAACATGCAGTATTTACTGTCAATGTCTTAGCAGGTGTGGAAACAACCAAATCAAAAGGTAAAGGCGACACAGATAACTTCAAACGATTCCCACAATCCATAGCAATGAAGGAATGGGTTGCCTCCGAATCAAAAAGTGCATTTAAAGTGTTACCTGCAATCTCACAATCACGTTGAATCAGATTACTAGATGGATTTCCAGCTTCAGCACTCACGCAATAAATGCGTCTTCTAGCAGTAGGACGAGTAGCCCTAGTTGCATTCACAATTGGTTCCACCTTTGGAGCTCTGCAATCCCTTGCAAAGTGATCTGATTTCTGGCAATTGTAGCAAGTAAGACTCTTAGAAGTACAAGCATTAGCATAATGCCCCTCTTCCCCACATCGGAAACATCGAGTCACTTGCCCCACTTGTCTTCCAAGGTTCTGGTTCCCCGGGTGATTCTGACCTCTATTGTTGTTCTGCGGTCAGTTATAAGGCTTACCAACTTGTTTCCCTTTGTTGCCCTGATAACTCACCCGAGTTGGCCCTCCTGAACTAAAGTTCCCTCCTCGGCTAGCTCTCTTATTCTTCATATCTTCCACTTCTCTACATTTTTCCACAAGAACTTGGAAACGTTGAATTCCCAAGGGTAAGACAGAATCCTGAATCTCATACTTTAATCCAGATTGGAAACGATGACACGTGAATGGTTCATCAACCTTTTCACAGAAAAATTGAAATGCCTCGATAACATTTCAAACTTAGCGGCACATTCGCTCACGATCATATTACCCTGATGAAGTTTTAGAAAATCATCACCCAGCTTAGTCCTGGTACTCATCAGGAAGTATTTATCTAAAAACTTCCTTTTCAACGACTCCCAATCCACCTCCTTATGAGCTGGCCCCATCAACAACCTTGTACTCTACCACCAATACTCAGCATCCCCTAACAGTATATAAGTGGTATAGTTGACCTTCACTCCCGCCTGACAGTTAATCATCTCAAAGATCTTTTCCACTTCTTGGATCCACTTATCCGCTTTCTTTGAATTCTCATCACCCCTAAACTTGGGAGGATTGTAATGACGAAAGTCCTCGAATCTCCTTGACTCAGCAGCACGGATCTCTCTTTCCCTTTTCTCCAGATCCCGCACAGTCTTTAAAGCTGTCTGTGCAACAACAGAAGCAACCATGTTATTCATTGCTTCAGCCATTTGATCATCCCTGTTGAGATTGACCCTTGGTGCGTCGTTCCTTCTTGGAGGCATTGTTTCCTATAAAATCAACATCAATAAGAAAATATAACACCCTTTAGAAGAATTCCAAAAGACAACATTCGACCTCAACAACTCAACACTACACCGAACCCGACACTCGGACAAATCACCCTGATGCATGATCAGATGACAACCAAAAAAAACAAATTCAAATTCATAATAAAGAGAGAAATACCTTTGGGTAAAATATTTAAGTCGTATCATAGCGACAAAAGTCAATAGTAATTACAAATAGCGGAAACGATTTTGAAATGAAAATCCAAAATATTTAAAACAGAAAAATACACCGGGGCTATGAGACCTATCCAACGTAGCTCACACCCCTGGGGTATTCTCGGCAGACACCTGTACAAAAGCACTGCCCCAAGAATTTTAACTTCCCCACGTCACATCAAAAAGTGGTACAATGACCCATCAAAATAAAAGTCAAGTTGACAATATATGGTATAGGTACAGTCTTTCAAAATGAAATAAATACAACCACAACAGATAGACATTTAGCCCCTATACAACCATCTAATTTGATCATGCTACAAAAAAAACTATAACCCAAGTGATCTCCACGCGCCCCACAGAAATCCTTTTGACACAACAGTGGTCAGGTAAGTCTAACTCCGTTCCAGAGTACTAACTGGTAGGACGATCCTGATTCTCATCTGAGGGCAAAGCCCAGGTTTCCACAATAATTGTAAAGGTCACCAACCGAAATTAACAAATATCACATAGCATTTAAATTTTAAATGCACAAAATAACCTTTCAACATAGCATACATCTAGAAAGGGTTTTCATATGCCAAACATGCATAATCAAGGTTGCAAAATGAAGTTTTGGACAAAACTGCACTGTCGTATTCGAATACAACATCCTTGTATTCGAATACAATGCTATTTCACAAGTCAGTAGCAAAATTGAATATTTGTATTCGATTACACATTGTTGTAGCCGAATAGAACTGCTAAAATTTGTAGATTTCAGTTTCGAAAATGTTTCGCAATCATTCAACACTTACCACACAAAATCAATCAATCACACTCATCAATTATGGCACAATTACAACCGAGTATGTATATACAACTATCACACTATATCAAACATGACTCGCATGCCAAGCACCCTAATGTAATGCGTATATGCCAATGCACATGATTCCGGAATTCCAAACCAAAACCCTCCTCGAAAGGACGTAAATCATAATTGTACAGCCTCTCACAGACAAGTACTAGTTATCAAGGTGCAATCTCTCACGGATCAGCACGATTTACTATTGTACAGCCTCTCACAGACCAACACAATTTTCTATGCGTGCAATCGCTCACAGATCAGCACGACTCACAAGAGTGCAATCAATCACAGATCAGCACGACGCGAAAATCCCCGCAAGGACAAGATGAACCAACTATTCACATGGCATCATCCTGTGGCCCATCCGGTCACCACTATCACCATGGCCCATCGCGGTCACCATGTACTATGAAATGCATGAGCATACTCTGACTCTTTTCACCACAACTATTAAGTAAATGCAGCTATTAAAAGATTCCCCATTTTTATTACTCATTTAACACTAATGATTTTTCAATCTTTTCACAGAGCATACTCAAACAAATATTCATCTATAAATTTCATAACACATACGCCATCAATTATGGATACATCAATCGCACATTCACCACACATCCTCATCTCAAACACAACAAATTCAATCAATTCGAATTCCAAAATTTCACACCAAATTTAATCATGAATCACTTGTATTCACAACTCGACATTTTCAAACATAAACCACTAAATTTAATCTCCAAATCTTTCAACCATAAATAACCAAATTTAATCTCCAAAATTTTCAATCATAAATCACCCAATTTAATCTCCAAAATTTTCAACCATAATCCACACATAAATCACATCTCAAAATTTCATAATATTAATTATGAACACATAAACCACACCAAACTTGAATCACCACAACAACATTAATATCTCAGAGTTCACCCCACCGCTAACTCGGTGCCAACAGCCTCGATTCCCTTTTGAGACTCACGGAGCTAACTACATAAACATAAATATTGGTAACAATTTGTTCACAACTAAAATTTATCCAAAATTATATCTTTTTCACAAACCAAACTTTTACAACCAAATAATCTACATTAATTCAATCTCAGCAAATCGCGCACAAATCACATCAAACTACACCTCAACCGCATCAATTTTAAATTCCACTAATTCACGCATAAACGAATCAAATTCATTTTCACCATTTTACACATCAAATACACCAAATTTCTTTTCCATAAAATCACAAATAATGTCTTAAATGCAAACTAAAAGTTCGGAAGGAGCCCTTACCTTAACGATAGCTTAAACAACCAGTTACGGTACCGCGATAAATTCCGGTAAAATATTTTGTTTGCACGTCACTTCGAAAATTAGCTCACTAGCACCGCAGCGTGGAGGTGAGCAATTTTCCCTTGTGTCACTTCTCGAGATGGAGCTTAAATCTAGTAAATAAATTAAGATTTGTGTTTGTGGGTTTTGTTTATTTTTTAAAAACTGAAGGAAGAAGAAGAACGCAGGCTGGGAATTGAAGATAAATTGAATCTTACTTTCTCTCACTTTGTTTCTTCTGTTTGCCTTCACACGTCACTATATATATATATATATATATATATATATAATTATAATACATATGTTTTTTACTGTTTGCCTTCATATGTCACTATATATATACTTATACTTACAATATCTAAATATTTATACACACATCGCTTCACTCACATCTCAAACTATTTTGATAAAAATATCTATTCTCATTGCAATTCAATTGACAGGTAAAATTTTTAGCAACTATAGATATTTTTAACAAAATAGTCCGATAATAAATTTTCCGCAACGTAATTAAATTATTTCTCTCCAAATAATTTTAAACGGGTCTCATAAAATTAGCTAAAAAGCCTCAAAATTCAACACCAAAAATATACTAAAATTGCATAAATTAGAATTTAAAACTAAGAGTCTTACAGTATACATATATGGGAAGTAAATTAAACACTTACAAATCAACAATGTGAATGATATTTTTATTTGGTTTCCAACCCAACGAACATAGGAAGACTACAGTATTCTTCCGTGGACAAATAACGAGCAATTGCCAATGACAACTACATTGTGCAAAAAGTTAAATGTGTTAATTACATTTATGTTATAATGGATAAATAATAATAAAAGTTTACTTACTTGTTGAGATAAGGGATAACACTCTTTTTGATCCTACTGCAACTTATTTTGTATGTATTTTGAGCCCCAGTAGGATCATATTCACTCTGAATAAAACATGGATCAATGAATCCATACACGCCACTCAGGCCTAAGTCAATACAAAGCGATGCATATATCTAAGATATTGAAAAAAAAAAATAAAAATAATTTTGTTATAAATGAAATTAATTACTTGACTAATTTTACAAATTAAATTTACTAACGTCAACCATATTTGTTTAATAGTGATGCACAACTCTCGATTACCCATACACAACTCCGCTATATCGCTTTGTCTAAGAACAAACACTTCACTTGTCCCATGTTCCATTTTTAGCTTTATAGACAATGATATACTCTAAGACTTTAACAACAATTGTGGAATAGAATCAAGTTGAGATTCATAATTTTTTAGTGGAACGTCAACTTTCATAATTATGTCAACCTCCTAAATAATTAAAGATAAATTATTAGTCATTTAAAATATTTCAAGTGTAAATAGAAAAAGACATATGTAATGAATACCTTATCAGAAACAAGCCCCAAAAGTCTTTTTGGCTATTGAATGAAAGTATTTGAAGCATGACCAACTGTTGTCACCTCATCTGTAACACCCCAAATTTTATAATAAACTATTTTAATAATGAAATATGATTTTAAATAATTAATTTGGTGTTAAAATTATTTTAGAATACATGTGATAAATTTCGTGATTAGTTTTCGATATATGGATGCTTTAGATGATGTGCTATTATTATACATATTGTTGGACTACAGGAGTAATCTAAATAACAAATGTTATATTTTATATATTTTTCTAAATAGTATTTTAGTGTAATATTTTAAAGAATAAGATTTTAGAAGATTTTACGTGTATATACTTGTACCAAATTAATGTAATATTTTTTTGTGCGTTTGACTAATATTAAGTATGCACGTAGTTATATTTCAATTATTTATAACTATTTTCTATTTTTAGTTATTTATTATATAAATAATTATCTCAGAATAGTAGTGATAGTGTGTTTGATTTCCTTTATTTTTATATACTTGTTATGACATGGTGATTTTATATATATTTGTTATGATTTAGTAATTAATATAAAGTTTTGATATTATATTTATTTATTTTATAATTTCGACAATTCTCAAATGATGGTAACATTTTAATTTGAGTGTTTTGAAAAATAAGTATTATTATAGTGATAATTTTGAATATAAGAGTTTTGGTTACTAATGTATTTTAAAAGATTAATTATTTTATTTTATAAAATAGTAGTTTTGAAATATTAGTAATTAAATTGTGTTAAAAAAAATGTGTAAAAAAAAAACTTTCGTAATTGTTGGTTTTATTAAAAATAATAATAATAATAATAATAATAATAACAATAATAATAATAATAATAAAAAGAGTAAAATGTATTTCATGGGTTAAGCCCAAGTAAAACCTAATTAAAGAATAAAAAAAAAAATAGAGGAAGAGAAAGGTATGGCACGGCAGACAGCAGCTTCCAAGGAGGAATTGGAGGAAAAATAGAAGAAAATTGATACCGGTGATCGATAATTGTTTCAGAAAATTTTCTCCGTTCTCGTCCAAATTTCAGTATGTTGTTTTATTCATTTAGCTAGTCAAATAAACATACTTCCTCAGATTTTTAACCATCCCAATTTCTCTCTAAAATACCCGACTTCTCCGTTTATAAAATTCCTTATTTTGTATCGTTCTTCTTCACCGTAACTCCGATTTGAGTGAAACCAACGCCAAAACGACTGTGCAAAAAGTGGCTATATTATCCACTGATTGATTTTTTAATTTATGGTAATTTTTCTTGACCGAATTTCGAATTTAGTTTTTAGAGTAGTTTTTCATAATTTATTTTTAACGTTTACCCATAAATTGTGGAGTTAGATCGATTGAAGGACAAAGAGTCAATGAACAAAGGCGGTTTGCTCATGGAATCGTATTCATGTATGAAAGCATCGAAATAAGGTAAGGGGTGAAAGAGCGTTTGAATTCATGAGGGTAATATATTGTGAGATGAACGGGAAAACAGTATTTCCCAACGATTCATCCGGGGCTTGCTACGTACGGCAATAGCCCTTTGAGTGATAAATTAATTAATGTGCAAATATGGGAATTGTGAGATTAAAATGTGGAATAGAAATATTTATAAGGTGTTGATTGATTTAATTCCATTGAATGTGTGTTATTTGATATTATTGTGATATTTGATTTATTTTTGTTAAATGTGTGATATTTGATATTATTGTGATATTGGATGTCGAATGAATTTGGTGCAAATGTTGGATTAGATGAGTTTATGTGATGTGATAATAAAAGATGTGTGCATTGTGATAATTTTATGTGATGATGATGATGTATGAATAATAATCGTGATTTCATAAATTTGTGATGAGTTATGTAATGATGATGATATGTGATTTATAATAGTAATGTTATGAATTTGTGATGAAAATATTGAAGTAACCCCTGATGAAATAATTGTGATTCCAATTTGTGTTTGAGATGACGGTCTTAATGGAGTATCATAGGCCAACGAGGGGAGAAAATAAATATTGAGAATTTGTGAAGTGGAGATTATTTTGTCATCATATAGGTAGGGCCTGAAAGCCTAGCGATTTCGGGGAAGTACAACGGAATTGAGCCTGATCGTGGCGGTCTACTGTTGAGCCTTAAGACAAGATTGTTAGACCTTGGAGGTATTCGGGTGGGGAATTCCTAGGTGACTTGGAGGTAGCACTCCAAATGTCGGGAGCTACCATGCAACACACGTTTACCTCGACTGTCGCGTATATGTGTCTCGGGTTGAGTTGAGGGGATCTATGAGGACAGGGCCAATTTGAATTGTCCGTCCACCGGGATGGTGGCATAGTATCATGGCCTCCTAACCAAGTACTTCAGAGTTAGAATGGTACCACATTGTGAAGTAGAGTTTAAGCTCATGCATAGCATTTCATTTTATTGTGATTGATTTGTTGTGATTAATGTGTATCGCATGTGATTATAATTTCTCTTAGACGATTTGATTATAGTGAAATGTATTGATTTTCCTAGATTTTGACTTTGACTTTATTATGTTATTTTATTCCTTGAATAATGTTTGTTTAATGATACGGTTTATTTATGATCAAATGCGTGTTCTTCTTACTTATATTATACTATTAACATGATTTCAAAACTCACCTCCTTCGTTGTTTGTGTTTGATTGGCTTGGCCCTGCGTTTGCGAAATCGCAGTTATTACAGGTTAATGAGTCTTGAAGTTCAAGTTGGGAGGAACCCCGCTCTGATAGGTGATACCGGGAATAAGGGTTGTAATTTGTATTTTACTTATTTAATTTGAAAAGACTTTTTGTATGAAAACCTTATAAGTACTAGTAAGTTTTTAGAATTAAATCAAGTAATTATACTTAAATCAAGCTCATTGAAATTGCACTGTTTTAATTGAGGAACAAAGTTGAATTGTTACATGTGTATTTAGAGAAACATAATATCCTAAATTAGATATAAAAGTTTTTATTTTCTTGAGCAAATTTTCTTTATCCGATGCGAGTGTTGTTCAAATGATTTACTATAAATTATTATAAATGTTCTTTTGGGGTTTAGGGTGTCACATCATCAGTGTGCACAAGTACTTGAGCATTTACTAATATATACTTAAAAACAATTACTATAGAATTATTTGCTTAGTGCCTTAGTCATCAACTGGTTTCTTCAAACTATTAGAATTCGACAAGCTAATTTAGGAAGGAAAAAACTCAAAATAATAAATTCAACAAAAATTCCACATAAGTACTACATTGAAAAGCTACCCCAAGTTATGTAGGCTTTAACTAGCATCTATAGCATGGAACCATAACACCTGAACTTGATCAAATTAGTGTTGATATATGCATCTAGCAAGTTAAATTTTAGCTTAATTTGTCATGTGTATGATTAGTCCTTCTATAATAGCAAATTTCTATTACACAATAACTTACAGTTTTTTCTGCAATGACACACACATCTTCTGATGAGTAATCTCTTGATGGCTTTTATCGAGCTCTCTTCCACTTTTTATGGCGTGATGGTGGAAATGGAGGTGCAACTATCGAATTTCCAGATGATTCTTGTCTTTGTTTTAATTTTTCATTCACCAATCTTTCAGTAAGGAACTCATATCCCCCACGAGACATTAGGTGAGGATATTGATTATGAGATTGAATCGTTTGTGCCTTCTTTCTTTTCTCCTATTATAAATAATACCCCAATTAAATGTAATATTAGAAATAAATTTATCAAGAGAAATTAAATTTTAAATCTAGCTAACTAGAAAGGAAAGATCATGTCATTTCTAAACAAACGCCTTCCAAATGATCTTATAAAGATAAGTATATGCCTCAATAGGAGATTTATGACTCAAATCTCCACCATCATCTAGATGCTAGACTAGTTTTAAATGCCCTCCAACGTTCACCAACATATGAATTCCATTTCTTTTTCAAAAATTTAGAATTAGGAACAACCAATTTCACCTACATTACAAAACAAATGGAGGAGCTAGTGTATGACATTAAAACATTTTACGAAATCATATATAAACTAATATAATCATAAAAATACAATTACCTTGTTAGCTTCCCATATCTGATTTTTCAAGTCGCTATCTACATCGTCCCAATTATCCACCACATTATTGACACAGCTTCGAGAAAAGGAAAGCAACATGACCCTTAAAGTTTTTCCTACATGACCCTTAAAGTTTTTTCTATATGTCCCTGAGGTGCAACTATTGAATTTCCAGATGATTCTTGTCTTTGTTTTAATTTTTAATTCATCGATCTTTTAGTAAGAAACTCATATCCCCCACGAGATATTAGGTAAGGATATTTATTATGAGACTGAATCATTTGTGTCTTCTTTCTTTTCTCCTATTATAAATAATACCCCAATTAAATGTAATATTAGAAATAAATTTATTAAGAGAAATAGAATTTTAAATCTAGCTAACCAGAAAGGAAGGATCTTGTCATTTCTGGACAAACGCCTTGTAAATGTCCTTATCATGTATATGCCTTAATAGGAGATTTATGACTCAAATCCCCACCATTTAAATATCTAGATGCTAGATTAGTTTTACATGCCCTCCAATGTTCACCAACATATGAATTCCATTTCTTTTTCAAAAATTCAGAATTAGGAACATTCCATCTCACCTACATTACAAAACAAATGGAAGAGTTAGTGTATGACATTAAAACATATTTACGAAATCATATATATACTAAAATATTCACAAAAATACGATAACCTTGATAGCTTCCCATATCTGATTTTTTAAGTCGGTAACTACGTCGTCTCAATTATCCACCAAATTACTAACAAAGCTTCGAGTAAGGGAAGCAACATGATCCTTAAAGTTTTTCATATTTATCCCTGAAGGTAATAAAATTAATGGATCTAAATCAATCTAAAACTTCTTACCTATCAAATATTTACGTTTCATTTTTGCCATATGTCTACCACGCCTACCCTTTCTTTGCGTAGACTAAGTACCCACCACACTTTGCGAAGGAGCTGACGAATTATTCATGTGTCGTTTTTAAAAAAGAATAATAATGGTCAATAGTAATTCAAAATAATGGAAAAAACCATTATAAGCAATCATCTCATATATTTATAAAAACTATTAATAATCTAAGTAAATATTATTGATAATATGAAATTTATTAAGATAAATTATCATTATTATCGTTTTATTTCTTAAGAGTCTTATGTTTGAATATTCTCCCATATCCGTTTTTGATGATCATCACGAGTGGCATACTCATTGTCCACTATAGTTTCTTCAATGAAAGTAAGCATTTGTAGTGAGAACGAAGAAGTCTAAAAAATATCTAGCGTTGGATCTAGACTTTCATTTGGTCCATGCAAGCTTTTACCTTGGAGAATCACTGACCACTTTTTGTTAGAAGGATCACTAACATAAAACACTTGTTTTGCTTGTGATGCCATAATAAAATGCTTGTCCTTACACGTTACCTTTTCAAGGTCCACCAATGTAAACCAAATTCATCAATTTTAACACCACTATTGATGTCAATCCATTTACATTTAAAAACAGACACTTAAAATTTAATGAAATCGACATCCCAAATCTCTTCAATGGTCCCAAAGTAAGGTATGGATGTCGTATCAGGGTTTTTATCTTTTGAACTAGAGAAATGCATGGCCTAAACAACGACCATTGTTGGAACCAAGTTGGTTTTACATTTAGAGTTTTGATGTTAACAAAAGTATTTTATGAGAACAATATATTTGACTTCAAAGAGTATGAAAGAAGTTTCATGTTTTTGAAGAAAATCTAAAATAAGATTTGATTCAATTTTATAATTGAAGAAAATCTTAAATAAGATTTGATTCAAAATTATAATTGATAAAAATCTAAAATAAGATTTGATTCAAATTTATAATTGAAGAAAATCTTAAATAAGATTTGATTCAAAATTATAATTGATGAAAATCTAAAATAAGATTTGATTCAAATTTATAATTGAAGAAAATCTTTGACCAAGTTGAAAAGAAAATATGGTCAAGATTTGAAGAAGAATTGAAGAATATTTGAAGAAGATTTGATCAACATTTAATTGAATATTTGAAGAATATTTGATCAACATTTAATGAAGATTTGAAGAATATTTGATCTACATTTAATGAAGATTTGAAGAAGATTTGGTCAACATTTTAATGAAGATTTGAAGAATATTTGATCAACATTTCATGAAAATTTGAAGAATATTTGATTTGAAGAATTTACAAAGTCAATCTACACAAATTAGGAACAGAATCATTCTGAAGAATTTACAAAGTCAATCTACACAAAATAGGAACAAAATCAAGATGAAGAATTTACAAACTCAATCTAAACAAGATACAATTCAGAATTAAATAATGACTAAATTGAAGCCCAACTTTTCACTATAAATAGACACTCAAGGCTGAAGGAGAAAAGCATAAAAAAAAATAGAAAAGAATAGAAGAACTCAAGCTCAAGATTCCAAATTCATCTTAGAGTTCAAAGAAAGAAACACTTGTTCGAATCAGAAATATTTTTTGAGTGTTCTTTTCTTAAAGTGTGAGAGTTATTATTATTATTATTATCAGCTTTGTTAGAAGCAACTACTCAAGTTTTAATCTCTTGTATCCAACCCGTTAGTGGTTTAGTTCCTTCTTCAATCTGAGGTTGTCAGGTTGTTAGGAGAACACTTGGCTTGTAGGGTCAAGGTGGTTAATTCCTCAAAAGTATGGGGTTGTCAAGAGGGTCAGGTGCTTTGTAATTCAAGGTTTTTGAATTAGTGGATTAAAGCCTTCTGAATGAGGGAACTGGATGTAGCCAAGTTAGTGGTGAACCAGGATAATTCTATGCGTCAAATTATTTATGCTTTCATTGCTTGCTGCCTCTAAATCCGATTGCTTTTACTCCAAGTAAGTCACCAAAACCAAACTAATTTTTAATTATTTATAAATTATTAAAAAGTTATCAACTTTGTGCAAACACAATTCAACCCCCCTTCTCATGTTCTCACTTTCAATTGGCATCAGAGCTCGGTCTCAAGGCTGAGCACTTTACAGTGTTTGAGAAAAGATCCAAGGGTTCAATATGTCTGGATTCAGTGAAGAAGGTGCTGGAGGAAATATCAACAGACCACCTTTGTCAGGATATGTGATCCAAGGGTTCACTGCCATTCAGGAAACAAAGGATCTAAATACTCTAAAGGTGGAAGAATTAATCAGCTCTCTTAGATCACAAGAAATTGAGCTTGAAGAAGATGAGCCCAAGAAGAAGAACAATACTTTGGCCTTGAAATCTAAGCAGAAGAAGGTTCTAAAGGCAACATTAGAATCAGAGGATAATGATTCAGATAATCAGAATCCGAACTCAGAGGAAGAGGAGATTGCTTTCATAACCAGAAAAGTTCGAAAGATGTGGTACAACAGAAAGAAGAAATTTCCCCAAAGATATTCCAAGCAATCTAACAGAGGGAATGATGATAAATATGACAAGAAAAGCATCATTTGCTATGGATGCAATGAACCTAGACATATCAAGTTAGAATGTCCAAATATGGAGAAAGAGAAACACCAAAGGAAATATTCCAGACCCAAGAAGAAGAGTATGATGGCTACATGGGATATATCTGAGGAATCCTCTGACGATGAACAAGTAGATTTTGGTATGATGGCTCATACCAACTCTACCTCTGGATCCAACACAGATTCTGACTATGAAAGTGAATCAACAGATGAAGAAAGTAAGGTATTTTCTGAATTTACTCGATTTGATTTAATTACTGCTATAAATGATTTTTTAAATATTAATCACAAATTGTCCTTAAAATTAAAAACACTTAGGAAAGAAAATACAAATCTAATTGAAAATGTTAATGTTTTAAAAAATCAAAGTACTGAATTTAAAACAGATAATACAAATCTGAAAATTGATATTACTGAACTTAAAATAGAGAATGCAAATCTGAAAATTGATATTACTGAACTTAAGACAGGTAATGCAACTCTGAAAACTGATATTATTGAACTTAAAACAAAAAATGCAAATCTGAAAATTGATATTGCTGAACATAAGGCTGAAAATCTAACTCTGAAAAGTAATTATAGTTCAACATCAATTGAAAATACCACATGTAACTCTGATAAGCATGAAGAAGTATTTCAAGATTTTATTGATAATGGTATGGAAAGAAGCAAGTATGCATCTATGATTTATGGGGATAGTAGGAATGGTAAAAGAGGAATAGGATTTGAAGAAAAAGTAATTGAATCTAAGTTTATTCCCTCTGATGATTTATGTATTATTTGCTATAAGAAAGGTCACAATAAAATATCTTGTCCTATGCTAACCACATGGACAGACAATAAATCTTTAAGATCTAACAAACCAGGACCCAACCAAATTTGGGTACCAAAAGATAAAATTGTTTATGTTGCAGATGTTCTAGGCAATCAAATTGAAACTCCAATCATGGTGCTTGGTCAATGGATGCTTGCAATATATGAAGGCAAAAAGATCTATGTTCCAAGCTCTACCAAACAGAAGCCAACTGACTCTTTTGGAAGAAGGAATGGTCAACACAATACTTATCAGAACCAGAACCGTATGATGAATCAGAAAAATCTGGAGTATCAACAGACTCAAAACTGGCAGAGAAATCACACATATCAACAGAACTGGAACTACCATAAGAATCAGAATTACCATCAGAGAAACCCGATACATCAGCAGAAATAAAGGTGGCAGATTAAAAGTTAGAATCAGGAGACTTCTTTGAACACTCCCATCAAACTCATGAAGACTAAAAACCTGGATCGGAATTCAAATTCCTTCATCCAGACTCTCTAATCAGAGAACATACAAACTCAGAATCTGAAAACCAGAAAAGAAGAACTAAGAGGGTTTTCATAGTGAAACTGAAATTGTTAACATATAGGTGATATCCTTCTTTAAATTTAATTATTGTCTGATATTATGTTTACTGTGATAACAAGAAGCTTGATCATAAAAATCAAAGCTATATAAGTATTTTGCAGGTTCTCAAGAATTTAAGAGGAATGATGTTTGGGATCTAGTACCTAGACCAGAGAAGAACATTATTGGAACCACGTGGGTTTTCAGAAACAAGCTAAATGAAAAAGGTGAAGTGGTTAGAAATAAGGCAAGACTTGTCGTAGAAGGCTACAGTCAGCAAAAGGGCATTGATTACACTGAGATATTTGCTCAAATGGCCAGATGACATTATTTTTGGATCTACTAATGGCACTCTTTGTCAAGAATTTTCTAAATTGATGCAGCTTGAATTTAAATTGAGTATGATGGGAGAACTTAAGTTCTTCTTAGGGATACAAATTCAGCAAAGTCAAAAAGGTATATACATTGATCAAATGAAATATACAAAAGAGCTTCTTAGGAAGTTTAAGATGAGTAATTGCAAACCTATGGCTACACCAATGCACCCTACTTTACCTTACAGCTTCGAGACCTGACATCATGTTTTTGTGTATGTGTCTTAAACAAGTTTTGATTCAAAATTATAATTGATGAAAATCTAAAATAAGATTTGATTCAAATTTATAATTGAAGAAAATCTTAAATAAGATTTGATTCAAAATTATAATTGATGAAAATCTAAAATTAGATTTGATTCAAATTTATAATTGAAGAAAATCTTTGACCAAGTTGAAAAGAAAATATGCTCAAGATTTGAAGAAGATTTGATCAACATTTAATTGAAGATTTGAAGAATATTTGATCAACATTTAATGAAGATTTGAAGAATATTTGATTTGAAGAATTTACAAAGTCAATCTAGACAAAATAGGAACAGAATCATTCTGAAGAATTTACAAAGTCAATCTACACAAAATATGAACAGAATCAAGTTGAAGAATTTACAAACTCAATCTAAACAAGATACAATTCAGAATTAAATAAGGACTAAATTGAAGCCCAAATTTTCACTATAAATAGACAGTAAAGGCTGAAGGAGAAAAGCATCAAAAAACAGAAAAGAATAGAAGAACTCAAGCTCAAGATTCCAAATTCATCTTAGAGTTCAAAGAGAGAAACACTTGTTCGAATGAGAAATATTTTCTGAGTGTTCTTTTCTTAAAGTGTGAGAGTTATTATTATTATTATTATCAGCTTTGTTCGAAGCAACTACTCAAGTTTCAATCTCTTGTATCCAACCCGTTAGTGGTTTAGTTCCTTCTTCAATATGAGGTTGTCAGGTTGTTAGGAGAAGACTTGGCTTGTAGAGTCAAGGTGGTTAGTTCCTCAAAAGTCTGGGGTTGTTAGGCTGTTTGGGAAGACTGGCTTGGAGGGTCAGGTGCTTTGAAATTCAAGGTTTTTGAATTAGTGGATTAAAGCCTTCTGAATGAGGGGACTGGATGTAGCCAAGTTAGTGGTGAACCAGAATAATTCTGTGCGTCAAATTATTTATGCTTTCATTGCTTGCTACCTCTAAATACGATTGCTTCTACTCCAAGTAAGTCACCAAAACCAAACTAATTTTTAATTATTTATAAATTATTAAAAAGTTATCAACTTTGTGCAAACACAATTCAACCCCGCTTCTCGTGTTCGCACCTTATAACCCCACTATTTTGCATGGTACTACTGTCATCCTGACTATTTGTGTAGAATGTAAAATTATTGATATCGTAGCCAGTCCAAGTTATGACATCAAAGCGAGGCCCATTTGCTAGCCTTTTTAATGTAATAGAAGTTGTATTGTTGGTTAAAATGGTTTCTTTAAACCACTTTAAGAAAGTCTTGTTATGCTCATTCAACAACCATTTTTCATTCATTCTAGGATATGTTTCGTTTACAATGCTTTTATGAGTAGAAACACAACCTAGTTAAAAAGATACCATCACGTAAAGAATCACCTGGATGACAGAGTTGTCCATCACGCTTCCTCTCATAGGCATGCCATCTTACATTCTATGCATCATGTATATTAGCATACAATCGTTTAATAGCGTGATAGTCCACACCTAGGACACTTATTGATTTCTTCAAACTATTTTCTATACAATAAACAGTCATTAGGGCATTCATGAATTTTCCTATACTCCATGCCCATTGGACACAATATCTTCTTTTACTCATAGTTATGATTTGGCAATGTGTTACCTTTTTGAAGGATTTCTTTCAAAAAAATTGAGTAATTCGGTGAAGCTTATATCAATCCATCCATTTCTCGCTTTCAAGTTGAACAGTCTCAGCACCGCAGACAACCGTGTGAAGGTAGTGCATCTCGGATACAATGTCTTTTCTTTGTCACATTAACTTCCTCTCTCTTTGAGGTATTTGACATGTTTAACAAATCACCATGCCATGTCCATCTTGTATAAATCAGGTCAATCCCAAAACAAATAAGTTGACTTCGTATTTCCTCAAAATGTAATGTATTTTCATTCAGGAAGTTTTTTTAAAACAAAATGTAAAAACTCCTTAACTTCATTTTCATACTCTTCACTTAAACGATTATAACTCATCCAACTACGATCCATAATTACTTCTGAAAAAATATACAATGGTAAAATGATCTTAATCACATTTAAAGAATCATATTTCTACATAAAAACTTAATTTGACAATGCTTTGAAACATCTATGTCAAAAGAATTTGACATAGATGTGTTATCTCATATATAATTTCATCAAAATAACTAACTATTTGCAATGTATATTTTATCCTCAAGGTGACAGTGTTCAAACTCAAACATTATCCTTTATATAAATAATAATAATTCTTGTTTCGATCATTTCTTGGATAAATGTTGTTTCCTTTTTGCAGCAATTTTCTATCTCAAATATATTCGTCTCATTATATGAATATGTTAAAAATTATAACTTCTCACAATCTCCGTATCTTATATCACTTAATTGGACTGTTTAATGTTGCAGCCACTATAAAAACATGTCAGTAAGAAAAAGGGGAATGTCACTTTCCTTTAATATACATGAAAACACTGTATACATATATATAATATTATATATGCATAATTTCTAAGAAAATTGAATATTTAACCCACCTTTGCTTTGGTTCAATTCTAATGTGAAAAAAATAGGACCATTAGTAATTCTGATCTCATAACAGATACATTGAATTCATTGTTTTGGTAAAATTAGCACCATAAAAGTTAATTAGAACACAAAAACATGTTGCAAACTAACATCTATAAAAAAAAAGGCAGAGGTAAATAAAAGCAATACATTAATACATAAAAATTAGATGCATCAGTTTGGTGATGATATGAAGGACACCTGTGATTTGAAGAATGTTCACATTGCATTACCTCTCTACCAATGATGAGAATATAAGGTACAGGGAGCAACCAAGGTGACTCAAACAAATAGAAGGTAGTACAACTAGTCCTTGGCAACATCTTGAAGTGAGAATGGGAAGGCTCTCAGCTTGATATGGTCTTCTGTGACTCCTTGAGGCTTCATGGTTGAACACACAACATAGAACTCCTTCAAGTGTTTGTGGGGATCCTCACCTGAAAGACCATTAAACATTATAAGTGACATCAGGTGCAACAAGTTGTCTTAAAGTTCTATTATCCATATCATCCATATTGTGATAAGTGAACTCACACACAAAATCACTTTCACTATCAGACTCGTTAGCATGCAGCTCTATTAAGTCTACGAAGTAAATGAAAAGATTTGAAGAAGATTCGATCAAGATTTGAAGAAAATTTGATCAAGATTTATCTACAACAAAACATGAACAAAATCAATCTAAACAATTTACAAACGTAATCTGAAAAAAAATACGAACATAATCAATATGAAGAACTTAAAAACTCAATCTTAAAAAAAATAGGAAGAGAATAAATCTGAAGAATTGAGAAACTCAATCTAAACAAGATACAATTCAGAATTAATGGAGGACTAAACTGAAGCCCAAATTTTAACTGTAAATAGATACTCAAGCATGAAAAAGAAGAAGACCATCGAAAATCAGAAAAGAGTAGAAGAACTCATAAGCTCAAAATTTCAAATTTCAAAGAGAGAAACATTTGTTCAAGTAAGAAATATATTTTGGGTTTTCTTTTCTTAGAGTGTGAGAGTTATTGTTATTATCAGCTTCGTTAGAAGTAAACACTTAAAGTTCCAATCTTTTGTATCCTACCCGATAGTAGTTTACTTCCTTCATCACTTTAGGGTTGTCAGGTTGTTAGGAGAAGACTTGGCTTGTAGGATCAAGGTGGTTAGGTCCTTCTTCAATCTGGGGCTGTTAGGTTTTGGGGAGAAGACTTGGCTTGTAGGGTCAAGGTGGTTAGTTCCTAAAAAGTTTGGGGTTGTCAGGCTGTTTTGAAAGACTAGCTTAGAGGTTCAGGTGCGTTGTAATTCAAGGTAATTGAATTAGTTGATTAAAGCCTTCTGAATGAGGGGACTGATTGTAGCCATGTTAGTGGTGAACCAGGATAAATTTATGTGTCAAATTATCTATGCTTTCATTGTTTGCTACATTTGAATCTGATTGCTTCTTATCCAAGTAATTCATAATAACCAACCAACCTTCAACAAAGTAGCAAAAAGTTATCAACTTTGTCAAACACAATTCCACCCCCTTCCGTGTTTGCACCTTCAATTATCATTAGAGCTCGGTCTCAAGGTTCAGCACTTTACAGTGTTTGAGGAAAGATCCAAGGGTTCAACATGCCTGGATTTAGTGAAGAAGCTGTTGGAGGAAACATCAAAAGACCACCTTTGTATAATGGAGAACGTTTTGAGTTCTAGAACGATAGGCTGAGAATTTTCATTATTTCATATGATCCTGAACTTTGGGACTTGGTTGAAGATGGTTATACTACTCCAAAGAATACTGGCGGTATTGAAATTCCAAAAAAGGAGATGAGTGTTGATCAAAAGAAGATGTACAAGATGCATCATAAGTCCAGAACATTCCTGATAAATACAATCACTTTCAAGGAGTTTGACAAGTGCACCAACAAGGAGACAACAAAAAGTATTTATGATAGTCTTATTATGATTTATGAAGAAAGCAAGCAAGTTCAAGAAGAAAAGGCCAACCTCCTAGTCAATAAGTATGATTTGTTCAAGATGGAAGAAGATGAAGACATTGAAACAATGTTTTCCCAATTCCAGACTCTGGTCTCAAGATTAAAGGTACTTAAAAAGAGTTACTGCTGATCATGTGAAGAAGATACTAAGGAGTCAGACAAGCAAGTGGAAACATAAGATCACTGCCATTCAAGAAGCAAAGGATCTGAATACTCTTAAGTTGGAATAATTAATCAGTTCTCTCAGATCACATGAAATTGAGCTTGCAGAGGATGAGCACGAGAAGATGAAACCAACCTTGACATTGAAATTCATGCAGAAGAAAAGTAACTGGCGTTTATATACAGAAAAGTTCAAAAGATGTGGCACAACAGAAAGAAGACAAAGATATTCCAAACAATCCAGCAGGGGAAATGATGACAAATATGACAAGAAAATCATTATCTGTTATGGATGCACTGAACATGGACATATGAGGTTAGAATGTCCAAATATGGAGAAAGGGAAACATCGGAGGAAAGATTCTAGACCCATGAAGAAGAATATGATGGTTACATGGGGTGATTCTGATGAATCCTCTAATGATGAACAACGTGCAGATTTGGCTCTGATGGCTCATACCAACTCTGCCTCTGGATCAAACACAGATTCTGACTCAGGAAGTGAATCAACAAATGAAGAAATTGAGGTACTTTCTGACTTTACTCGATTTAATTTAATTACTTCTATAAATGATTTTTTAAATAAGAATCAAAAATTCCCTTTAAAACTGAAAAACACTTAGGAAAGAAAATGCAAATCTTTAATTGAAAAAGTTAATGCTTTAAAGAATCAAAGTACTTAACTTAAGATAAATAATGCAACTCTGAAAATTGATATTGCTAAACTTAAGTCTGAAAATCTAAAAAGTAATTATAGTTCAAATTCAATTGAAAATGCCACATGTAACTCTGATAAGCATGACGAAGAATTTCAAGATTTTCTTGATAATCGTATGGAAAGAAGATAGTATGCATATATGATTTATGGTGTTAGTAGGAATGGTAAAAGAGGAATAGGATTTCAAGACAAAATAAATGAACCTAAGTTTGTTCCCTCTAATAATTTATGTACTATTTTCTATAAGAAAGGTCACACTACAATATCTTGTCTTATGCTAACCACATGGAAAGACAAGAAACTTTCATGAACTAACAAACCAGGACCCTACCAAATTTGGGTACCAATGGATAAAATTGTTTATGTTGCAGATGTTCTAAGCAACCAAATTGAAACACCAGTCATGGTGCCGGGTCAATGGATGCCTGCAATATATGAAGGGAAAAGGTTTATGTTCCAAGACTTAACAAACAGAAGCCAACTGACTCTGGTGAAGAAGGATTATTCAGCACAGTACCTATCATAACCATATGATGAACCGAAAATATCAAAAAAATATGGAGTATCAATAGAATCAAAACTACCAGAGAAATCATACATATAAACAAAACTAGAACTACCAGAAGAATCAAAGTTACCATCAGTTCCAAAATTATTAGAGGAACCCGGTACATCAACAGAAATAGAAGTGTCAAATTAACAATCAGAATCAAGAGACTTCTTTGTACACTCGAATCAAATTCATCAAGACTACAAACCTGGATGGGAATTCCAATCCCTTCTTCCAGACCCTCTAATATGAGAATATGTAAATTCAGAATCTAAAAACCCGAAAATAACAAATAAGAGAGTTTTCATAGTGAAATTAAAACTGTTGACATATAGGTTATATCTTTCTTTAAATTTAATTAATGTTTGATATTATGTTGATTGTGATAACAAGAAGCTTAATCTTCAAAATCAAAGCTAGATGAGTATTTTGCAGGTTCTTAAAATTCAGAGGAACGAGCTTGACGTTAAAAAGTCAAAGCAAGTTGAGGATACTGCAGGTTTACTAGAACAAGAGGAAGCAAACAAACCAAAAGAACCTGAAAAATAAAAGGATACAAGCAAATCAGAAGAAGATAACAAATCTTCAGAGGATGAATCTAATCTAGTTAGAAATAGTCAAGATAAGTCAGAAGGAAGGTCTGGATGGAAATAAAGCATTGGCAAATGATGGTTGAATTCTTCCAATGCAATAAGAGCTAAATGAATTTAATAGGATTGATGTTTGGGATCTAGTTCCTAGACCAAAGAAGAACATTATTGGAACTAAGTGGGTTTTCAGAAACAAGCTAAATGAAAAGGGGAAGTGGTCAAAAATAAGGCAAGACTTGTCGCACAAGGCTACATTCAACAAAAGGGCATTGATTACACTAAGACATTTGCTCCAGTGGCCATGTTAAAAGCTATTCGTATCCTACTTTCTTTTGATGCAAATAATAACATTATATTATGTCAAATGGATGTTAAAAGTGCTTTTCTATATGGTTATATAAATGAAGATGTGTATGTTAAATAACCCCCAGGTTTTGAAAGTTCTGAATTTCCAAATCATGTATTTTAACTTAGGAAATATCTTTATGGTCTAAAACAAGCACCTAGGGCACGGTATTGTAGACTTATTAACTTCTTGCTTAAAAATAACTTTGAAAGACAACAAGTAGATAACACACATTTTAGAAAATCAATATGGCATTCTTATTATTTAAATTTATGTTGATGACATTATTTTTGGATCTACTAATGGCACTCATTGCCAAGAATTTTCTAAATTGATGCAGACTAAATTTCAAATGAGTATGATGGGCGAACTTAAGTTATTCTTAGGCTACACCAATACACCCTATTTGTTCACTTGAAAAAGATGATTCAAGCCAAAAAATGACCAAAAAAACATATAGAGGAATGGTAGGATCCCTACTTTACCTTACCGCTTCCCGTCTTGACATCATGTTTAGTGTATGTGTATGTGCAAGATTTCAAGCTGACCCTAGCGAATCACATTTAATTGTTATTAAGAGAATCCTTAGATACCTAAAATGCACTACTAACATTACCTTGTTCTACAAGAAATCTCATAAGTACAAACTGATTGGATACTACGATTCTGATTATGCTGGAGATACACTTGAGAGAAAGAGCACTAGTGGCAACTGCACCTTTCTACGTGACAACTTAATATCTTGGTCAAATAAGAGACAAAACACCATTGCAATGTCAACAGCAAAGGCTGAGTACATTTTAGCAGCTGGCTGCAATTCTAAACCACTTTGGATGAAGCATAAACTTGAAGACTACAAAATCCTAGAATCCAACATTCTCTTCTATTGTGATAACAATTCTGCCATTTGTGTAACCAAAAACCATATTCTACATTCTAAAGCTAAACACATAGACATCAAACACCACTTCATTTGGGACTTTGTTCAAAAAAGGGTACTAAACATTCAATTTGTAGACACTAAACACTAATGGGCTGACATATTCACCAAACCACTACCTGAAGATAGGTTTGACTTTATCAAGATAAACCTAAACTTTACATTCATACTTGACTGATGTTGTGATAACTTCAAAGTAGTTTAGCTTTACATTAGTTTTTATATTTTCTTGCAATATGTTATATTCATGTTATTTAAAAATATAAATATAGAACAAAAAAAAACGAATAAAAAAACAAGTTTCACTTTCAAGTCTTTTTGTCCGATGACAAAAGGCGGAGAAATATTTGATAAAGTGGGGAGAAAATAATACTTAAACTTAGGGGGAGCCCTAAGTTAGGCGGAGTTAAAGAAATATAAAGAAAAATTGTTATCAAAAATACAAGTTCTGTCATCATAAAAAAAAGGGGGAGATTTGTGAAATCAAATTGATTTTATATTTACAGTTTTGATGATAACAAAAGTATTTTATGAGAACAATATATTTGACTTCATAGAGTATGAAAGAAGATTCATGTTTTTGAAAAAAATCTAAAATAAGATTTGATTTAGATTTATAATTAAAGAAAATCTAAAATAAGATTGGATTCAAATATATAATTGATGAAAATCTAAAATAAGATTTGATTCATATTTATAATTGAAGAAAATCTTTGACAAAGTTGAAAAGAAGATATGGTCAAGATTTGAAGAAAATTTGATCAAGACTTATCTACGACAGAATCAATATTTCAAGAATCAATATGAAGAATATACAAACGCAATCTAAATAGAATACAAACAGAATCAATATGAAGAATTTACAAACTCAATCTAAAAAAAAATAGGAACAAAATCAATTTGAAGAATTTACAAACTCAATATGAACAAGATAGAATTCATAATTAAACAACGACTAAATTGAAGTCCAAATTTTAACTATATACAGATGCTCAAGCCTGAAGAAGAAGAGCATCGAAAATCAGAAAAGAGTTGAAGAACTCATAAGCTCAAAATTTCAAATTCATCTTGGAGATTAAAGAGAGAAACACTTGTTAAAGTTAGAAATATTTTCTGAGTGTTTTTTTCTTAGGAGTGGTTTAGTTCCTTCTTCAATATGGGGTAGTCAGTTTGTTAGGAGAAGACTTGGCTTATAGGGTCAAGGTGGTTAGTTCCTCAAAGTTTGGGGTTGCCAGGCTGTTTTGGAAGGTTGGCTTGAACGGTCAGGTGCTTTGTAATTCAAGGTAATTGAATTAATGGATTAAAGCCTTCTGAATGATGGGATTGGATGTTGTCAAGTTAGTGTTGAACCAGGATAAATCTATGTGTCAAATTATTTATGCTTTCATATTTTGCTACATTTGAATTCGATTGTTTCTTATCCAAGCAATTCATAAAAACCAACCAGCCTTCAACAAATTAGAAAAAAGTTATCAATCCCCCTTCTCGAATTTACACCTTCAATATACACACAAAGTAACGTGAAACCATAATTTTTTTCAAGTTACACATAAACATATTCTCAAATAAAAATAAGCTATATTGTCGCCCACATAGAGAAAGATAGAAAGCAAGAAAATCATTTTTCTAAGGATCGACGAGTAAAGTAATCAAAGAAATATTAGTTAGTTTTAATTTAGCTTTGACTCAATAGATGACTAATGACATCCTGTAACTCTTTTATGGTACATTAATTTTGGAAATTTGGGATGAGGAAGGAGATATATATTTTGAATAGATATATTAATAAAAATACATTTTGTCTAAAACCTAACTTTAAAATTAGGGTTTATGAAATATTATCTTAGATTATGAAATTGAATTGTTTAGTGTTTTGTTTTGTTGATTTTTTAATTACGTTTTATGATTGTTTGAATATGTGTTCTTGTTGCTATTGGAAACGAAAATGAAATACTATATTATTGTATGTTTTTGGCATGAGCTTACGCTCCACAGGCATAAATGTGTCTTGTACCCTATATTTCTTTACTCAGGAGAGCAGTGTGTTTCATATGAATGGGTCTTCTGCCCATATGAGATGAGTTTGGAACTTCACAATGATGGGTCTTGTGCCCCACATTATATGAGTCGGTGCTCTACACAAAAGATAATACTTACTTCACAAAAGAAATACATCTCCATATAAGAAAGGAACACCATTGAATTGAGTGATTTATTTTCTACATAATAAATATGTGTGAATGATTTATTTAATTATTATTATGATTGTGAAATATTGTTGATTTTCAATAGTTGTGTTTGTATATTGATTATTGATAATAATAATAATAATAATAATAATAATAATAATAATAATAATAATAATAATGAAGTTATTTGTATTACTTAAATGTATATAGAATATTTTTTGAAAAACGCAGTTGAATACACATTCATAGGCTCTACTGGCGAGTTTAATCCGCTTGTGATCGGAGATTCTGACATAAGCCAGCCAACCCCAAGTTTGAAACTAAGACAAGTTAGGTTGTCTTTTCTTCACTATCTCATAAGGAGATGTTATGTTCTTAGATTTAGGAACTCTATTAAAAACATAGCAAATAAGCAATATATTTGTCGCACACCAATAAGATGTAGCACTGTAGTTAAGCATACTAGCAAAAACTAGTTCAATAAGAGTTCTATTCTTTCTTACAACTTTACCATTCACTTCAAGCAATTATGGTGCAGTTGTTCCAAGTATGATTCCAGACAATTTATAAAATTCATTAAACAAACTAGAATCATACTTAGAACCTCTTAATCTTTCTACGAAATTGATTTTCAATTTTGGTTACAAAGATCCTTAACATGTCAAGCGTTTCAGTTTTATTTTTTTCATTTGATATATAAAAGTATAGTCAAAGCAATCATCAATAAAAGTAATGAAATAACATTTTTCATTTCTTGTTAACGTTCCATCAAATTCACATATATAAGAGTGTAATAAATCTAAAGACTCAAATTGTTAAACTACAGGTTTATGTGACAATTTATAAAATTCATTAAACAAACTAGAATCATACTTAGAACCTCTTAATCTTTCTACGAAATTGATTTTCAATTTTAGTTACAAAGATCCTTAACATGTCAAGCGTTTCAGTTTTATTTTTTTCATTTGATATATAAAAGTATAGTCAAAGCAATCATCAATAAAAGTAATGAAATAACATTTTTCATTTCTTGTTAACGTTCCATCAAATTCACATATATCAGAGTGTAATAAATCTAAAGACTCAAATTGTTAAACTACAGGTTTATGTGAACTCTTCGTTATTTTAGCTTGACTACAAAAATCACACTTTTCAAAATCATTTTATAACTTTGAAATTGAACCTAAGTTACTTAAGTTTGAAATCAAATGTGTTCACATCACATAGTCTAGCATGTCAAAAATTAAAATCATACAACATGTAAGCAGAAAGAGACATTTTATTGATTTCAATTTTCAAACAAAATAAGACATATGAAATTTCAACATTTAATTTAAATATGTCATGAGTGACATACCTTAGTTGATGATCTCATGAGTTATCTTCAGCCAAAAACGGATCTGTCATCGGTCATCTAATACTCTGAGTAGCCGCTCACAACATACTTATTCAGAGCATGTCAAACATCTCTAGCAGTATTGCTGGAACTGTAGTAGTTATACAGATCATCAGCAAGTCCATTAAGAATATAATTCGTATCTCTCGTGGGTTAATTCTCCAGCTTTCTTATCCTTTTTTGTTTGCTTCAAGCTGACACAATTTATTGAAATCAAAGGCAACAGAATAAAATCCAGTAATCTCTTCGGTTGACATGACATAAAGAAATGTCTTAAAATTGTTGTTTTTGAGTTTCGGAAAACTGTTTAAAAATCACAATTTATGCACTGTAGATGTTACTAGGTTGAGTCGTGGACTAGGTCGCTCTCTTTAAGACATTTCGCGGCACTGCCCAAATTGTGCAAGGTAGACTATCAACCACGAAGTCCCCAGGATAAAACAACTAAGATTGACTGTATCGGAGTTCCACTGCACCGTAGAAACCGTTCTAGAATTACACCCTCAATATCGTGGTTAAGCCACTCTTAATATGACATTTAAAGTCACTTGCAATATGGTACTATGACCACTCTTAAATCAAACGGACTACGGCACACAAAAGCCGCTCTAAAAGACTACGACACAAAAATCGCTCTAAAAGACTACGGCACAAAAACCGCTCTAAAAGACTCCGGCACAAACACCGTTCATGGTGGTATTAAGACCACTAAAAATCGACGGAACTACGGCATAATAACCGCTCTAAAAAACGAAAGGACTGCGGCATAAAAATCGCTCTAAAAACCAAGGGACTACGGCATAACAACCGCTCTAAAAACGAAGGGACTACAGCATAACAACCGCTCTAAAAACGAAGGGACTACGGCATAACAACCGCTCTAAAAATTGAAGGGACAGAAGGAAAGGGGAGAAGTGGCTCGAAAATTAGGCGAGCGTAATAAAAAATAGATAAAAGAGAAAATTGGGAAATGCATCCAACTTTGGTGTACTTTTCAAATTAGTTTGAAACTCATTGTATAGTGATGGAAGCAAACTCACATATGATTTCTAACCAATGTGAGACTTTAGCATATTAAAAGTTGAAAACTACTCAAAATAGGAGAGTTTTCCAATGTGGGACTTCAAAAAAATTTCTTTCCAATGTGGGACTTGAATTTTAAAAAACATGTTTCTTTCCACTTGAATTTACAAAAACAAATTCTTTCTAATGTGGGACTTCAACAAATTTTTTTGAATTCACACAATAACATACTCTATATTCCAACAATATTCAATTACTTTTACTTTCTTAAATTATTATTACATATGTCTATGTGTCAGCATCGTGTCTTGTGTTTATGACAGTGCTTCATAGCACGCTATGTTTCATGATTACTAAAGTTAGTTAAAGTATTCATCACTTCGAGACATAATTAAGCTTAAACTATAACACTATCAAGGCACCGAAACCACTTCTTGAGACATAATAAAAGGTGCATAACTTGAATGAATGTATGATGCCCTCAACTAGTTTGTAAATCCTCCAACTGCTAGAGTTGGAGAATGGACAATAGAAGGGTAAATAGGAGAACCCCTTAATGAAATGGTCATAATATTACTTGGTTGAGGATGGTGGAATTTGCATGTGTTTCCAAAGTTGCATTCTCTTGTTCTCAATAATGGCTGCATTCAACTTCATTCTGCACAAGCAGAAAATTAAAAACATGTTTATTTAGTAAGTTTAATTAAAAGACAACAATCCCTGAAAAATACATATTCATACTTAAACATAAGTTACCAATACATTAAACATAAGTTAGGACATGTTACTATAAGCATGATAATGAGGGAGAAAAAGAAAGAATTTGTTACTTTGTTTACAGGATTAAGCAATGCCTTGAAGGGAGAGTCATCCAACAACAATGTATTTGTTTCATAGTATCCCTGCTCCCAAGGAAGATTAAGATCAGGCTTCTCCCAAATTTTCCTTAGATCCATAAAAACAGTGGCTTGTTCTGGTTTTGGATAATATGCTTTATTTCCCTTAATTAACCCTGCCATATTTGGTTTTTACTAATCAAGTTATTTATTTCTTGTACTGTTTACCATAAACGAGTAGGTGTAAGGGTAGGGATAAATCAAATGTGAAGAGAACAATGTTCTTCCTAAAAAAGCTTTTGATATTTTGTATTTCTTTGGTTATTTGTGCTCATTTTTCTCATAAGATTGAGATACAGAAGGTTGTCAAAGAAGAGCTTGAAAAGATTTATTCTTGTCAAAGAAGAGCTCGAATCAAAAAGGTGATCTGAATGTAAGTTATTTTAAAAACTGTATTCTTGATATGTATTTTAGGACTCATATGTCTCTGTAGTCAAATGTGTGCCTATCACTCAGCCACTCGCTTTCTGTTCCCCATTCAATTTCAACTTTCTGTTCAGACATTCAAACATTTTGTTTACATGTTAATGAACTTAAGTGTAGGATTTACAACTTCTTTGATTCTATTAATAATATTGTGAAATGTTACTTTCGTTCTCTAATCTCTTAATAATATTGTGAAATATTGTGTAAATAATTTTCTTAATTTTGTCTATTTAAATGAACGCCGCCATTATGTACTGGGTTCAACTTGTGAGGATTATCGAATTTCATATAAAATATTTTCCTAGTCTAATCACTTTGGATTAGATATGCTAATTGTAATTATAAAAAATCTAAATAGTTAGGAAATCATTATGAACTTGTGGCTAGAGATTTGCTAGAAAATTGATATTGTGATATCAAAGTTATATAGCTAGAATATATCAACTTTTAAACAATTATTTAGTATGCATTTACTGCAAATTAATTAGAATTTTTTTAAATTATCTACAAATTAGTTAGGAAATCATGTTGTAGCTAATTAGTCTCTCAATCCATACTACGACAAGTTCTGTAACAAAACTGTAGTTAATCTATAGGAAACTTTGTTTGCTAGAGACTAGCTACGATTTAACTATCAATTTGTTGTAGCTAAACTCTGATTTTCTTGAAGTGTTTCTAATATAGTACATCACTTTTTTGTATTTAAACCCGTTATGTCTTCTGCATACAAGTGACAATGATTTCTTATGTTCATCCTCCAAATTTTTAGTAACTTATGCTTTGGTATACATTCAATTTGGTCGTTTTTTATTTTCTGCGTCATTAAAAGGATTTTCCGTGATGCTTTCTTAGATTGTGTGACTTTAATTGAGATACTTGATTCTAATGAGTTATCAACCTATGTGAGGATGAATGATATTTTTATGATTTGGTCTTCTCAATATTTTCAGCCCAAGTGAGGATAGTTTCATAACTTGTTCTTAAAATAAATTCACTCAAGTGCATATGTTAGATAACAAATAAGATCATAATCTTAATTAATTTTAATCAAATGATTTGTTATGATTGAAATATTTAAAGAGAGTTTTTTCTCGATTGTCATTATTGTTGAAGACCATATATAGGAGATGAGTATATTTCTAAGCTATTGAATGTGTCTTTCGTAGAATTTTTTTTTCTTTTTATAATTAGAAAACACATTTCATAAGTAAAATAAAAGAAAGATGAAGAATACTAAAGAATGTTGTTTGGAAATCAATAGCTTCTAACCATTCCAGTACTAGAAATTTCATATGTCTTAAACATGAACAAACTCTTCATGCCTATAACTTTTGGTAACCCACTCTTGCTATTTCTTGACCATGGAAAATAATTATTTGAAAATTTCATTTCATATTCTAATTATTTATATGAAACAATAGTTAATGTAATTGAAATTGCTCCATATCCAAAAGAGTAGATATAGAATTGGTTTGTAGTTATAGTATTAACTTGAAGTTTAAATACAAATTTCACACCAACTATTATTTTGTATAAATTTTTTAACAAATTTAACACCAACTATTTTTTGAATAAAATTTTCATTTGTCTTGAGAGTTTATGTAAATAACATTTTTACTATCTAAAAATTATTATTATTATTATTATTAAAGACTTTTGAGTCTCAAGAAATTTCTATTTCGTTTTGTAGTGTTTCTTCCATATATCTATTAGTTATATTTGCATACACGGAGAATTGCTGCAATATTTTAAATACAATTATAAACATTATTTTTAACAAACTACTACTCATGAATGATATAGTACACACTAGGATACACATTATCAATTAATACATGTTTGGATTGTCAAAATTACGATCTTACGTAGATTTTAACAAAATGTACTCTTTAAAGGTTAAACAAAATTACAGTGAATTTTTCCAATTACCACCAGTTCAAACATACACTTATACACAATATTAGTTCTTCTAAAGTTTACATTTCATTTTTACAACTTAGAGTTTATCAGCAAAGTTTTCTTTACCAAAATTTCTCCATTTTTACATACTTAAATTTATTAATTTTTTGAGTCATGATGACAAGCCATTCTACTACGAAGTAGTTCTTGTGTAGACATAAGAATTTGGTCACACACATAAAAAATTATATTTCTTTTAATTATTTTAAAACTATACATTATCTAATTATTATTTTTCTACTTTTTTTCTTTTATGTATGTGTCCAAATTCTTATGTCCACACAAGAATTATTCTCTATTAAGTTATTATGAAATCGTAAAGTATATAAAGAAAACTTTGAGGGACATGTGAAGTTGTTCATTTTTTATTGTCAAGCTGAACAATTAACTTTCAGGTTGGCTGAACAATTAACTTTCAGGTTGGCTGAACAATTAACTTTCAGGTTGGTGTATACAACGTTATATTGTATTGCCAATTACTTTGAGTAAGACGACATTAACTATTACTTGACTAAAACTTAGGGAGTATAATCTTTATCCTAAGAAATCTTTAGTATACACTCAGATCTAACTAGTAATCAAGGCTATATACCTCTTTGTAAATCTTTATAAATTTATATTCTCATTTTCATTGAAATTGACTATCCTATTTAATTATACACACGATTAGTCTGATGTTAACCAATTTTTTTACAAAAAATAATTTTCATGATTAATTTGTAAAATTGAAAATGTCAAAAAGTACATAAATTTAAAAAATATAATGTTTCTAAACTAATATAAACCATATAAAATGAAGAACATACTATAGTTAAATATACAACTTTTATGATAAAGAAATGTTGAACTTTAACAAATATATCATTCGAAGGAACACTTCAAAGAAAACAAAAGGTTTTAATAAACCAATTCTTAGTAGAAAAAATATTAGAGATAAGGACTGTATCACTAAAGTTACAAAATCTTATCAATAGTATCATATTTAATTATATGTTGCATGGATTGTATAAATCAACAAAGTTTACATTTTCCTTTGAAATAAAGCAAAATTATATTTTATATAATTATTCAAAAATATATTTACCTCTTAACATATAAATGTTTTGGTATATTCTACTCTAAAACAAAAACATTACTTTTAATTTATATATTATTATTTTATATTCAGTAATATATTCAATTCTACTGCGCAATGTGGGGGTTAACATATAGTTATCACTTAGTCTCGTGTCTTTCCTTATTTGTTCCGGTTCCTTTGCTACAATGACTAATCTACTAATTCATCACTAAATTATTCATGCATTAACTCTTCAGCCCAAATTCTACTTTTGTCTCCTTTTCTTTTCCTTTTTCTTTTTTCTTGCCTCGGAACATCATCTATTTAAGAATAGCCCTAAAATGAAAAGAGGCCATCAACAAAGAGATGCACACTTGTTGGTAATTTAGTCATCTCCATCTTTAAACAACTTCTTGAAACTATGGCACAATTCATCTTTTGGATCAGTATACCACATATTAATGATGTTAGCCTATTTTTCACCTTTCTACTCCAAATATCTAAAATCTTTTGATATGACCATATATCAAAGTCACATTTCCATGTTGATTTGTTTCCTACTAACTCTAATTTTTCTATATTCCAAAACCGACCCCAAAAATAAAATAGACAATAAAAAGACGTCGATGAACTATATAATATATAAACAACAACAAATTGGCACATGCCAATATACAACCATGGGACCACAAGAAAGAAACGATTAGAAATCCAAAATAACCCATGAGGCAATAACGACAACAACACATGAATTATGCACTAAACTACAAAAAGAAAAGAGGACAATGGGACCACAAAAACAAATAACTTTAAGCCAATAAAAAAACAAATAACTTTAAGCAAATAAAAAAACAAACAAAATACCCTAAAAAACATCAAACCCTAAAAACGAAATTTAAATATGCTTACCTTAAATTCAAAATTAACAAACGAAGCAACCGTACTCAATTCTTCATTACGTTTGCCCTTTTTCATTTCTCTCTTGTTCTTCTTTGTTTCATTCTTGGCATCAAAATATTATTTCAACATTTTATATTTACAATGAGCTACATTGGATTGGATTTCGGTTACTCACGTTACGAGATTTTCACAATTTGATGTCAAGACTTAGAAATCAAATGTGTCAACTAATCACCATTTTGCTAGCGTAGAGTCCAAATTAAAACTTATATGAGAATAAATTAACTTCCAAACCACAAAGATTGCGCTCACTTAAACAAATTAAAGAGTGTAGAGAGACATTATTTACAAAATAAATAACTGATAACTAATAGTAATTATTTTATGTTTTACTTATTAATATTTGTAAAAAATAAATCAAAATAAAGTGATACATATCTATTATAATATATTAAATCAGACTTTCAAATCATCATATTGACACATTAAATCTTTTGTGTGCCAAATAATTTTATTTTTGCCACATCAGACATAATCTAATGTTTCACCTTCTAAATAATACTTTCAAACCTCTAAAACACATTGTCATTCTCATAATATTCTTTGATGTTTCTACTCCAAATCAATAACGCTCAAACATTTATCCACAATTACTAATTTATAAATTCTTATTAATCTCTCAATTTATTGGCACATTTTAAATCACATTCTCAAACCTCCAAAAGACATTCTCATTCTCCTAATACCGTTTGATTTTCCTACTCCAAACCAATAACGCTCAAACATTTATAACAATTATTATTTCATAAATTTTCATTAATCTCTCAATTTAATTGAGAATGGATACTTGATACCCCTTCAAAGCTCGATAACCTACATGCTATATTTCTAACTCCAAAAATAATTTTTCAATCTTATCTTATCTTATAATATATTAAAACACTCCAAATATTATGTTCACATTATATGTCATATAATACTAATTTTGCAACGTCATTCTATTGAATGATGTGACCTCTAGAATTCATTCATATTTTTATTCATCATTCTACTAATTTTTTGTCTATATCTCTATAATTAAAAAACCAACAATAAAAAATGTAACTCCCATTACAAACTTGATTTAATTGTCTTTTACTTTTTTTAATTCATTGCATATAAATATATCACAATATTT
>JBBPBP010009779.1:34065774-34119626 GCA_037974735.1 Cicer chorassanicum
ACACGTGACATAACACCTCTAATTAAGAATTAGTTATCCAATGTTTAAGTGGAAATGAAACATGAAATATAAAATATAAGAAATAGTAGTTCATTCAATTAGTTAAAAAAGAATAAAGAAATGACAGTAGTCAAGATAAAAAATAAAATAAAAATAAAAATAATGATTATGTAAAAATCAATGCTTACAAATATATCTCAAATCAATACTTGCAAAATATATATATTCTATTTTTTATAGGAAGAAAGTATTCGATAATGATTGAATTTTTGAAACAAAACAAAATGTATAGAGACAATCACTCACCTTTTTTTAATAATATTTTTATAGTGAAAATCACTCATATTTTATTTTAATTTTTTTAATTGTGTATACAAACAATCACTCGTCTTTTTTTAATAATATTTTTTAGAGTGAAAATCACTCATTTTATTACAAACTTTTCAATTGTTTCCAATTCATTTATGCTTTTGTTATACAACCATTATTCTTATAAATTAAGATATCTACAAATATACTTACAAATATTGAAACTTTTTTCCGATCAAATTGATACATTTATACACTATAAATATAACCTTCAAACCTTTTAAAAAAATTACATTGAAATAAAATTTTACAAATTAAACAGCGAAACGCGTGGGTCATATTCTTGTTATCTATAGTATTAGAGTTCAAAACAACACTTTATAGTTCGTAGAAAATAAGGAATAGTGGTTTACAATATAAAATATTCCAATATAGAACGAGATCTTTGAAGTTCCATCTACAACATGTTTCTCATCACTATAACATCACATGTTTCACTATGTATATGCTAAATAGTTGACTGTAACCCAAATTATTTTCATAACAAAAATTTATTTAAAAAGGTGACTAAAAATCAATTTCAGGATTACTAATATCATTTGTTTCACCGTTATACATGAGATAAATTTCTATGGTATCATGCATATTTACTTTCTTTGTTTAAGATTATTCAAATGCCCTTTTTATTATAATAATAAAAAAATTCTTAACACAACATCTCTCTCAATTTTTTGTTAATTTTATTGTTCATGTTATAAACCTATTTCAATATATATATATATATATATATATATATATATATATATATATTATGATTTTAGTTAAGTAATTAATGTCTCAAATTTTTGTTTCAATTTCTTTTATATGCATTTGATATTCCTTTTTTATGTCATTTATTCTTTCAAAGAGAATTGATACAAAAAATACAAACAAAGAGCACACAAAATTTCACAAAAATTTGATCATGGAGTTCGACCAATTGTATCTCCGTCTCTGACTGCAGTGATTTTCTATTACTCAAATTTAGGATTACAGATTAAAACTTATATTTCAATACTATAGTCAGGTTTACAAAATTACCTTTAAACTCACTACTAGAAAAAGCGCTTTTAGAGACCACTTTTTTGGTCACTAAATTCAATAGCTACCGAATTAGTGACCAATTTAAATCAGTTGGTAAACTGCTAGTCGCTAACTATTGCGACGAAATCAGCGATCGAATTTTGTGACTGATTTAGCGACCGAATTTTGTGACTGATATAGTGACCGAATTTAGTGACCGAATTTAGTGACCGAAGTTAGTGACCGATTTAGTGACCGAATTTTGTGACTGAATTAGTGACTAAACTTTGAGACTGATTTAGCAACCACTTTGAATTAATTTTCTATGTCATTAGGGACCGATTTAGAGACAAAATTTGTGACGTAAATTATTATTTTTATTAAATATTTGGTCACCAATTCCTTCTCTAAATATTACCATTTTTTTTTAAATACATTACTTTAATGTTCAAAAGAACAATAAAAATAATTTTTTAATTTGTTTTCAATATCTAAAAAATTCATACACCAAAATCATTTAAAAGCATTAATCATTTCAATGTATATAACCAAAGAACATAATATATTTAAGTAATATTTTTAAGTACTCAAAATAATACAAATAAAATTTTAGTTTAAACATAATATATTTAGTCATAACAAATTGCAACATATTAGTTCTTTAGATTAACTTATCACTATCCATCTAACTCTTCATCATCATGATCACGAGCATCATTATCACCAATCTCATCTTCAAAATCAACAGCATCATGATCACCAATCTCATCATCGTTATCACCAATTCCATCTTCATGAATTTGATCTCTAGTATATGGCATGGGTTTAAAGTTCAAGCTACTCATCAGTTGTTTTATCAAGTGGTTGTTGCGCTCAAATGCTCTGTTTGTATTAGCCAATTCCTCTCGAAGTTGATCTCTTTCATTTCTCATTTCTTCAAATTCATGTCTTTGAACCCACTCTGTTGATGAAGAACATGACCCACGATAATATGGTCTCCCTAATAATACAATAGATTCCATTCCGAGACCATATACTCGTCCTCTTTTTATTCCTGCAACCTCACACCACACATCTAATTCTTTTGGTGGAGGAGTTCCTTGTGAAGTTGATTCTTGGGTCAATTCTTCCAACATACGTTTAAATTTTTCCTGTCAACATAGATATAAAGCTAATTAATATTTTAAAACACTATTCCGATCTTACATGAAGATAAAAAAAAAATCAACATAACAAAATAAATAATATACACTTTAAAGTTGAAAGCTTTTACATGAACATATTCCGATCTTTTATCAACCCAAGTTTTATCCTTGCCACGTTTATGGGTGTGGAGAAACAAATCTGAATGACTAGGTGGGATGCCATTCAAATCCATCTAACAACATAAAAAAACTCAACATTAAAAACTTGTAAACATAATATTAATTTGCACAATAGAAATGAAATTTACAAAACAAAATTACAAGAGAAACAATAGAAACAAAATTCACTTTCAGTTTTTTATTAAAGTGTGATGTGATGACTCTATATAAGTTATTGTATTTTCATTCAATAAATAAGAAGTATCATTTTCCTTCACCTTAACAGTGTAATGGTTGGCAGAAGCACATAAAGCTGGTTTATTTTTATAACTGGTGTGTGTGACATGATGCAAGTTTGATATAAAATCCATGCATTGCAATATATATAAATCATTTTTCCTTCTCCATTTGCATAACTCAACTTCACTTATATAAACAACATTTTTGCTCAACTTAGTAACCTTAATTATACCATGTGAATATAATGGAATTAGAAACATCAATTAAGCTACCTGAACATTAACATTACATTTAAAATAATTTATAGTCTATCATAAAATACATAAATAAATAATACCATGTGAATATGATGGAATTATACCATTTTTGCTCAACTTAGTAACTTTAATTATACCATGTGAATATGATGGAATTAGAAACATCCTTTAGTAACTCTAATAACCACACTACCACACATACTCTTTCTTCCTAACAAAGCCTCGCATCAGTTCCTTCCCTCAACTCAACCTCACAACAATTTCATAATTCAACCTTCACATGTCTCACAACTCTCAAACTCCACACTTGCATTTATTCTTTAACCCTTTCAGAAAAATTCCTCTACACTGGTTCATCCAACAAAGAAATCACATCATGGAATCGAACCCATTTTCACTCTCACCCTCAACAATCAAATAACACAATAGTTTCTGGAAACGGTGCCGTAAAAATTAGAAATTAGTTACAACTTGAAGAGAAATTAGTCATATGTTAGATCAACTTGAACAAATTTAGCCGTAAAAAACTTTAGATCAAATAGCAAACAAATTAAATGGATGAATGTCCAGCAAATTTTCAATAAATGGTTTAACATTTCACTGTTTGATAGACATAACAAATCATTAATAAGTATTAACATTTTCAAAATATCCGACCATAGGCAATAATTTGAGAAATTTGACCACAAAATCTGAGTCAAATAAATCTATTTCATATGACTGGTTTAAACAAGATATATTGCAACTACTACCAACAAGGGACAGGAATATGGACATGAATGAAGAAAACAAACATAACAAGAATACACATAATGAAATCATCAGCCAACAACTGTGAAATTTTGTTTTTTGCAATATGAAAAGGAAAGCCAATTATATATTCATTTGCATCAAATATATACTGAGGTCTCTATACTGAAGTCCCTATGCCCAGTTATATACATTGGGATGTCTAGCCAGTTTCCAACTAACTAACCAAATTGGATAACAAACTTGCTCAACTAACACAAATTGATAACAATTATAAAATATTTAAACGAGTCGCTTGGTTGCTGCAATAGAATGATCACTATGATTGAGTAACTAGTTTTGCAAGGTAATGCTAATGCAAGAGTACCACGATTTTTCAAAATTGAAACACAATACTCTCAGTAAGAATGGCTAATTTACAAGAACAAACATGGCATAACAGATTTAAAACCCAGGTATAAAGAGTTCATTTACAAAATAATTATGTAAAACAAAACAACTAATAACTAGCAACTAAAGTGCAAAATTATACATTAGCTTTCTAGTTTCCAAAATTAAGAACTCAAAAGGGGGTAAAACTTTAATCAAATTGTAATCTGAAGGGATAAGAACTCAAAGTGCAAATCAACACATATCTCAAAACTAGGTTAAAAGCACAACAAAGCAAATAGAGGATGAAAACTCTAAAACATATAAATTAAAAAATAGAGGATGAAAACTCTAAAACATATAGCGAAATTTCTAGTAGTGATTGTACCTACTTATTAGTAAGTTATGAGTTATACACCAACAGAATCTCTCCACTAGCATTACTAACAATTAATTACCAACATTTGGCATTAAAAAAAAGTTTCATGTAACTATGAAAGGAGACAAACATGACGGTAAAATTGGAAGAGCATACGTGCAAAGTTTGTGATGGCATAGACAGTGCCAAAGCTGTAGCAATGCCCTTATTTCCACCTGTAACATCTTCACCAAGTAAGAGCTTTGAAAACTTTTCCCTCATGGCTTCTATATCTGAATGTTGGATGGCATAAAAAGGCTTCTCTTTGACATAAAAATGTTTGAGGTGTGGTTATTTAAAATGAGGTGCATTTCACGAAGATAGGAAGGATTTCTTAGTTGGAACCTCTTGCTTTTTGCTGCAGTCTTGCCTTTTAGATTTTTTTTAACTTCTCATATCCATCTTCTTATACATAGAATATTACTACAAGTTACAAGAAATTTCTTTTTTTTACACATTTGTTAATATTGTTTAGTTATTTATTTTGACTAAATCTTTTGAGAAATTGACTTATAGGGTGTTAAAGAGATGAACTTTTAGGTAACGCACTTTGGAGTGGTTGTGCTAGATTTCGTAAAATAATGAAAATTCTGTTAAGAATTTGTTATTGTTTTCAAGGTAGATCTGATTCAATACTCTTTTGTCTACAATATTTTTAGATATTGATTCATAATTTGTTATTTTGTTTTGATCTCATTTATTTTATGAGAATATTGGCATATTATAATTATAGTCTTGTGGTATGATAGCTTACCTTCTACAACTTTCTTTGGTAGAAATTTTAAAAAAATGTTTATTTATTTATAATTTAGTAAAACAGAGACGCGACAGCGACATAGATCAACGATACATCGGCTCTTATTATGCCACTTAATCTTAGTTTTGCCACATCAAATACATTTTGATGTGACACCTTCAAAAATGCATCTATCACTCTTCTATATAGTTTGCTTAAACTTAGTCATGTGTCCTACTGATAGCATTTTAGCAAGTGAACTGAATCGTTGCAAGTAATAATAAAACGGTAGTACCGAGTGTCGAACTCAAGGATTGCGTTTTATTACCGAATTAAGTTTAATTACTAAAATTGAACAAAAAGTTTCTGAATTGGTGAAAATTATATTTGAAACTGCCAAGAGTAATAAAATTGAACTTTTATAATAAAAAAATGTCAGGGATGAGTTTCACTTCGAATCCAACCTTGGTTTCTAATTTGATCCTAGTTACTAAATTCATTTATTGAAATATTATTGAATTCTCTTTATTACTCTTGCCCTAATGTCTTGGTGACAGAACCTTTAATTCTAAAGTAGCCCTTAATTCTTTCGAGTCCGAATTTGGTTCCGATGTCTTCATGAAAATTGTAGCTATGGATCATAACTTTCATATGCAGTTGGTTTGACCTCAATTGGACACCTAAAACCCCATATATGGCTTAAATACTCCACATAGGTCATGTTGATTTCTCACCAAAATTTAGCACTACACTAAAAAAAAGAAACAATGCAAAACTACGAAAAATCTGTACTTAATCGAGAAAATAAGAACATAAACATTTTATTTAATCCAAGAACTAGAATCAAAATAATATATTAAATAACTCCTTAAATTAACTTATGATTAAAGATAAACAAGAGTAAAACAGTGAAAAATATGCATATGATGAAGAATTATCACCTACCGTGTAGATTTTTATTTTCTTCTTTATTTCATTTAATTTCACCTATACTACAACTGAAATCGTCCTTCAACTTCTCATTATTTGACAGTTATATTATGTACTAAATATTTTCATGGTACTACCAATTTCTTCAAATTCCATCCTCACCCATTGAATTAAGAATTTTGATAACTCTCACTTGCTATTAAAATCTTTAGGTTTCATATTCTCATATTGTATTGTAGCCAAGGTCCATCATATATATTGAATGTCATACCTCTTACTTGCCTTCATTCTCTCCTCCAGAACAAGGTATGAAATTTATCTCATGTTGCTATAGGAACTAAGTTTGAAATTTATCTCAATACGTTTCTTTTTCTAAGGTAGTAAATTGTACTCTATCTCATTTTCGTTTAAACAATAAGCATAATTAGCTATAATTGTATGCTTTTAGAGAATTATTTTTTAAGAAATATCAAGCTTCATTTCTTATTCCCTTCTTCAATTCAATATATTATGAACAACTCATTACATAAATAATTAACATTTTGGTCATTCTTAAACTTTTTCACATATTAATACATCAAGGTTTCTTATTTATATTTTATTAAATAAAAATATAACAACAATATATTATATTACCACAAAAGGTATAAAAATACAATTAAAGTTTAAAATTAAATAAATAAAAAACATCAAAATAAATTAAATAAACATAATCGAAACAATGAATTATGCTATAATTTTACTTTTTGATATTTTTACATTTTCCCTTCACCTATATATCATGTATTTTAACTTAACTAAAAAATTATGTTTGCTTTTAAGTTGTGTTTTGATTTTGTTTAGTTTAATTTAAATTCAATAGTATTTCACTATATTGGTCAAAGAATCAGTATTGCAACTATAAAAATTATTTTACAACATTACAAAATAAAATAAAATAAATTTAAAAATGCGCAACACGCGGGTCAAAATCTAGCTATAGTTTATTTTGGGGTTATAAGTAAGAGAATTAGTAGAGTGAATAATAAATAAGGTCTATTTAGTATGAAAGCTTCATAAGAAAAAAACCCAATTAACCAAGTAAACACCACTTTTTCTTTCCTCATTCCATTTACACGACACACACCAACACAAAACATACACACCAAAATAAAACACATACATCACTAAAATAAGAGAGAAAGGAAGAAGAAAAAAAGATACATCGCTAAAGTAAGAGAGAAAAGAAAAAGAAAAAGAAAAAAACTTAGAGGGAGAAGAAGAAAGGGTGAGAGACAAACAAGAAGAAGAAGAAAAGGAGAAAGGAAAAAAAATCTTGGCAAAACAAGAAGAAGAGAAATGAAGAGTGCACATTTTTCTTGCTAGAAGCGAAAGAAGAAAGAGTTGGGAGTATCATCATCGTCTTACGTCTTTTAAAAATCAAGAGGTGAGTTCACCTTCCCTATTTTCCTTACATGCATATATGAGGTAGTGTTTACGATAGATTAGGGATTTGTGGTTTAAGGGTTTGAAATGAATAAATGAATTTTTTTTCATGGTTAGATTTAGGGGTTTCAGAATATGCTCTCTTGATATGTTTGAGCTTAAAGACCTTAAATTTCACTATTGTGACAAATAATGTTGAGTGAATTGACATTGTGATGTTGTTTCGATGTATTCATTTCTTGATTTATTCATAATTTGTACCATTTGTGTTTGCAAAAATTCATTAGGACATGTGTGTTATGTTTTGGTCATAACTTTTTCTCTACACCTTATTTTCAAATGATTGTTAGTTTAATGGAAACTATATTGAGTTAATTTCAATTTGAGTACAAACTTTGTCATATTTGATTAAGTATTGATGCTTAAAAATAAGTTACAAGTTAGACGGAAGTGTTTGTCCTAACTTTATGACCTTGTGTTTTGTTTTGATAAATTGCAAAAATTGGGGGCTTAATTTGAAACAAATAAATTTTATCTATAAACTAGACATCGTAAGCTTTCCAAAGAGTGCTCGTTTACTCAATTTTGACACTTATAAGTTCTTGTCAATTGATGTTGCAGTTAGATTCAACTTTCTGTTGTTTTAACATAAATTCGATGGGAAAAATCTATCATGATCATGTTTTCTTGATTTTTCTCTTACATTATATGATTAGTATGATATAACTAACTTAACAATGCATGTTATCATATGAATGAGTGAGGTTTCATGTTATATTGCTTAAAATTATAAGAATTTGCAAGGTTGAGTGTGAAGTAGCTTTTTAATGTATTAATTAGTAGACGATGTTGTAACTGATAGGTGGTGTTATATATATTTGTGTGTGTGGTAAAATTACTAACAAGAAGAGGGCATTGGTAAAACTAATGTAGTCTTTATGACATGTTTGTTACGTAGATTTTAAGTAATTAGATTATTCACGTCTAATGGCTTAAATATTTAAAAAGAGTCAAAACTAGAGATAATAGAGGTAACTCAAGAGTAACTTCTAAAGGAAGAGAAACGCAGATGAAAAGTATATCATTGAATTAGAATGAGTGATGTTTCATGTTATATTGCTTAAAATTATAAGAATTTGCAAGGTTGAGTGTGAAGTAGTTTTTTAATGTATTAATTAGTAGACGATGTTGTAACTGATAGGTGGTGTTATATATATGTGTGTGTGGTAAAGTTACTAACAAGAAGAGGGCATTGGTAAAACTAATGTAGTCTTTATGACATGTTTGTTAGGAAGATTTTAAGTAATTAGATTATTCACGTCTAATGGCTTAAATATTTAGAAAGAGTCAAAACTAGAGATAAAAGAGGTAACTCAAGAGTAACTTCTAAAGGAAGAGAAACTCAGATGAAAAGTATATCATTGAATTAGAATGTCAATTGATTTGGTTCCATCTTTTGGGATCCACTGAGATGTAATCTCATCCCACGTTATTTAAATGTTTAACAGGTAAAAAGACTTAGATCAAGAGTTGAAGAAATGAAGCATAGTAGTTTATGTTATAGTTGGTTAAAATTTATAGGAACTTTTTTTGAACCATGGATGTGTTGTGTACTCCATTTTTGTTATTTCTTTTGAAAGATTAGTATGTATATTAATACATTTGCATGGCTTTGTGTAGGGATCTGTATTAATCACCTCTTTTGGTTCCATCTTTTGGGATCCATCTTCAATTGATTTGGTTCCATCTTTTGGGATCCACTGAGATGTAATCTCATCCCACGTTATTTAAATGTTTAACAGGTAAAAAGACTTAGATCAAGAGTTGAAGAAATCAAGCATATTAGTTTATGTTATAGTTGGTTAAAATTTATAGGAACTTTTTTTGAACCATGGATGTGTTGTGTACTCCATTTTTGTTATTTCTTTTGAAAGATTAGTATGTATATTAATACATTTGCATGGCTTTGTGTAGGGATCTGTATTAATCACCTCTTTTGTCAAATTATGTTAATACTCGAGTTATATTCTATACAATTAACTTATGATGTTATATTTTTGGTATCAGAGTCGGTCAAACCTACCTTATTGTGGGTAGTTAGGATTAGTCGATGTTCTTGTTTTGAGACTATATACTTTCCAATTATCAATTCATTGAATATTAAGTATAATCGACTTAATATTTGTATTTGATATGCAAAACTATATGGAACCAAATCCAAGACCATCTGGTAGGCCTTGTAGAAGGCAGACTAATGATGAAAGTTGGAAACAAATGATGCAACAACAATAACTTATGATGCAACAACAATAAACTATTACAACCAACATAATGAATCATCTCGTGCAAGCGGTCGGACCTGCTCAACCACCGCCACCACCTCCACCAGAGGTCGCAAACATATTATTTTATGACTTTCACAAGTTAAAACCCCCAGCTTTTCTAGGAAGCCAGTGCCATTGGAAGATCAAGCATGGTTGGATGAAATGACTAAATTTTTTCTTGTGGTGTGATTTATTGAAGAAGATGAAGTAGCTTTTGCTACATATATGTTACAAAGAGAAGCTGAGAACTAGTGGATGATGCAAAGGCATACATGATAATTGCGGGTACACCGCTGAAATATGAAAGTTTTAGTGTTGTCTTTTCTAGATAAATATGTTCTCATGAGTATAAGAAAACAAAATGAGTTTGAATTTACATACCTCCAACAAGGAGACATGTCGGTTGCTGATTATGTGGCAAAGTTCGAGGAATTGGGAAGATTTTGGGCCCAAGAAGAGTATGATTGAAGATAAATCAGTTTAATAAAGGTTTGAAACTAGATATTAAGAGAAATTTGGCCCAACTAGAGATCACCTCTTATGCCACTTTGGTTCATAAAAGCTACATCGTAGAAGAAAGTTTATAGGGTTTGAAGGAGAACAGACAACTTAACTGGCAATAAAGGAGGGATGCGCCATTGAGTAATCAATGTTAGAAGGTTATGATGCCCCCTAATAAAGGTAAGCTGTAACAGCTCGACCCTTACCGTTATCGACACTATTAATCACGACCTTCTCACCCTCCCCCCCTTTCCACCCATTCGAAATAGCGAGTTTTTGCCTTCTGTGGGAATCGAACCCTGTACATGGGGGATAAATCTTGTCGTCCCTAAAGGCATCCACAATAGGAAGGAAATGAAAATTTTCAAATTAGAACAAGGGAATATGTTAATGACGGAGTATGCCGCTAAGTTTGAGGAGTTGTCCAGGTACTACCCACTCTATATTGGGGAGGCAAAAGAAAAGTCTAAGTGCATCAAGTTTGAAATGGGACTTAGACCAGAGATTAAGAAGCATATGGGAATGCAAGAGATCCGTGACTTTCCTACCCTATTGAATAAGAGTAGAATTCATGATGAGGATAGTCGTGCGGAAAAAGCGCATTACCGAAACCCTGGATCCATGAAAGACAAGAAGCCTATGCATCATAATAGAGGAAAACCTTACTCTTTCCTTCCTGATAAATCTGGAAGTCGTCTGAATTATCAACAACATAGTTCTTCAGCTGGAAGAGGAAATGGTAATGGTAATGGAAAAGGAAATGAAAATAGTTATAGTTACTGGGGCGGTAGAGGAAACCCTAATGGACGAGGAGTTAGTAACAGGAATAGCAACAACAGTGGTAATTATGGTTGCCCAACTACTCATATCCGATGTCACAGGTGTGGTAAGCAGGGTCATCTTGCATCTGAGTGTAGGGATGTTGCAGTTACTTGTTTTAATTGTCAATAACAGGGCCACATCCACACTGCATGCCCCTACCTAATGAAGACTCCACAACTAGGAAACCAGAGTTCCCAAGCCAGCCGACCTAAATCTAATGGAAATGTCTTTTCCCTCAGTGGCATAGGAGCATTTGAGAAAGATAACTTGATCCAATGTATGTGCCTCATAAGTGACACTCCTTTATTTGTGCTATTTAATTGTGGTATACTCATTCCTTTGTGTCTCTTGATTGTGTTAGATGTTTAAGACTACTCGTGTCTCGTTTGCAGTATGATTTGATTGTGAATAGCCGAACTAGTAATTCTGTTGACACCACTAGTGTTTGTCTTGACATTTCTATCCATGTGTGTGAAAAGGACTTTCGACTTGACTTAGTGTGTCTACCTTTGCAACTTAGTGTGTTTACCTTTGCAACTACCAAGTGAAGGCACCCATGAAAGAAAATGCCTAGTTATACATGATCCTAGCCTTATTGGAATTTGAAGAAAAAGTGATGGTGCAAGATGATGCTATTGTGTGTGAATTCCCTAAAGTATTTTCGAAAGATGGCAATAGTTTGCCACCAGAGAGTGAGGTGGAGTTTAGCATTGAGCTTGTACCAGGTACTGGACCCATATCCATGGCACCAAATAGGATATCTCCCTTAAAATTGTCATAACTTAAGAAGCAATTAGAAGAGCTTTTAGATAAGAAATTTATAAGACCTAGTGTGTCATTGTGGGGTGCACCTGTGTTGGTTAAGAAGAAAAATGGCTCTATGAGGTTGTGTGTGGATTACCGCCAGCTTAATGAAGTGACAATCAAGAATAAGTACCCTCTACCTAGGATAAATAACCTTATGGACCAATTAAGAGGATCATGCGTGTTTAGTAAGATCGACTTGAGATCAGGTTAGAACTAGCAGCAATTGTCTTTGTACTTAAAATGTGGAGACATTATTTGTATGGATCTAGATTTGATGTTTTCAATGACCATAAGAGCCTTAAGTACCTTTTTAACAAGATGAAATTGAATATGAGACAACGTAGATGGATGGAATTTCTTAAAGATTTTGATTTTGAGCCTAACCATTAGCCTAGAAAGACCAATGTAGTGGCCAATGCCTTGAGTAGGAAGACTTTGATTGTCTCCGCTTTGATGGTTAAGCATAGTGAGTTGTTGGAACAGTTTAGAGACGTTAGTTTAGTTTGCGAAGTGACACCAGAAAGTATTAAATTGGGAATATTGAAGGTAACTAGTGGACTATTAGAAGAGATTAAAAAGAGTTAGAAGTTAGATTTACACCTTTTGGATAAGTTCGAGTTGACTAACCAATGGAGAGAACCTGATTTTAAATGGGGTGTAGATGGAATTTTGAGATTTAAGGATAGAATTTATGTACCCGATGTAGATGAGTTAAGGAATTTGATCTTAGAGGAAGGGCGTAGAAGTTGTCTAAGTATTCATGCTGGAGCTACAAAGATGTATAAGGACCTCAAGAAGTTATTTTGGTGGCCTACAATGAAAAAACACGTTGCTGAGTTTGTGTATGCTTGTTTGACGTGTCAAAAGTCTAAGGTGAAACACGAGAAACCTTCAAGCTTGATGCAACCTTTGAGTATTCCCGATGGAAGTGGGATAACATCTCTATGATCTTTGTTGTAGGCTTACCTCGAACTCCAAAAAGATAATATAATATTTGAGTTATTGTGGATAGATTAACTAAATTTATTCATTTTATTCCGACAAACATAACTTATTCTATGGAAAAGTTAGTCGAGCTATACATAAAGGACATTGTGAAGCTGCATGGAATCCCATCAAGTATAGTGCCAGATAGAGACCTCTAAGTGTTGGGAACATTTATAGAGCGCTTTGGGTATGAACCTTAGGATAAGTTCAAGCTACCACCCACAACTAGATGGTCAGACTAAACGAACCAATCAATCTCTAGATAACTTGTTGAGGGCTAGTGTGTTGGAACAAAATGGAAGTTAGGATAGCGTTTTGCCACTTATTGAGCTCACCTATAATAATAGTTTCGACTCTTGTATTGGAATAGCCCCTTTTGAGGAGTTGTATGGGAGAAGGTGTAGGACCCCTCTTTGTTGGTTTGAGACGGGCAATAACCCTGTATTAGGACCTGAGATTTTTCAACAAACTACTGATGAAGTAAAAATGATTTAGGAAAACATGAAAGCGTCCCAGAGTAGGCAAAAAGGTTACCTCGATAAAAGAAGGAAAAACCTTGAGTTTCAAGAGAGTGACCATGTATTTCTGAGAGTTACTCCAATAACTGGGGTTGGCCGGGGTTAGAAATGTGAAAGCTTACTCCTCGATTTATAGGGCCTTACCAAACTCTTAAACGCGTCAGTAACGAAGCATATCGCCTCCGTCTCTTTCTAACCTTCATAGTGTCTTCCATGTGTTTCAACTTCCCAAGTACATTCCCGATCCCTCGCATGTGATTGAGTCAGATGATGTCCAAATAAAAGAGAACCTAACTTTTGAGCGCTTACCGCTACGAATTAAGGACCGAAAGGTCAAAAAATAAAAAGGGTAAGACGATTTCGTTGCTTAAGGTTGTCTGGGGAGGTGCTATTGGTGAAAGTGCTACGTGGGAAGTCAAAAGTCAAAAGCGTGATTCATATCCGAGGTGCTATTATTGTTATTATTGTTATTATTATTATTATTATTATTATTATTATTATTATTATTATTATTATTATATTTATTAATTCCCTAACTATTTGCCGTAGTAATATATTTGATTTTAATAATAGAATAGAATACAGTAATAGGAAATGTACATAATTGGGCTTACTTAAAATCAATATCACATACACAGACATATATATAAAATGTATTACACTTAGTAACTAGGTTTACCATCGCTCACAGAAGAAAAAGAAAAAGTTGTCGCTTGCTTTTGCTCCCAAAAGCTTCTGCTACCCATAGTACCCTCTAGAATAATAAGGACACCACACGCAGGAAAAGAAATAGAAGAAATCCATCGGCAATATTTATTTTCCTCTATAAGGGGAGTATATTTCAGTACCTATTTAGAATTGGCATAAACTACAAAAATTATTTTGGGACTATCACCTCTCATATTAGTCTAATCATATAACTTTATTCTCCTAATTTTTTATTCTATATGTACAAACCCACAACGTTTAAGTGTAAAACCCCTATTGACTTCAATTATTATTTCATTATTTTAATTAATATAACAATAAACTTATTACTATTTTAATTTCTAATAACATGAAATTTGTAAAAAAAATTAAATTTAAATGTCTGATAAGTAAACAATTAGTATCTAATAACATAACCACAATTTATGCCAATTAACGTGTGATAACAATAAGGCAACATAAAATTTATGCCAATTACTAAGAGAACAAAATAAGGCATAGAGTCTAGTTCACCGTGTGAATAATTCCGGTGAGAACAGAATAAGGCATACAGTCTTATATGGTTTCACATTTAAAGGGTTTAGTTTATTTTAGTTATAATATAAAATTGGGTGCGGTAACTAATAAGCTGTAACTACATATTATTACCTGCATTTCGTGGATATACATAGTTACCTATTAAAAAAATAAAAACAATACACACACACACACGTTATATTTAGTTCTTTTATCTTGTTTAGTTTTAAACAAAAATATGATTATATTAATATTTATGTTTTATTGATATTGTTGGGTTAATTTTACAAATAGTAGATTATTTATTTATTTATTTTCAGTAATTTATTTATATTTGGTGGTTGCGTTGCTATAATTCTCTAACGGGTTATTAGAGATGACGGTCGACGAAGACGCGAAAAATTAGCAGATCAGATTTATTTGGAGAAATCTTCAATCGAGGTAAGGGGTAATAGGAGGTTCAATTTTATGAGTATAAAATAACGTGGGATGAACGGGTTTACTACGTACAGTCGAGCCTATTGAGTAATAATAATTAATTAATAACATATGGATGGTAAAAGTGAGGACTAAAATATAATTCAAAAACCTATAGAAATGTTGGGAATTTATAGCAAGATTGTATGATATTTGATTTTATGAATTCTTATACTAATTTTTATTGTATGAATGATATGTATTTGAGTGCCCTTGTTTACTTGACTGAAATTATGATTTTACTTGAATGCACCATTAGTTTGATTTCTTATTCTGTGATTGATAGGACTAGACTTTGCATTGTGAATGGTGTAGACCAAACATTGAGATTTTATTGAGATTTACTGATTTACATATGCAATGATGTAAATTTTGATGATTATTGTGGAATGACTGATATTTACGTAGACGTAAATTTTGATGAATATTGTGAATTCAAACTAAGAATTGTTGAGTTGTGATAATTGAATAAGTATGAGCTAGATGTTGGAAGTTTTTGGAGTGAGGATTATTTTGTCATCATATAGGGAGGGTCTGACAAGCCTAGTGATTCGGGGATGTACAATTGAATGAGCCTGATCGTGAAGGGCTGCAGTCGAACCGTATGGTAAGAATGATAGACCTAAGGGGTATCTCTGGTGGGGAATTCCTAAGATGATTAGTGGTTATTCCCTATGGCAGGGAGCTACCGTGCAATCCATGAGTACCCCGACCGTCGCGTATATTGAAGGTGCAAACACGAGAAGGGGGGTTGAATTGTGTTTGCACAAAGTTGATAACTTTTTGATAATTTATATATAATTAAAAATTAGTTTGGTTTTGGTGACTTACTTGGAGTAGAAGCAATCAGATTTAGAGGCAGCAAGCAATGAAAGCATAAATAATTTGACGCGTAGAATTATCCTGGTTCACCACTAACTTGGCTACATCCAGTCCCCTCATTCAGAAGGCTTTAATCCACTAATTCAAAAACCTTGAATTACAAAGCACTTGACCCTCCAAGCCAGTCTTCCCAAACAGCCTGACAACCTCAGACTTTTGAGGAACTAACCACCTTGACCCTACAAGCCAAGTCTTCTCCTAACAACCTGACAACCTCAGATTGAAGAAGGAACTAAACCACTATCGGGTTGGATACAAGAGATTGAAACTTGAGTAGTTGCTTCTAACAAAGCTGATAATAATAATAACTCTCACACTTTAAGAAAAGAACACTCAGAAAATATTTCTCATTCGAACAAGTGTTTCTCTCTTTGAACTCTAAGATGAATTTGGAATCTTGAGCTTGAGTTCTTCTACTCTTTTATGCTTTTTGATGTTTTTCTCCTTCAGCCTTGAGTGTCTATTTATAGTGAAAATTTGGGCTTCAATTTAGTCCTTATTTAATTCTGAATTGTATCTTGTTTAGATTGAGTTTGTAAATTCTTCAAATTGATTATGTTCCTATTTTGTGTAGATTGACTTTGTAAATAATTCAGAATGATTCTGTTCCTATTTTGTGTAGACTGACTTTGTAAATTCTTCAAATCAAATATTCTTCAAATCTTCATTCAATGTTGATCAAATATTCTTCATATCTTCATTAAAATGTTGATCAAATATTCTTCAAATCTTCTTCAAATCTTCATTAAATGTAGATCACATATTCTTTAAATTTTCTTCAAATCTTCATTAAATGTAGATCAAATATTCTTCAAATCTTCATTAAATGTTGATCAAATTTTCTTCAAATATTCTTCAAATCATGACCATATTTTCTTTTCAACTTGGTCAAAGATTTTCATCCATTATAAATTTGAATCAAATCTTATTTTAGATTTTCTTCAATTATAATTTGAAATCAAATCTTATTTTAGATTTTCTTCAAAAACATGAATCTTCTTTCATACTCTTTGAAGTCAAATATATTATTCTCATAAAATACTTTTGTTAACATCAAAACTCTAAATGTAAAACCAACTTGGTTCCAACATATATGTTACTTAGGTTGAGTTGAGAGCATCTATGAGAACTTGTCCATCCATAAATTGTCCGTCCACTCCTGTAGTGGCATAGTATCAGGCCTCCTAACCAAGTACTTTAGAGTAGAATGGTACAAAATGATGAAGAAGTATAGAGTATATGACATGCATAGTGTTTCATCTTTGCGACTGTTTTAGTGTGATTGATTTGGATTAACCTTTGATATTGTGTTCTTAAATATGTCTAATGCTTGTGCAAGTTAGACTACTTGCGCATTCTTCTCGCTTGTCTTATACTGTTACATGATTTTGAAACTCACCTTTAGTTGTTTGTGTTTGACGTTTGTGATGGATGCAGACGAACTGTAAGTTGCAAGTGATGACTAGTACCCTCAGAGTGTCCGAGGCCCTCTCATCTTGAAGACTTTTATTATATGCCTTTTGTTAACTTCACTTTTGAACGTCCTTTTATTTTGGGAATTTCCGCAAAAATGTTTTTTTCTTCAATGTCAAAATTGAAAAATATTAATTTGGGGTTTATGGTGTCAAAGAAGCAACCCCAAAACTCGTTTGTACCTCGAGTAAAGGGTCCAAGGGAATGTCCTAAATGTGGAAGATCACATCATGGAGAAAACTTGTATGGTAAAAACATTTGCTTTTGGTATAAGATACCAGGGCACATCAGTCAAGATTGTCCACAAAGGAAAGTGAAAGGGCTAGCTAACTCAAACAGCCCACCCACTGGAAGGGTCTATACACTCTTGATGCTAAGAATTCTAAGGGAAACAACAATTTGATTGCAAGTGAGTATTTTTTTCTAAATAATGAACCTTTAAAAGTATTGTTTGACACAAGTGCTTCCCATTCCTTTTTTTTCTTCTTTCACTATGTGTGTTTTATGTTTAGGTCTCAAACTAACTGAGTTTACCCCTCCCATGGTCGTCTCCACGACGGATGAGAGTAGTGTCGAAACCTCTAATATTTGTAAAAGTTGTCATCATGTTGTATCTGATAAAAAATGAAACTGATTCCATTCTACTCCTAGTGTATCTCACCTTTTACAATGCTAATGTAATGGGGTTCAAGGTTTTCTACTAATGTCATCTTCAAATTCGAGACCTAAACCTGATCTCGCTACAATTGCAATTATGAATGAACTTATAGACATCTTCCCAAATGTTGCAATGTCCCTACCTCTTGAGCGGGAGATAGCGTTCTCCATAGACCTAGTTCCTGGTGCTAAACCAGTTTCCATTACTCATTATAGGATGTCACCTCTAAAGTTAAAAAAACTAAAAGCTCAATTAGAGGATCTCTTAACTAAGGGTTTTGTAAGATCGAGTGTGTATCCATGGGATGCTGCAATTTTATTAGTTAGGAAGAAAGATGGCGGAATGAGACTTTACATAGATTATAGGAAAATCAACAAAATAACAATTAAGAATGAGTACTCTCTTCCTAGAATAGATGACTTGTTAGAGTAACTTGGAAGAGCTACCATATTTTCAACGATCGATCTTAGATCAGGATAAAGATGTTCAAAAGATGGCTTTTAGAACATGATATCGACACTATGAATTTCTAGTTATTACCTTTGGTGTAACCAATGCTCCGACCGTATTCATGGATTATATGAACCTTATCTTCATACCTTATTTGGATAAGTTTTTAGTAATCTTTATTGGTGATATCCTCACCTATTCTCAAAATTTTGAAGAGCATGAGTTACACCTCAAGATAGTATTGCAGATCGTTAGGGATAAGAAATTGTTCTCGAAACTAAGCAAGTGTGAGTTTTGGTTAAGTGTAGTAAGGTTATTGGGTACGTGATTTCTCAAGGAGGTGTAACTGTTAACCCTTCTAAGGAAGAAACTATTTTAAAGTGGAATCCACCAAAGATTGTTATGGAAGTTAGAAGCTTCCTAAGGATGGCTGGTTATTATCGTAGGTTCATTAGAAAGTTTTCTCATATTACAATACCTTTAACACGTCTCACGCGGATAGACCACCCTATTGTATGGGATGAAGATTATGAGAAGAGTTTTCGATATTCGAAAACTCGCTTTACTAGTGCACCTTTCCTTATGATTCCTAAATTCAACCATAGGGTTTGAAGTCTATTACGATGCATCCTTGAAAGAATTAGGATGCATGTTAAACGCAAAACCGTAAAATTGTAGCTTATGCCTCTAGCAGCAAAGACCCTACCCATGACCTTGAGTTAGCAACGATAGTTTTTGCTTTAAAGATATGGAGACATTATTTATATAGAGCTAAATTTGATATTTTTAGTGACCATAATTGCCTAAAATACTTGTTTGACCAAAGGGAATGGATAATGAGTCAGAAGAGGTGGATGGAGTTTCTAAAAGACTGTGATTTGAGTTAATGTACCACCTAGGTAAAGAAAATGTGGTTGCTGATGCCTTAAGTAGAAAATCACTCCATGTAGCCCACATGATGGTTAATGAGATGAGCTAATTATAAGACTTTAGAAACCTTAACCTAAACATAGTACCACTAGAGGCAAGAGTCCTACTATTTCCTTTATAAATCACTTGTGATCTTCATGATAGGATTAGGCAAGCTCAAGAGTATGATAAAGAGTTATAGTGCAAGATAACTCAACCAGACTTTTCCATTGCTTCAAATGAGATCAGCCTCTTTAGAGGAAGAATTTGTGTACCTAATGGTGAAAACTTGAGGAGAGTAATACTTAGGTGCCACCTAGATGCACTACTAGAAATTTCGCCTTTAGTGACCTCCTTTTCAGTCACTATTTTTTAAAAATCGGCTGCTGTTTCTTTTAGCGACTAAATCAGAGAGCATTTAAATTCAGTTGATAAATCCTTAGTCGCTAGTTGTTGGTGACGAAATCGGCGACTGAAATTTAGTGACTGATTTTGTGACCAACGTTGGAGACTAATTTAGAGAGTAAAATTTTAGACAGATTTAGCAACCATTTTGAATTGATTTCCTATGCCATAAGCAACTGAGTTAGAGATACATTTTGTAATTGAATATTTTTTTTACAAAATATTCGGTCGCAAATTTTTTTCTTTAAACTTTCCAATATTTTTTTTATCTGATGTATTAATGGTCTAAAAATACAATAGAAACACTTTTTTTTTTAAATCGGATATCAATATCTAAAACAGATCATACACAAAAACCTTCTTTTTACATGACACCAAAAACATTTAAATGTATTAAACATATCAATGTACATAGTATATTTAAGTAGTATTTCTAAGTACTAGAAAAAATACATATAAAATTTTAATCTCAACATAATATATTTTAGTCCTAACAAAATGCAACACATTTATTTTTTCAGATTAATTTGTCATTAATTATCCATCTAACACTTCAATATCATGATCACCAACTTTATTATCACCAATCTTATCATCATGAACTTGGTCTCTAGTATATGACATTGGTCGAAAGGTCAAGCTATTCATCAATTGTTTTATCAAGTGGTTGTGCTCAACTACTCTAAAGATACTTATTGGGTTAATTCTTCCAACCTACATCTAAGACACAAACATTGCAACTACACACACTGTTTCCAATTTGTTCGGCATATGCATTTGTTTAAAATTTAATAGAAGTTACACACAACAAAACACACACACTACAATTATAATTGAATTATATGTAAATGTTAAAATAAAGTACATGTAAGTTATTACAAAGCACACACAGATTTTGATATAATACCTTGATTACTAATAACGCTTTATGTCAAGCTTTATTCCCTTGACTAATGCTTATCAATGTCAATGCACGCTAGGTAATTTTGAATGTTTAGGTTTTAATTGTGCAAAATGAGTTTTTTGTACGTAGAGGGATTTTTTTTTTTTTTGTGGTAAAGGTGGTAGGAAATTAGAAAAGAGTTCATAAAAAAATAGAGGGAAACGAAAATATTAGGCGATATATTAGAAAATGCACTATTAAAAAAGAGGTAGTAACTGGAATTATGGCCACTTAGCATTAATATAAATTAAAAAAATAAATATTTGAAACTGACTTCTCGGTCACATAATTTAGTTGCTAATTTAATCTCTATATTTCATTAGCGACCGATTTAGTGACTCTAAAAACTATGGTTATGAAGTTCAAAAATTCAGTCTTCAATTCAGTTGCTGGCTTGACTGAAAATATTCAATCGTTAAATCGATCACTAAAGACGGAATTTCTAGTAGTGATGTATCAAAACCTTAAGAAGAACTATTGGTGGCCTAGGAAGAAAAGTGAGATAGCAATGTATGTTATTCGTAGTGATCATATTGAGTAATATTTGCTTTTATATTGATAATTTAGTTGTATCATGTACTTCACTATACATCATTTTTTTTCCTTTGAAAACATGCTTTAATTAATACTTATGATTTATGTACATGATATAAACTTTGTTTAAGAGTATTGCAATTAAAGACTAATATTATATACTTCACAAATATTTTTGCAATAATCTTTTCATATACTTCTAGTTGAAGTTTTAATGGATACAAATTAAACAGCATAAAACGATCAGCTGCAAATTTACTTGTGGATTAAGTAATTTGGCATACTTTATATTTGGATTTTTTGTAAAAAAGTTATTTCCTATGAAATTATATGCGGAAACATTAGTAGGAAATGTATTGAGGAAATTGTCGGTGGAAAAATAGAAGAAAGTTCCTAAAGTTCCTAGATGGATGAGTTCTCTAAAAAATTTCTGTGAATTTTTTATATTTTTCTTGCAAAAACATCCGCAGGTAAGTGTTATTTCTAGTACCGTAATAAAATAGCTGTTTTTTACTCATTTATATATATATATATATATATGCTAGCTAGAGAAGAGGTAAACGAGTTTGGTTATTTCTGAATTATTTAAATCTTTTATAAGTGTCAATTATTTAAACTTAACTTGGTATGAGGTGGGGCTTGAGAACATGTATCCAACTCAACTGCACAATGTCTCTAATTAGAAAGGATTCCAAATTTTTTATTTATAATATATCAAATCTTTGGAGACATTACAATATGAAAATTTATAATAAATATGCTTCAAAAAATATTAAAGTGATTAGAAGCATAAATTAAATTTAAATTATAATTAGATGTTATATACAATTTTTGTTGGTAATACATTATTTACAATTTAAATAAAGTTGTTTGAATAAAAATATAATATTTTAAAATTATTTTTAATTATTAAAATTGTATTTTTTTTATTAATAGTCGAATTTAAGAAAATAAAAAAGAATCTTTAAAATGTTTAACACGGCTTAGTACAATGTTTGAATTTTTGTTTGTAATTAATGTTTGACAGTGTTTTAAATTGGTCGAGAAGTTTTTGGCAAAAATATAGAAGCTTATAAGTGGAAACTGAATATACCGTGCTTTAACTTTATATATATTTATTTTTAAAGGCAAAGGATAATATAATCCATTCGAAGTACAAAGCATACTATATCATAATAGATTATTCAAAGAGTTACACAAGTATAATTATTAAATGGTTTTCTTTTTTGAACAGAAAAAAGACATTTAAAATTAATAATAAATGGCCCCTACATCGGGATCTTGGGACAAAGGCAGAGATCATCTTTCTTGTGTTGAGCGAGTCCTGGCCACCTTTCAAAATCAATATCTTCCTCTCTTAACCCATGTGGCAATTCCCAATCAAATGAATATATAAGATTAGCAAGGATAATTTCCAATGATTCAATTGCCATAGACAAACCCGGGCAAATTCTACGACCAGCTCCAAATGGCATTAATACAAAATCTTGTCCAAGAAAATTTATAGAATTTTCTAAGAATCACTCTGGATAAAATTCTTTTGGGTCGTTCCAAATATCAGAATCTCTATGAATAGCCCAAGCATTTACATACAATATTGTCCTTGCTGGAATTTCATAGCCAGCTATAGTGCATTTTTCTCTTGATTCTCTTGGTACAAGCAAAGGGGCTGGTAGGTGCAATCTTAGTGTCTCTAAAAAATTAAGGGCAGTCATAGCAACTTTCTTCATCTAAAAAATTAAGGAAAATTTTGAATATCATCTTCATCTAAAAAATCTTTAACTCTTGAACTACTAATTTCTTCTTGTACTTTCTTCATTACCCTTGGGTTTTTTATTAGGGCAGTCATAGCAAACACTACTGTTGCTGATGTGGTATCTGTAGCAGCTACAAGCATGTTCTGTACATAAATAAAATTAAGACTTAAGAAGTATTTTTGAAAAATTCATTCTTATTTTAAATATGATTTAATTTGAATCCATATAAATATACAATTTTTTACTGTTAGTTTCTCTAAAAATATTCTTACTTTTTACTTTACTGTTTGCAAATATATTACTTTTTATTTGAGTTACTTTTTTTCAGTTTTAATCCTTGTAAAATTTATTTATATAAAAACTAACCACAGTAATTTATAAAATATTTTATTTTAGTGTTTTCAAATAAAGACTAAAATAAATATTCAAAGACTACACACAAATATTCTATATATTACAAGGATCAATTTAAATATTTATAATTTTTTAGACACTAAACCAAAATAATAAAGATTAAAAAAAAATTCTTATACTTGCAAAGATTAAAAAAATTAAAATAAAAGTATATAAAAGCAAAAAATAATATATTCGCATAAACTTTCTCTTAATATGATAAACTTTGGTACATTATATAAAATCAAAAATAGTTTGGAAGAAGGATAGCAACAACCAAAGTTGAACTCTCTTCATAATTTCCTAGTGTTGGGTGTTTTGTTAAATCAATTTGTCACAACTAGTTGCCTTGTATAATAATATCCTACCTTTTCTGCGAGATTGAAAATATCTAATATGCAAGTAGAGAAAAGAAGTAGACCTTATATCCTTGTGGATTTAATCTTACTATATATGAATGAAAAAAAGAGGAGCAAACCAAAAACAAAAATAAAAATCAAAGTGGAAGAATGAATTAAGACAACATACCATGAGGACCCCTTTGATATGATCAAAAGTGAGATCAATTGAAAACAAATGTTGTTTCTTCAATTGGAGCAAAACATCAACAATAACCTCTACATTTGAATGTTGTCTATTTGGATCCAAATGTTCATCAATAACCTCTTGGTAGAACTCATCCATCACCTTGAAATTTCGATCGAGACGCGCAAGAAGTCCAGATAGTTTATCAATCCAACCCATGAATGGAACATAATCAGAAACAAAGAAAGCAGTCAACATGTTCTGAAACTCAAGCAACATTCCATGGAATTTACTCCTCAATTTCTTCATCCTCATAACTTCTCCCAAAAGCAATCCTACAAATTATTGTACTTGAGAGAGAAGTACCTCACTCAAATTTGTAACAATTGATGAAGTAGCATGACTAGAAATCATTTTGATCATTTTCATTACCTCAAATTTTCTTATAGAGGAATAAGATGACACACGTTTGGCGCTTAATATATGAATAACACAAATTTTTCTTATATCTCTCCAAAATTCACTATATGGAGAAAATACAATTTCTGACCCATTATAAGATAATTTCTGTTGGCCATATAATATAGGCCTATGAGAAAACTCGTGATCATGGTTTTTAAATATCTCTTTAGCAATTTTAGATGAAGAAACAACAATAGCTTGCCTTAAACCAAGTTTAAGTGAAAATATTGGTCCATATATTTTTGAGAATTTATATAATTGAAGATAAAGAATAGAATTGTCTAGCTGATGAAGATTCCATATTATGGGTAGGCCTCTACGACCAGGTGGATAAGGTGCAATGCTTCTTCTATTAATTTTCTGGATGAATAGAAGTATTGGATAAGTTAGACACAAAATAAGCACAAGTAGTGACAACATCGTCACCAACTATGAAGAGGAGAAAAATGGTTAGCTGTTAAGTTGAACTTAGAATAATATACCCGTATTTGTAACTTGAATTTAGGCCTCCATTTAATTGCCACACAATTTTGTAACTCGGTGATAAGATAAAGTAGGGATTTTAATTATATATATATATATATATAATGCTAACAAAATACACTTTCAAATATTTTTTTATTGATTAAAAAAATATAAGTCTTATTAAAATGAATTCATTTAAACTTATTGAGATTTATATAAATTTTAATCCAAGAGTGCGTTTATATCTATGATAAAGATTAGTAATTGCTCAAACAATTGATACATAAAAAATCATAGTAGATTTACTTTCCAACGGTCAATCCGTGCTCAGAAAAAATAGAGTAAACCACTCAGTGATCATGAGATTATAAATATTTTAGATAAGTATCTAATTCCGTAAAAGATTATTTAGTACTCATGGTTACCTTTGTTATTGTCGGTTGATTAACGTCGGTCAATCCTTCTGATACTTCATCTCGTGTGCACAATTTACTAGGAATATGATTTGTAACATTATCATCGTCGAATTTGAAAACTTAGGCCAATTATCCAGAGATTCACAATATTAGAAAAATAATTAATTGAGTTATTATGATTAGTTAACCTCTCAGATAGAGTTATTTGTCAATACTCATTATTTGTAGTTATTCTGCTATGGTTTATTATTATATAAACCCAACATGTATTATTTGACATGTTAAGAGAAATAATAATGAGATTTATTCAGTAATATGGTATCAGTCGCAAAACAAAATTTTCCCCATAACTTCCGCTCATACCTCCTCATTCATCGTTTCTTTTCATCATCATCGTCAACCTATCCCAAGTTTTTTTCTCCCTGCCTTTCTCCCATTTTAATCACAAGATGAACATTCACGATAATCCTTCTGATGTTCCTGTACCAACACCGCCATCACCGGTCGTTCAAGATCCAACCCTAAACCCCCGAAATCCTTATTATCTACACCCTGGTGAGAATCCCGGCGCGGTTCTTGTTGCTCCGCCCCTCAACGACCACAACTACTACAACTGGAGTCGATCTATGAAACGAGCTCTTTCCTCCAAAAACAAACTTTCTTTCATCAACGGTAAGCTCCCACACCCGTCTACCACCGACAACGACTTCGATCTTTGGGAACGTTGTAATAACATGGTGATTTCTTGGATAACTCGAACTCTCTCTCCACACATCTCCCAAAGCACTATTTGTATTGATAGTGCGTTCGATTTATGAAATGACCTCCGCGAAAGATTTACGAAAGGTAACCATTTTCGATTCTCCGACTTGCTTAGTGATTTACATTCCATTAAATAGGGTGAAAGATCCCTCTCTACCTATTTTACGGATATGAAGATCATTTGGGGTGAATTAGATGATCTAAGACCTACACCTTTTTGTACATGTTCGACTCCCTGTTCTTGCAAACTTAGTTCTACTGTCCGCACCTACAAACATGATGAATATGTAATCTGTTTTTTTGAAAGGCCTAAATGATTCTTACCAATATGTTAGAAGCCAGATTGTTCTCATGTATCCTTTGCCTTCAATTACCAAGGTTTATTCTCTTGTTATTCAACAAGATATAACCCTTATTCCCACTCATAATGATTCTACCATATGTGCTGTTAATTCTACCAATTCTTGTCAAGGGAAAGGAAGCCATAATTCAAGTAGGGGTCGTGGTAAAGGTACTCGAAACTCTATTTTTTTTACTCATTGCAAGAAAATAAATCATACCATCGAAAATTGTTATTTTAAACATGGTTTTCCCCCTAGGTATACCTCTAAAAACCAATCCACCAACACTAACATGATATCTACTAGTAATGACCCAAAGAGCAATACTAATTCTCCCTCAAATAATCAAGCTGACGATTCCATACATATTTCTAAAGATGATTACAAGTATTTGATTACTCTTCTTCAAACATCCAAGAATGAATCAATCAAACAAAACTCTAATGATACAACTCAACATGTTGTTTCTAGTATCTCCAAACCAGGTAACTATTATGATCCTCTTTCTTTTTGGTTTTTAGATTCAGGGGCTTCTGACCATGTTTGCCCTTTTATACAATCTTTTTCAACTATTAAACAAATATCTCCTATTTCAATAAATTTTCCGGATATAAATACTATTACTGCTCATTTTTCTGGAACTGTGTATTTCAATTCATACTTGCATCTCACTGATGTTTTCTATATCCCTCAATTCAAATTTAATTTAATTTCAATTTTTAAACTAACCAAAACTCTTAATTGCCAATTAGGTTTCTCACATTTGTCTTGTGATATTCAGGATTTACATACAATGAAGATGATTGGGCATGTTGAGTTATTAAACAACCTTTACATTCTCAATCTATCCCCCAAAATCATTCTTGATAGTAGTACCACTTCTAATGTTCATAATTCTTGTATTAGATCTGCTGTTTTGCCTTATATGATCAATACGTGTATTAACAATGACAATTTTGATGTTTGGCATTTTAGGTTAGGCCATCCATCACGTGTTGTTTTACAGCAACTTTGTAAGAATTTTCATTACATTTCTATGAATAAAAATCAGATTTGTGATAGTTGTCACTATGCTAAACAATATCGACCTTTTAATCATAGTCTTACTACTATTTCTCATATTTTTGAAATGTTACACATGGATATTTGGGGACCCATAGGTGTTCCTTCTTTGCATGGGCATCGTTACTTTCTTACCATTATAGATGATTACTCTCGACACACTTGGATTCATCTCTTAAAACAAAAATCTGAAACTAGAACATGCATTAAGGATTTTATAAACATGGTTTCCACCCAATTTTCTATAAAGATCAAAATAATTAGGTCCGATAATGGGGCTGAATTTTTAATGCCTTCCTTTTATTCTGATCTAGGAATTATACATCAAACTTCATGTGTGGAAACTCCACAACAAAACTCCACTGTTGAACGAAAACATAAACATCTTTTGAATGTTACTAGGGCCTTATTGTTTCATGCTAAATTGCCTAAATGTTTTTGGTCTTATGCTTTGTCTCATGCTGTTTTTATTATTAATCGATTGCCTACTCCCGTTCTGAATAATTTCACACCTTTTGAAAAATTATACCATAAGCCACCAACCTTTCTTGACATAAAGGTTTTTGGTTGTTTATCTTTTGCCTCAACTCTTCTTCAAAACAGGACCAAGTTAGATCCAAGGGCAAGAAAATGCGTTTTTCTTGGATACAGGTTTGGCACAAAAGGCTATCTATTATTTGATTTACATAATAGGAATATTTTCATTTCTAGACATGTTATTTTTTATGAATCTGTCTTTCCTTTTCATGAAACAAATTATGCTCACGCATCCAATGATCCTAGTGTTTTTAATTCTGAGATATCTATTACAGATGATCCTTTCAGTTTCCTTGATTTACCTCAATTTACTGCAACTGTTTCTCATACTGGTAACAATATACATTCCCATGACAATTTTGATACTCATAACAATACAACTAATTTAGCTGCCATGTCTGATGAATCTGATATCGTTGCATATGATCCCACTCATGATAATTCTCAACTTGAAAACCAAGCCATTAGGAAATCTGATAGGCTTAAAAATCCTCCATCTTATTTGAATGATTATTACTTGAATAATATTTTGAGAACTAAATGTGTTCCACATGTCATACAATATCCAATCTCTGATGTATTATCTTACAATGGCATTTCATCATCTCATAAGCATTTCATAGCATCCATATCTACTCATTGTGAACCCACTAGTTATAAACAAGCTATTAAAGATGCAGCTTGGATCCATGCCATGAATAATGAATTGGCAGCTTTGGATGCAAATCAAACTTGGGTGATTACTGATTTACCTCCAGGTAAGAAGCACATTGGGTGTAAATGGGTTTATAAAATAAAGTTTAATTCTGATGGAACAATAGAAAGGTATAAAGCTCATCTTGTAGCAAAAGGATTTACTCAAATCGAAGGTATATATTTTTTCGATACTTATTCTCCAATTGCGAAATTAACTACGGTTAGAGTTCTTTTATCTATTGCCTCGTCTTAAAATTGGATTATACAACAATTGGATGTGCATAATGCTTTCTTACATGGAAATTTAAATGAAGAAGTATATATGCAACTTCCCCCTGGTATTTCAACACATTCTCCTAATAAAGTTTGTAAACTTTTAAAATCTCTATATGGTTTAAAACAATCTAGTAGACAATGGTTTGCAAAATAGTCTTCTGCATTAATCTCAAATGGTTTTAGTCAATCTGCCCATGATCATTCTCTGTTCACAATGCAGAAAAATAATTCTTTTACCGTCTTATTAATTTATGTCGATGATTTGATTCTTGCAAGAAATAACATGGATGAAATTAATCACATCAAGAGTTTTTTAAACCAGCATTTCAAAATCAAGGATTTGGGCACATTGAAATATTTCCTAGGATTGGAGATAGCACGTTCAAAAACCGGAATACACCTATGTCAGAGGAAATATGCTCTGGACATATTATCCAACACTGAGCTTCTAGCAGCAAAGCCCTCCTCCACACCACTAATCATCATGCAGCAGCTCTTCGAGTCTTAAAATATCTCAAAGCAGATCCAGCCAAAGGCATCATGTTCCCTACAACATCACCACTTCAGCTCAAAGCTTTTTCAGATTCCGATTGGGCTACGTGTCCAGAAACTCGTAAGTCCATAACAGGTTATCATGGAAGTCTAAGAAGCAAGCTACCGTATCCAAGTTATCAACCGAAGCCGAATATAGAAGTAAGGCCACCACAATTTGTGAACTACAGTGGCTTTCCTATCTATTGCAGGATTTCAAAGTTCCAATTATTACTCCAGCTCTTCTTTATTGCGACAGCCAATCTGCTCGCCACATCGCCAACAATTCTTCTTTCCACGAAAGATCTAAACATATTGAAATCGACTGCCACATTGTGAGAGAGAAACTACAACAACAACTTTTCAAACTTCTGCCTATCACTTCTTCTCAACAGCTTGCTGATGTTTTCACAAAATCTTTAGATCCTAATATTTTTAACACTTTAATAGGCAAGCTAGGAATGATTAGCATACACTCACTAGCTTGTCGGGGGCTATTAGAAAAATAATTAATTGGGTTATTATGATTAGTTAACCTCTCTGATAGAGTTATTTGTCAATACTCCTTATTTGTAGCTATTCTGTTATGGTTTATTATTATATAAACCCAACTTGTATTATTTGACAGGTTAAGAGAAATAATAATGAGATTTATTCAGTAATACACAAAGCCAGAAAGAAAAAGAAAAACAAGCATAACAAAAGACAAATAACCAATTCTTTAGGCAATTCTTGTGTCAACAGCTGTTTTGGATATTGTAAATCAATGATTCATGTTGCATTTGGTTTTACTGTCATATTGTATTTTTTTTTCTCATAGGACTATAATAATGTAATGTTGGATTTAGTTTTGTAACTGTTATAATTGCCTTTTGAATACGTATTCTCCTTGTTTTGAGCATCTCTAGACTCTGTTTAATTTTGGAAATTGGATATTAAGATGAGGAATGTTTTAATAGTAAGTTGTATGTTTTGCGACAAATTAGTAATATAGCGGATAGTTAAATATAAGGATAGATGAAAGATGTGGATAATGTCTAACAAAGTCAATAATCTATTAAAATATTGATAATCTTATTGACGTATTTGAGAACACACAAATTTTGTGGTTTATAAAAGAATTTCTAATCAACCATAGAACCTGCCATCTGAAAATCAAGATGGGGTAGGATAAATTAACATGTGGCTGTTTTTTATTTGATTTTGTTTTGTGGCGATAACTTGATAAATATAGAGTCAAAATTTTGTTGTACAAGATATTCCTAATTAGGAAGATAATTTATTTGGTTCCTTATATGGATTTGCTTTCCATGTTTTGTTGATTTGCTTCCTTATATGGAAGATAATTAGTCTATCAGGTTTAACTGTTTTTTGTCCTATTTTCAAAATATATAAATGTTTTTAAATTTTCCTTAGGTTATACTTATTTTTTCTTTGCTTATTTATTTAAATTTTTTGTTTTGAATTGATTTTTAATCAGAAGTATGTGTAATTTGTCAATGTGTAATTTGTCAACGTTGTGAAAAATACATGACACAAAGCTTGTATTGTGTTTTAGAACTTTTTCTTTAAGTTTAAATCAAATAGAGAGTTTCTTTTTCAAATACAATATAAGTTTAAAAGTGGTTCTTTGAAATCTCTTTTTTGTAAACAATTATAAGATGAAAACAGAGTAAAGAAAAAGAAGATAGACATAAAGAAAAAGTGGATATAAAGTTTAAACTTAGAATACAAGTGAAATTTTTTCTAAAAAAAGTATTTTTAAATTTAAAGTTCAATTGACTGTATCAGAATAATTGTTCTTGAATCACTACTAGAAAAATTGATTTTAGCTTCAATATTTAGCGTTAGACTCGACGCTAGGTAGCGTCTGATTAACGTCGGCCTGCCCACGCTAGTGAATTCAACTTTGTTTTTGTTTTTTTATTAAACATTAGCGTCGCTCAGGCCGACACTACGTAAAATGTGGTACACGCTTTATTATTTTTTATAACTTTCACACTTGTAGTATCAGATGAGTCGACACTATATTTTGTAATTTGTAAAATTAAATATTTTACTATTTCTTATTTTTATTTTTACCTACTCTTTTGCCTCTCAATTCACATAACCTTTTTATTTTTTCCCTCAAACCTCACACCTTATTCAAAATCAGTTTCATATGTTGAAAACCCTAAAATTGAAATCAACTGAAATAAAGTTGTGGCCCATGGCCACCGCCACAACTTTCGCCGTGTCACCATTTTGGTTCATGTTCATTATTTTGCTTGTCTGAAACCCTTTTGACGAGTTCATACTTTTACCATCCAAAACTTTTGAAATGAAAAACTAGTTATGTGTTGAAAATTTGAGTTCATGCATTTTATTCCTACGAAGATTGTATTCATGTTTGTTGATTTTTTTTCTCTGTATTTGTGTAATCAATAGCATTGGTTTTGTTTTGCTATGAGTTAGGAATACATTTGTATTTTTCAAGGTTGGTGTTGTTTGCTATTTTGTTGATTCTTTTATAAAACTAAGTGTGGTTTGGATTTACTTATAATTTATGAAAGCTTCTTAGTTAGAGTAAATTTAAGGAGAATAATCCTTACGACCTTACTGGCATTTTTCAAAAATTAAAATGAGAGCTTATGAAAAAAATTAAGATATAGAGGCTGAAATTTTGTTATGGATCAAGACACCCGTTAAAAAAAAAGAACCTTTGATTCTTTTTTTTTTTTTTTTCCTTCCAGAAAAAGAACCTTGAAAAGGGACGAAGAACACCAAACTGTGATAGCGCTGCAAGGTTATGTTTAATACATGAACATTTGTAATAGTGCTTCAAATGTTGCTTTTTTTGTATTAAATTAAAGTAGGATACAAGGGCATATTCCATTTTCAAGAAATTCTACTGCCAACTGCATGTAACTTATGCTAATTGGTCAAATTTCAAGATTAGCATGAATTGAACTAACAAGTTCAAGTGCAGCAAAGTTGCAAACCACATATGCCCAAAGTTGCAATTTCCAAAGTTGCAAACCACATATGCCCAAAGTTGCAATTTTCAAAGTTGCAATTTTCAAGTGCATGAATTTATTTTATTATGCAGAAAGTTGCAAACCACATATGCCAAAGCAACCTAAAATTGAATGATTTGTTTGTAGCTAAGGATTGTAGTTAAGAAATTGATTAGCCATTTGAAACCCTCAGCTAATAATTTCTCCCTTTATCTTTTTTCCGTTAGACTTTGATCTTCATTTTATTATTGACTAAAGAAAATCTATTAATATATACTTTAGAACTGTCAGATCAGTTTGGATATGACTGCAGGTTTTAACTTTTACCTGATGTATTTATCTGTCATATGTTAATAATTTTGTTGCATCTAACTGATCAATTTTTAGAATCATATTTTTTAAAACTTTTTTAAACTTATATAATGTAAAATTACTTTACTGAGGGTTTATTTAGGGTTGCTCTACTTTTGTTCTCTTCTAGTATTATGATTATTTTTTTTAAGTAGCTAATTGTTTCAATGACTTGCTGCAAATTGTCTATGTAGTAGTTTTTAAGTAGCCGATGCCATGATATAAATTGAAACTTGTGTTCTCATTGTTACTAGATAGAAAGTAATGAATATAGGAAAAAATAACCTTGGAAGGGGACGAAGAACACCAAACTGTTGTCGTACTACAAAGTTATTTCATATACATTTATGTTTAATACATGAACAATTGTAATAGTGCTGAAAATCACATATGCCCAAAGCAACCTAAAATTGAATGATTTGTTAGTAGCTAATGATTGTAGTTAAGAAATTGGTTAGCCATTTGAAAATCTCAGCTAATAATTTCTCCCAAATCTATTCATATATACTTTATAGCTATCAGATCAGTTTCGATATGACAGAAGGTTTTAACTTTTACATGATGTATTCAATTGTCATATGTATACAATTTTGTTGCATCTGATCAATTCGTAGATCCATATTTTTTTAAAACTTAAATAATCTAAAATTAACTTACTATGGGTTTATGTAGGGTTGCTCTACCTTTGTTCTATTCTAGTGTTGTGACTATTTTTTTTAAGTAGTCAATTGTTTCATTGACTTGCTGCAAATTGATGCCATGATATAAATCAGAACTTTTGTTCTCATTGTTACTAGATAGAAAGTAATGAATATAAAGTTGAATGAGTTTGGAATTTATTCTATATGAGTAAGATATATAGGATATAATAATGAATATAAAGTTGAATGACTTTGGAATTTATTCTATAGGACTAAGATATATACGATAAAATTGGTAGGCTCACTTTTTTGAAAATGTTGTTGGTTTATTGTTTCTTTTCAAATCAATGTATAACTTGTTAATTTTGAATTTATTTTTCCTTTGGCAGTTGATTGTGTCTAAGCTTTGGTTGTTTTTCGAACAAAATCTAACAAAGTCACATACAAGGTATGATTTTTGTTGTTGTGGTTGCTATGGGTAATTTGTGCATGATTAAACTTGACAAAGTCACGCAAATGGAGTTTATAGATTTTCATACTTCATGTTTCAAAGAATGATTAATTATGTAACAAAAAATAATGTATATTAAGTTAAGTTGGTTAAAAACAAAAGAAAAGAATTAAAAGTATGATAAATTAATAATGCTTATTAAGTTCCGTTGATTAAAAAGAAAGGGATCATGTATTGTATTGTATTGTATTGTATTAGCAATAGTGTTAAAATAAAAGTGATGGAATTATTATAGAAAAGAGTTACCGTGGAATATACAGGTGAATGTAAAAAATGGACCGTTCTTAATACATTCTATTATCTTTATATTTTTTCAAACTTATATAGTGGTTGACAAGTTAAGTGTTTGTCTTATAGTAAATGGATCGTACTTGGATGTACAATAGGGTACATGCAAATATACGCGGATTGAAAAAGGAGTATGTTAGTGGTGTTAAAGATTTTGTGAAGAGGGCTTTGAAAAAACCGATTTGTATATTTGAGGGAGGGATAAGGTGTTTGTGTATAAAATACAAGTGTATCAAGATATCTACAGCAACTACTGTTAGACTTCACTTGTACCGGGGTGGATTTCAACCAGATTATTGGATTTGGACTGAACACGGAGAAATGAAGCCAATGGTTGAAACAAGGGGTGGTTCAACTAGTAGTAGGAATGTGAATCATGACGACGAATTTAATGCAATAGATCAAATAGTGTTTGATGCTTTTAGGCCTTATCGAGATGTCCTTGATGTGAACGCTAACATGGGAAATGAGGCATTTGTTGAGGATGAGTTGCCTAACGAAGATGCAAAACGGTTTTATCACAAGTTGATATCCACCAACAAGCCCATCTACGAGGGGGCTACCCAATCAATATTATCAATATTTGTTTAACTTCTGGAAATTAGGTATAATTGGAATGTTCCACAAAAAAGTATAGATTTTAGTGCACAAATGCTTAAAAGTGTCTGTCCAATGCAAAAATGATTGCCCGATAACTATTACCAAGCAACACAATTAGTGTCGAAGTTAGGGCTGAAGGTTGAGAAGGTTGTGTTGAGACAAAATCTCTCAAATGATTTTAATGATAACAAAATTATTTAAGATTGTGATTGTGGTTTATGACTAATATGTGCTTTTGAGTGAATTATTATAAGAAAACAGGTTAATCTTCAATTAGATCAAAAGGGAGAAAAATCTGGGTTAATTCATTAAGTGTTCAAGCTGGAGGATAGGACAGAACTTTGAGAGGATGAGTCTTCAAGTGTAAACTTTCCATCCTCGCTGAAATAATGTTTTTAATTCATCAAAGGGAGTCAAAACAGCATGAATAAATGAATCCATAAAGCATATGATCAAAAGAAATCAGAAGACTAGCTGTACAAGGTACGAGGATGGCTTAAAGCTTGGATTTTCAAGAAGTCACATGTTGCAAACTACCTTCCTATGTGCAAAGGCTAAGGGCAGACCTATATATCATCCTTGTATCATTGGAAAAATAAAGCAAAGTCAATCTACAGAAAGGCAACTTCAAACAAACTCAAAATATAAGTCTACAGGTCTTGAAGAATGAGAAAAGAAAAAGACAACACAAGACCAAGGTCCAATGCAAGTCAATTTCTAGGCTGAGGATGGACTGCATATGTCCAAGGACAGCTGGATGGCATTTTCGTAAATATGATGAAAGACCATGGATTGATTTGAATTGATTCCAAACGGTCACAAAAGCTTGTCTCGTGGAAAGAACATCACAAGACTTCTATAAAAGGCAGCAAGCTATTCATCATTATACACACAACAATATTGCAGAAAAAGATCAAGAATCTTAAGTTTATCATAAGCAATATTCATCCTCTCTTTATACTTTCTACACCCATACACTAGATCTTTGAAATATCTTTTTAGAAAGTGTTTAAGTAAAGAGAAAAGAAATCATACTCCTATCACTCTGTAATTTTCAAGTAAGTTGTACTTCAAAATATTTGAAACTTGGTTGTAAGCTTGGTGAAGCTTGAGAATACACAAAGTGTAGATCTGATTGATCTTTAGTGAAATCTCACAAGGTTGTGAGGACTGGACGTAGCCATCTTTGGGTGAACCAGTATAAAAGTTGTGTGTCTATCTCTTTATATTTTCCTTGCATTTATTCTGTTCTCACTTAAAAAGTTTGAAAATCTATTTTCCAGTTCGTATCCTCTCAGAGAGGACAGAAACTCAAAAACTCTTAAAACTATTTTTAAACACCAAAATTCCTATTCAACCCCCCTTCTAGTGATATTTAGCTCCATCAATTGGCATCAGAGCAAGGTTCTCTAAAACTATTACATCTAACAGTGTAAGAGAAAAAGATCCAAAGAAAAAATGTCAAAAGCTAAGTATGTTCCTGAAGGAGGATCCTCCACCAGACCTCCCTACTTTGATGGAACTGATTACTACCACTGGAAAAGTAAGATGAGATTGTTTCTCATATCACAAGATAACAACATGTGGTCTGTTGTTGAAAACGGGGATCATGTCATCAAAATCAACAACACAAATGCAACCTCCGACTAGAAACCTCAAGCACAATGAACGGCTGATGAAAATGCTAAGGTACTCCTAAACTCTAAAGCTTATTTATTTCTAACATGTGCTTTGAGCAGGGAAGAATATGATAGAGTTGAAGAATGCAAAAACGCCAAGGAACTCTGGGATACTCTAAAGGAAGCAAGGATTGACATGGGAGTAAGAGAGTTCGAGTTATTTGAAATGAAGGAGGAAGAAACGATTGATGAAATGTTCTCAAGGCTGATAATCATACTAAACAACCTGAGATCTCTTGGAAAGGTATACTCCGTTCAAGAGAGGATAAGGAAAATCTTGAGGAGTTTACCAAAAGAATGGAGACCAATGGTGACTGCCATCACAGAAGCAAGAGACTTGGCAACCATGAAACTAGAGGACTTGGTTGGAACTCTTAGAGCTCATGAACCTCTATTGTTGGCTGACAAACCAAGCAAAAAGAGAAAAATGATAGCTCTAAAATAAAGCCAAACAGAAAGCTCATCTTCCAAAAGAGCTGAATAAGCCACAAACAAAGAAAGTGCAGACTATCCTCTATATAATAAAGAAGATGAACTTGCTCTAATTTCTAGAAGAATCCAGAGGATGATAAATCGTAGAGGACCAAAGTCAGATTACCTGTTTTGGATGCAAAAAGAAAAAATTGTCAAAAGACAGATTACCTTATTGGATGCAACAAGATGGGTCACTACAAAACTGAGTGTCCTCTAAACAAAAAGGGATCAAGAAAATTTCCTTACAAAAACAAATCTATGATGATCACGTGGGATGACAGTGATGATTCATCCTCTGAGCAAGAAAAGGAAGAAGAGGCCAACCTCTGTCTCATGACAAATACAAAATCTGAAAAGGATAGAAATAGAATTTGACAATCTTTTAAATGACTCAAACACTTTGTCTCAAAAATGTGGGTTTCTTAAAAAGCAACTTTATGAAATAAAGAAGCTAAATGAGGAACTACAAGCTAAGAATAAAAAATATGAACAAACCATTCGAGACTTGCAGTTATCTCATGAAAAATTGTCTGATCAACACTCTATTTTGAACAAAAAGATTGTCAAAACCAATCCTCTAGAAGAAGATATAGAAAAGGAAATTTTGAAAATAGAAGTTGAAGAACTCAAAAATGATCTTACCAACTTTGTTAAATCCACTGATACTTTTCAAAAAATTATGGGATCACAATCAGGAATTTTTTACAAAGCAGGTATTGGATTTAAAAGTTCTCAAAAACAAAAACTATATGAAAACTTTTTTGTTCCAAGGAAACAAGAGGATAGGCCAAGATGTACTTTTTGCAAAAAACTTGGACATACTTTCAAGAGATGTTATGCCAAGAAAAGGGCTGACAACATTAAGAAAGGATGTTCATTCTGTGGTAAACATGGGCATCATGATTCCATTTGTTATCATAAAAGAAAATTCCTCTCAAGAGGAAGAACTAACCAACAAGGACCCAACTCTATATGGGTACGTAAGTCACTACTAAACTCAAACACAGGTACATTCTCTGATCAACAAAAGAAATCCTTGGTTCTTGGACAATGGCTGCTCAAGGCATATGACAGAGGATAGGCATTGCTTTATTTCATTGGAAATAAAGGATGGAGGATCGGTCACATTCGAAAATAATGATAAAGCTCAAATAAAAGGTACCGGTATCATTGGTAATAAAAATTCTGCCAAAATTGAAAATGTTCAATATGTGGATGGTTTAAAACATAACTTGCTTAGCATTAGTCAACTTTGTGATAGTGGTTTTGAAGTTATTTTTAAACCCAATCTATGCGAGGTTAAACACTCATCCTCGGGTAGAGTTTTCTTTTCCGGTTTTAGAAAGAAAAAAAATTTATATGAGCTATATCTTGATGATTTGCCTACTGAATCTTGTTTTGTATCCATTGAAAAGGATAAATGGGTATGGCACAAACGAGCTGGTCATACAAGTTTAAACACTATTTCTAAATTGTCTAAATTAGAATTAGTTAAAGGCCTTCCAAAAATTGATTTTGAAAAGGACAAAATTTGTGAAGCTTGTGCCAAAGGAAAACAAGTTAAAAGTAGCTTTCATTCTAAAAATGTTGTTTCCACAAACCATCCTCTTGAGCTACTTCATATTAATCTTTTTGGTCCTATTAAAACTCCTAGCCTTAGTGGAAAAAGGTACGGATTTGTAATTGTTGATGACTTTTCACGTCTTACTTGGGTCTTATTTTTAAAACATAAAAATGATGCCTTTGAGGCTTTTCATTATTTTTGTAAAAAGATCCAAAATGAAAAGGGATAAAAAATTATCTCCGTAAGAAGTGACCATATGAAGGTGAATTTGAAAATGAATCTTTCAAAAATCTTTTTGATGAAAATGGTATTTCTCACAATTTTTCTTGCCCAAGAAGCCCTCAACAAAATGGAGTAGTTGAGAGGAAAAATAGAACTTTGCAAGAAATGGCTAGAACTATCTTGAATGAAGCCAACATTGAAAAATATTTTTGGGCTGAAGCAATTAATACCACTTGTTATGTTTTAAATCGTGTATCCATTAGAAAGATTTTAAACAATACTCCATATGAACTATGGAAAGGAAGAAAACCAAACATCTCATATTTTCATATATTTGGGTGTTATTGTTACATCCTAAATAATAAAGAAAATTTGGGAGAGTTTGATTCAAAATCTAACAAAGGATTGTTTTTAGGATACTCCATTTCGTCTAAAGGTTATAGAATATATAATCTTAGGACTCAAACTGTAGAGGAATCCATGCATGTTATTTTTGATGAGTTTGATGACTTGTGCTTAGAAAAAGTTGATAAATTTGAGGAAGATGAACCTTCATCCTCCAACGCACCCAGTCCAAACGAAGAGGATGAATCTGATCAAACCTCTCAACAACCTCCACGAGGATGGAAGACAGTCACCTATCATCCTCCAGATCTAATTATTGGAGACACGATTGATGGTGTAAGAACCAGACAGTCTTTACGAGCAAATGCAGCTACCATGGTCATGATTTCACAAATTGAACCCAAAAATAATGATCAAGCTATTTGTGCAAATCATGGGTTGAAGCCATGATGGAAGAACTCTCACAGTTTGAAAGAAATAAGGTATGGAACCTTGTACCTCTCCCACATGAAAAATCCATCATTGGAACAAAATGGATATTCAGAAACAAACTGAATGAGGATGGAGAAGTAATAAGAAACAAAGCAAGAATAGTTGCTCAAGGAATTGACTACGATGAAACATTTGCACCGTTTGCTAGACTTGAAGCTATACGAATCCTCCTAACATATGCCACCCATAAAGGTATCAAACTATACCAAATGGATGTCAAAAGTGCTTTTTTGAATGGTTTTCTGAATGAGGAGGTGTATGTTAAACAACCTCCTGGATTTGTGGATGAAAAGAAGCCCAACCACATATTCAAACTCTCAAAAGCTCTTTACGGATTAAAGCAAGCTCCTCGAGCTTAGTATGAGAGGTTAAGTTCTTTTCTTAAGGAAAATAGATTCGTAAGAGGACAGATTGACACCACTCTTTTCAAGAAATCATCTAAAGAAGATTTGTTAATTGTCCAAATATATGTGGATGACATAATCTTTGGATCCACTAATGAAAAGATGTGTGAAGAATTCTCAAATCTTATGCAAAGTGAATTTGAGATGAGTATGATGGGTGAATTGAAATTTTTTCATGGATTACAAATCAAACAACTCAAAGATGGTATTTTCATCTCACAAGAAAAATACACTAAAGATCTTCTCAACAAATACAACATGAGTTCAGCCAAAAGTATGGCAACTCATATGCACCCATCCTCCATGATTCACAAAGATGATGAAGGAACTCCAATTTATGAGAAAGAGTATAGAGGGATGATTGGATCCTTATTATACTTAACGGCAAGTAGACCGAACATAGTCTTTGTTGTAGTTCTTTGTGCAAGGTTTCAATCCTCTCCCAAAGAATCTCATCTTACAGCAGTTAAGAGGATTCTGAGATGCCTTGTTGGAAGAATAAACCTGGGAATCTGGTATGAGAAAAGCTCAGATCTTGACCTCATAGCCTATTGTGATGCTGATTATGCGGGAGACAAAGTTGAAAGGAAGAGCACAAGTGGAGCTTGCCAATTTCTTGGTAAATCCCTAATCAGTTGGTCATGCAAAAAACAATGCACCATTGCTCTATCAACTACAGAGGCTGAATATGTATCAGCTACACAATGCTGCTCACAATTGCTATGGATAAAAAGTCAACTAGAGGATTACTCTCTAAGGTACGCAAAAATTCACATCCTCTGTGATAATACAAGTGCTATAAATCTTTCAAAAAATCCAATTCAGCATTCTAGATCTAAGCACATTGAAATTAAACACCATTTTGTAAGAGATCATGTTCAAAAAGGTGACATTGAATTAATTTTCATTGACATTGAAAATCAATTGGCAGATATTTTTACCAAACCTCTCCAGGAGGATCGGTTCAAAAATATTCTGGAAAAACTTTCCATCATTAATATTTCTAAAATGAATTGATTTATTGTTTTATTCATTGTATCATTGCAGTGATTCTCTTATTTTGTTTGTTTAAATTTTTATTATTGTCAAAACTTGATGTGTGATTAAACATTCTTTTTAAGTTAAAAAGGTGAGAGGATGGTAATAACCCAGAGGATACAGTTTCCTCATTTGTGAAACTCCTCGTATCACGCATGCACGCGCCTCCCTCCCTATTGGTCATTTTGCGTGGCGTGCTCTCCTTGGTTGTCATTGCTTTAAATGCCCAGACGGCTACACCTGTCTGTTCTCCCACGCCCCAAGCCTAGCGCCTCCATCATCATCATGACTGCATAGGGAAACGTCTAACGCCCCCTCACTTGAACAATCACTTATGTTTCAACTGCCATCCTCCTCTACTTAATCCCTCAATCTTCTCTCCTCTTCATCCTTCAACCTTCTTTTCAAAAATCAGAATCCACCTTTCTTTTACATTACTGTTCCAGAATCCAAACTCAAATGGCTCGCACCAAAGTAACAGCTAAACGCAAAGCCCCCACTCAAGAAAATGAATCTGCCCAAGATCATTACTCCAGCACGGAGTCTGATCATCACGAAGAAGGCAACTCTGCTGCAACTACGCCACAACAACCCTCATCCATGTCTCATCCTCCTGAACCATGTACAACCATTTCCTCTCCCTCCATTAATCCTAAAAAACGCTCCACCAAACCTTCATCCTCTACAACATCCTCTACACCTAAAAGACGATCCTCCAGGATCATGTCTGGAGCTGTTTCACCTAGGAGGTCAGTGTCTCAAGACAACACTGTACACATGATTAATTCAGATGACTCTGAGCAAACCATCTCTGCTGAGCCTATTCAACCACCACCACCTGCCAAAGACATCACCATTGTTTCCACTCCCAAAAAGCCTAAGAAACCTCTATTCAAAAAACCTCGAGCCTTTCCATCCAAAATCTCTGTCAAACTCTTTGATTCACCTATCCTAGAAACAAATTACGTTTCTAAATGGCAAAATAAATCTGTTGTAAATGGAAAAATTATTTGCCTTGCTGATTTGAAAGAGGGTGGTTTCAACATTGAAGAAATGTTTGATCAATTAGGCTGGACTTCCTTCCTCCGTATCAATGAACCAAAATATCCACGCCTTGTTAGGGCGTTTTATGCTGCTTCGAATGGCTCACGTGGCCTTACAAGCTTCAACATTGTTCTGAAGAGTGTCCACATGGAAATCAGCCCTGCCACGTTGTGCCAAATCTCAATGTATGGTCACCCGTAACTCTGTCCTTACCAACACTCTGATATCTACGACCAAACCCCATGTAGCCTCAAATCTGCTTCCTATTTGCCGTATCCTCCACAACATTTGTGTCCACTGTATTGTACCTAGAGCTGGTAGTTTCGAGAAAGTTACTAAACTAGACCTTCTCCTCATCCACCACCTTATGTCTGGAACCCCTATACATTTAGGTTATATCATATTCAGCTTCATGTTGAATGTCTCAATCTTAGGAAGGTGAGCCCCTTATGGCATTGTGTTAACCAAAATCTTTAAATTTTTCAAACTGCCCTTAGATGATGAACCCTAACTTCATTTTAACAACACCTTCTCAATGAAAAATGTGAAACAAATGAAGCTCACCTCGTCTGCCTACACCACCCCACCTTCTCCAAAAAATAGAAGAACTCACAAATCATCCTCTACCACTCCACCACATGAAACCATTACTGCTCAACCTCGTTCAGAAGATACTCCCTCCAAAACCACTCAAGAACCTGTCTTGACATTTGATCCTCCTTCATCTCCACCAAATGAATTTTTCATTCCTTCACCACCTCACTCCCCACTGTTGCTAGACCTTTCCTTACCACTTGAAGAGGCATCTCCTCTTGAGGATACTGTTCTAGAAGCTCCCCTTCAACTAATGGAGGATGGAGAAGAGCTCTATTTTGATCTAAATCTAACCTATCATCAATTCTCTCCTTTGAGCCCTCATGAGACTTTGCCTGAGGATTTTCCTCCTGATTTGCAAGAAGATGTTCTGATACCTCCTACTTCTGCTCCTTTTTCAACCCATGTTGCTGCAATTGTTCCTGAACAACCCCAACCTCTACCTGAGGTTCCTGTTATGTTCTGTTCTCTGGATTCATTTTTAGCCCCAACAAAGGATCATCCTTCTAAGGACAATGTTGGGAGTTCGCAGAATAAGAGCTCCAGCGTCAACAATCAACCCAAGGACTCTTGCCCTGGCCAACGAACTGAGAAACGAAAACTCAATAAGCACATGCGGGTCCTGAAGACCATCAAGAAGGATCAATAGAAACTGATTCATCGTTTCGATCTCTTTCAGAACTCGTTTGTACAGTTTGGATTCATTCTTGAATGGGTTACCAAACATCTGGCTACTACGGCTACTCCTGATGTTCCTCTTCCTAAGCATCCTACCATGCCTTTGTTTGTTGTTCTTGTTTCCTCCCCTTCGTCCTCCTCTGATGAGCCGTCCTCTACAGAGTAGTCTTATCATTTTTTTTGCTGCTGCCATAATTGAGGGGGATAATGATTATGATGTTTTGATGCTTGATGTTTTGATGGTTGTTATTGCTGCCATGTTATGATGTTTTGATTAAGTTGATGTTTTACTAATGTTTTGCTGTTTTGAAAAGACTATGCTTAAAGTTTATGCCATTATAATATTATTGGTTTTATCTTACAATATCATTTTAGTCTTTCATTCTTACTAAGATTAGTATTACTAGCATACATTCAGGGGGAGTAATATTTTTTTTAGTACTTAAAATTTTTTTTCAAAAAATTACTCACTTGATTTAGGGGGAGCATAAACATTTAACATCATCATACTTAAAAATCATAATCTAAAGAATTTTGTCATCATCAAAAAGGGGGAGATTGTTGAGACAAAATCTCTCAAATGATTTTAATGATAACAAAATTATTGAAGATTGTGATTGTGGTTTATGACTAATCTGTGCTTTTGAGTGAATTATTATAAGAAAACAGGTTAATCTTCAATTAGATCAAAAGGGAGAAAAATCTGGGTTAATTCATTAAGTGTTCAAGCTGGAGGATAGGACAGAACTTTGAGAGGATGAGTCTTCAAGTATAAACTTTCCATCCTCGCTGAAATAATGTTTTTAATTCATCAAAGGGAGTCAAAACAACATGAATAAATGAATCCATAAAGCATTTGATCAAAAGAAATCAGAAGTCCAGTTGTACAAGGTATGAGGATGCCTTAAAGCTTGCATTTTCAAGAAGTCACACGTTGCAAACTACCTTCCTATGTGCAAAGGCTAAGGGCAGACCTATATATCATCCTTGTATGATTGGAAAAATAAAGCAAAGTCAATCTACAGAAAGGCAACTTCATACAAACTCAAAATAGAAGTCTACAGGTCCTGAAGAATGAGAAAAGAAAAAGACAACACAAGACCAAGGTCCAATGCAAGTCAATTTCCAGGCTGAGGATGGACTGCATATGTCCAAGGACAGTTGGATGGCATTTTCGTAAATATGATGAAAGACCATGGATTGATTTGAATTGATTCCAAATGGTCACAAAAGCTTGTCTCATGGAAAGAACATCACAAGACTTCTATAAAAGGCAATAAGCTATTCATGATTATACACACAACAATATTGCAGAAAAAGATCAAGAATCTTAAGTTTATCATAAGCAATATTCATCCTCTCTTTATACTTTCTACACTCATACACTAGATCTTTGAAATATCTTTTTAGAAAGTGTTTAAGTAAAGAGAAAAGAAATCATACTCCTATCACTCTGTAATTTTCAAGTAAGTTGTACTTCAAAATATTTGAAACTTGGTTGTAAGCTTGGTGAAGCTTGAGAATACACAAAGTGTAGATCTGATTGATCTTTAGTGAAATCTCACAAGGTTGTGAGGACTGGACGTAGCCATCTTTGGGTGAACCAGTATAAAAGTTGTGTGTCTATCTCTTTATATTTTCCTTGCATTTATTCTGTTCTCACTTAAAAAGTTTGAAAATCTATTTTCCAGTTCGTATCCTGTCAGAGAGGACAGAAACTCAAAAACTCTTAAAACTATTTTTAAACGCCAAAATCCCTATTCAACCCCCCTTCTAGTGATATTTAGCTCCATCAGATTGATTGTTGTATCAAAGGATGTATGTTATATGATAAGGATAATAACAAGTTATCCGAATGCAAATTTTGTCATTCTTCTAGGTTCATTCCACGTAGGACTGGTATGGGAAAGTACAAAGATGTTCCAGCAAAAATAATGTTTTATTTCCCTATCATTCCTAGATTACAACGAATGTATGCATCAACTAAGTCTGCAGCTGAAATGAGATGGCATCATGAGAATAAAAAGAGTTCAAACGTCCTTCGCCATCCGTTTGATGGAAAAGCGTGGAAACATTTTGATGATGTATATCCCGACTTTACTAGTGACCCCAAAAATGTAAGGTTGGGTCTGTGTGCTGATGGATTTACTCTTTACATTCAAGCGTCTGCTTCTCCATACTCATGTTGGCAAGTTATAGTCACACCATACAATATTCCCCCTGAAATGTGCATGACCAAACCATACTTATTTTGGACTTGTCTCATACTTGGACCTTCTAATCCCAAACAAAATATAGATGTCTACTTGCAACCATTGATTGATGATCTGCAACGATTTTGGTCCAACGTCATTTTGACTTATGATATATCCACAAAGCAAATACTCATCATGAAACATGCTTGATGTGGACAATTAATGATTTTCCAGCCTATGGTATGTTATCTAGATGGGGAACACAAAGTAAGTTGGCATGTCCTCATTGTATGGAAGACACAAAAGCTTTGACCTTGAAATATGGCGGGAAGAATTCTTGGTTTGATTGTCATCATCGATTCTTGTCAGTTGATCACTCTTTCAGAAGAAGTAAAAGAAGATTTACAAAAAATACGGATGAGAAAAACGGTCAACCTTACATTTACACATGGCAAGATGTATGGGAGGTGGTGAGTAATTTTCCAAAAGTGACTAAAATTGGTTGGAAAAGGAACTTCCATATTGGGTAGGATAATTTTTTGGGATCTAATAATCGAAAAAAACAAATTATTTTTTGGGATCTTCCATATTGGAAGGATAATTTGTTAAGGCACAACCTCGATGTGATCCACAGAGAAAAATTTCTTCGGTAATATATTTAACACCGACGCTACACGTTTAGTTGACTTTTCAATTGTTGACCATAGCGTCGCTCCAACGGACGCTATATTATTTATAAAACTGACTTTTATTTAATTGTTCATTTTTGTTACGCCGACGCTAACTAATTCGTTGACTACAACTTGTTGACTTTAGCGACGGCCAACCTACGCAATAGCATTTTTTCAAATAACGTGTCAACAAATATGAACTAGCGTCGGAAGTTCTATTTTTTTGGTAGCATTGGCTTAGAGTCGGTCTGATCAAACCTAAATATAGCGTCGGATGTCATTTCGCCGACGCTATGTATTAGTTTCGACCGTTTTAGCCTTGGCCCAACACCGACGCTAATCGGATGCTACATCAACGTTAGCGCCGGCTTTTAGCCTTTTAGCGTGAGTTTTGGGTTGACGCTTAAATCAGTTTTTCTAGTAGTGAATTTTTGCAGCACAATAGTTCAATGAATTATCACAAAATTCTTCTATTGCCTCTTATAAAGGAGATAAGTATTTATATTACTCCTATAATTCATTCTTATAATAATATATTTGTAGGACTTTAGAAAATTATAACCGTAATTCTTACAAGATAGAGAATGTTGTGCATTCCTTGTATTGACATGGACAACTATTACGGATTTCAAAAGTGGTGATTACTCCATCTTGTTAATTATTTTGGTAAGTAGAATTTTATTGAAATTTGAATTAAAGGAATTATACAACTTGATACTAACAACTTAAATAAACCTCAAAGAATAAATTGTTTTTTTATATATTTTTTTATCAAAACTAAAATTAAAAGTCATTGTTCATTAAATCAACTTGATTCTAACAATTTATATATTAATAACATTGTAAATGATTTTCTTTTGTTATTTTAAATATTACTACCCTAAATTGTTTTATCTTTTCTTTATTTTATTGTATTATTTGTATTTAATTAATTATTTTCCCATTGATGAACATACGTATCTATATTGAATAAAAAATACTTATTGATATTATATTCTTTTAATGAAATAATTATTATATATATATATATAAATATTATCTATCTATTCGTAAATATAAATATAAATATAAATTTACTATTTATATTCAACTACAAGTGGCATGCTATCAACCATTTGACATTACATTTAATACAAACACAACATCGTCGACGGACGCTTTGGGATTGGACAAATGACTCATCAGCTGTTTCCCTTATAGTAGGATTCCTAGTCTTGGGTGGCATTCTCAACTAATGAACGAATATGGATAAAAATTTGATCAAGACGGCAAGGAAATGTAGGAAGATATCGAGGATGAGATCAAACTTAGATTTGGACAAATAATGAGACTATCATAGAGTGTTAATAGCCCCTTGCAATGTTTCCAAATATAAAATCATGTTTCAAACTTTTAGCCCAGTCAATATTTCAAAAACGTGAATCTAAATATTTAAAGTATTTCCAAATGACTTTCTAAACTCAAAATAGTTCCAAAATACCAGATACTTAACAAAAAGGTCCTCAATCAATGAGGCCTAACAACAAAAATGTGATTGTGACTTGAATCTACTAACAGTTTGCTACTTAGCTGCCTATGAATATGACAAAATGAACAACGTGAAGGGATAAGTCACAAAGACTTAGTGATGAACAACAACCACCACCAACTAGAAGGGAAACACAAAAAAAGGCACAAATAATTGTTTTACTATATTGTGGAAATTATGCTAAACAATACTACCTTAAATATATAAAATTCTCAATAAAGTATACACATGATAAATATATTAAACTTATAATTAAGTCGTTGAGGTAGAAATATTTAAAATCCAATTCATAAGAGGTGAAATCAAAATGAGCAACCTTGAAAGGATCATAGAAAATCTACATGTAAAATCATAAATTTTTGAGAACCAATAGGCGGCTTCATCTCATTTATAGTCCTCTCCTCCTAAAGGTGGATTTTGCTTTAGAGGTGGCTCCACTCAATTAAGGAACTCACATCTTGTTCGCAGTCCCACCCTCTTAAGGATGACATGTCTCATAGGGGGGGTTCCATCTAACGGCTAGCTTTCCCCAATCAAAATGATGTAACTAGGTGCACCTACCTCCATTAACGATTTCATGAGTATAATAGATTTCTAAAATACATTTAAAAATCATTTCTGATTTCATAGTAACTCATGGAAAACACATTCAACTGTAAATCAATTCAATATTTAAATAATTTGTAACTCATAAATAATCAAACTATAAACATATTATATATCAATGACCATCAAAATAAATAAAGGATAAATTCGAGAAAAATAATTCAAAGGTTGTGCGCTTAAATTTTTAAAATAAATACTTTAACATGGAAAATGAGAAAAATATTAATAATTGCACAATAAAAATATGTGACAATGATCGTTATCTACTCACAACTATGAAGAATAGACTAAGTTTATTCTCCAAGAACTCCCAGAGAAGTAGACAAGACCTCAACTAGCAGATCTGAGTATCAAAAATATTCTCAAGACTTTAAAGAAATTATTCTAAAGTTTTGCTAACTATAGGAAACCATAAACAAGTCCTTAACAAGTCCTTAAAATCTACTCTAAGAACCAAAATAGGATTTTAAAGAAAATCACATTTTATAGAGATTTATTCTTAACATTGCAGTTGTGTATTTACCTCAAAGAGTCTCAATAAACACCTTTCAAAGAATGTGTACTCTTCTCATTCCTTAACTCACTAACTCTAACCCCAAAATCCTAACCAAGAGCACTTATAGAAGTATTTGAAGTTATGCTTTTGAAGAGTTTAAATTTATTTTATGGGTTAAAGGTTTATGGGTTCAATTTGTGTTGTGGGGTGGTGAGAAGAAGCAAGGAAAAAAAATAGACGTGGGGATAGGGTGTAGTGTTGTTGTCTAGAGACTATGATGAAACATTCTTAAACATGTCCGATTTCTTCTTGCTATTGCTGCATACCATGATTATGCAATCAGGCAAATGGAAATCAAGATTGTATTCCTTAACAGGAATCTTCTCGAGGATGTGTATATGATACAACTTGATGGTTTTTATTATCTAAAGGATGATAGAAACGTATGCAAGCTACAGAAGTCCATTTATGGATTGAAGCCAACTTCTAAAAGTTTGAATCTTCGTTTTGAAGAAGCGATAAGATAGTTTGTGTTCATTAAGAATGAAGATAAACTTTGTGTATACAAGAATGTTAGTGGGAGCACAACAGTGTTTCTGGTCTTGTATGTGGACGACATATTGCTCAATGGAAATGATATCTCTACATTACAAAATGTGAAAATTTGGTTAGGGAATTGTTTCTCGATGAAGGACTTAGGCGAAACATCCTATGTGTTTGCAATCAGAATCTATAGAGATAGATCACTTAACCTATATGGCCTGAAGTAAAGTACATATGTTGACAAAGTTCTTAGACACTTCAGTATGCATGACTACAAGAAATGACTTTTGCCTATGTCACATGGTTTATACAAGTCTAGAGAGGAAATGCATGAGAAAAACTCTCTATGCCTCGACAATAAGATCTATCATGTACGCTATGATATGTACAGACCCGATGTCTCATATGCATTGAGTATGACAAATAGGTACTAATCAGATCCTTATGAGGGTCACTGGACCGTAGTTAAGAACATCATAAAAGTAACTAAGAATGAATGAGGATTAGTTCTTAATCTATGGTTGTAAAGGGTTACACTGATTCTAGCTTCCAAATTGATAAAGATGACTCAAGATCACAGTATGGCTATGTGTTTTGCGTGAATGCTAGCAATGTGAGCTAGAAGAGACCAAAGTAGGAGACAATCGTTGATTCTACTACAAAGGTCGAGTATATTGTTGCTTCAAATGCAGAAAAAGAGGCTGTTTGGATTAGAAAGTTCATTATTTAACTAGATATAGTTCCTAGCATTGCGGATCCGATTAACCTTTACTGTGATAATAATGCTGGAATTGCACAAGTGAAGGAACCTAGATCTCACTAGAGATCTAGACATACACTTTGGCGCTTCCATCTTATTCGAGAGATCATCAATATAGGAGATATGAAGATTTGCAGAGTTTCTACCTTGGATAACATTGTTAACCCACTTATTAAACCACTTGCTCAGTAGAAGCATGACGGTCACACTAGATCGATATGTACTAGGAGTATGCCTTGTTGGCTCTAGTACTAGTGGGATATTGTTAGAGTTAGCCCTAGAGATCAATAATTTTCCTTGGTTATTATTTGTATCATGACATTTACTATTATTTCTATAATAATAATATGAGGCATTTTATTTATTATGTGGATTTATTTAAAGCATAATAAAGTTCTTAGAATAGTTAGTCTGTTTAATGAAACATTAAGTGTGACTTAATCGTGAGACCTCATCAAGCATAATGACACTATTAATAAAATATTTGTAGTCAAGTTTTACTATTAAATGGGATAAGAATAATGCATAGAGACTATTATGTGAGTAGACTAATGATCACATATCACAAATCATGGATATGAGATATTTAGTCTTCATATAGGTATAAATATTTAGGGTAATATTTGTACTAGATTGATCTTCTATGAGAACGCTACATAATAGTAATGCAAGTGTCATTAACGATTCTCATGTGACCATAGTGAGTAGTCCTTTTACTAGAAGTCACTACGATCCCTACTTGTAGATTTGTATACTCTAAGGTCATCAAACATTATATGTGATAGGACAAACATAACGACAGTTATTGGGTCTACAATAAACCATGTAGGTGGACGTGAATGATGTAGATAAGATTCATTCCTTCTGCATAATATGAGTTGTGTCTTGGGCCTCTCGATAGAGTGATATGTGAAATGGGCCAATATAATATTAGGTTCATTAGTGATTGCACATATACTCGAGAATTGAGAAACAAATTATTAGACCTAATGAGGAGAGCATTTTTTTTATTCCTTAGGGTTCAATTAAAACATTTGGATGAAAGGACAATGACTACACTATAAATAATGGTCACAGTAAGGTTAAAATCGTTTCATCGTTTTATCATTAATTGGGAAGAAATGACGTATTGCTAGATGTCACTCATTGTTTATAATACTTATTTTTTTAATATTTTATTATTGCCAATTAAGTGGGAGCCTGAGGATCACACGATAGAATGGTTAAATCGGAAAGTAAAAAATTAATTAAAAAGATAACATCAGACCTCAGTTGATCGAAGCTATCAAACCTCAATTGGCTCGAAGAGATCTAACCTTTGGATGTATTCTTGCGGCATCCATCAGCATTACTTATATTTTTGAAAATAAAAGTTAGAGTGCGAATGCATTATATGATAGAAATGACATTCAACTATATTGATATCCCAAAACCACCACATATCATCTATTGGATCCTAAAAAATATATTAAAATAATTAAAATCAAAGACAAAGTTACGGGACTAGGACAAAACCTAAGAAAACAATCGTTAGAACGATAAGCATTTGTCTCATTATAAACCTTTTTAGAAAAAAAAAAATGAAACAAAGATAAAGGAATGAGCATGATGTGTCCAAGGCATATGAATTCCAGAACGAGAAGATGACTTTTGCAGACGTGAAGCAGGGCTTGGTTGACACTTCCACGAAGTTAGAGAAAAATTTGGAAGATATTTGACCTCAGCTGGTCGAAGCTACTGAAAAGATAACATCAGACCTCAATTGACTAGAAGAGATCCAACCTTTGGATGTATTCTTGCAGCATCCAATAGCATTATATATATTTTTTTAAATAAAAATTAGAGTATGAACGCATTATATGGTAAAAATGACATTCTAACTATATTGACATCCCAAAACTACCACTTATCATATGTTGCAGCCTTAAAAATATACTAAAATAATTAAAATGAAAAACAAAGCTAGGGGACTAGGACAAAATCTAATAAAACAATAGTTAAAACGATAAACAGTTGTCTAATGATAAACTTTTTTAGAAAAAGCCAAAACAAAGATAAAGGAATTAGCATGATGTGTTGTTGTCCAAGACATATGAATTCAAGAATGGGAAGAAGACTTTCGCAGATGTGAAGAAGGGCTTGGTTGACCCTTCAACGGAGTTAGAGAAAAATTTGGAAGACATCCGACCTCAGCTGGTCGAAGGTACCGAAAAGATAACATCATACCTCAATTGGCCGGAAGAGATCCAACCTATGGATGTATTCTTGCAGCACCCATCAACATTAATTATATTTTTTTAAATAAAAATTAGTATGCGAACACATTTTATGATAGAAATGACATGTCAATTATATTGATATCCTAAAACTATCACCTATTATTTGCTACATCCTAAAAAATATATTAAAATATTAAAAAGAAAGACAAAACTTGGAAACTAGGACAAAATCTAAGAAAATAATTGTTAGAACGATAAACAATTGTCTCAATTATAAATATTTAAAAAATAAAAGGATTAAACATAAACAAAGGGAAAATATGTGTAACACGATACAACTACAAATATGTGGATAAACCACCCAACATCAATGAAAACTCATGAATACAATAAATTATCTGAAATGATAGTTTGGAAGATCAAACTTATTTAATAAAAGAAAACACTCCCAAAGGAAAAGAGGATGGTATTTCTACCAACGAAAACATGGATGCAAAAAATCATATTTAGGAAGCAAGGCTATCGATCCAAGTGTTACATTCTCTATAAACATGAGAAATACGAAAACTCATTAGCTTAACATGTCTATCAACATTATCTATGTGACGCTCTCTCAAAGAAAAAATAATGTTGTTACTAATGACCTAACTTAAAATATAAAATTGGTAACATGTATTAACTATTGCAATATAATTTTTTATAACAATTTCTATATTAAATTAGTAACACTAGAAATGAACATTTGCATATTCATTTCCACTTGTGTTTTTCCGAATGAATTGTTAAAAGATTAAGAAAGATTGTATTATGTAAATTTTAATTATCGCAATATAAGTTTTGGTTGATGTATGTTGAAGAATGGAGGAATATTAGTAAAGTCTAAGTGTAATTATATTATCTATTTTAATTGTTATTTTTTTCATCATTTTTTTTACTCTAATGCTACCATTTTTATATATCAATATTTTAAATCTTT
>JBBPBP010009779.1:34119693-34132846 GCA_037974735.1 Cicer chorassanicum
AAAATAAATCTTTGCAATATATATAATATTTTATTTTAATCTCTCAATTATTAACGATATAAGGAATTGCCAAAATTAATTTCAATAAAAACTAATTTTATATAAGTTAAAAAAAGTATAAAACATAAAATAAAAATATTTATAAACACATAAATCAAATAAAAAATTTACAGAGATAATAAAAATATTTATAAACAGAGAAGTCAAATAAAAAGTTTACAGAGATTAAAAAAAAAACGTATATTTGCAAAATAACAATCATATATATAAGCTAGACATATATGTGAATCTCATTTAGTTTCTACCACTTACATTTGTCCATAAAAATATATATTTACACGACATCTACTACTTAGATTTTAGGCTAAATACCACCCGTGGTCCCTTAACTTAATTTCGATTAACGATTTAGTCCTTTATCTTTTTTTTTTCCCGATTTGGTCCTTTATGTTTTTAAATAACTTCAGCGTTACCCTTTAAGTGGGGTTCCGTTAAGAAAAAGTTAAAAAATCTCTCATCTAGATCATCGTATATGTTCATCAAACCTCTAGAAACGATTGTCACTGATCTGAAGTGATGTCTATGGAGTATAAATACCCATAGCTTCAGTTTTAACAAATCAATCCTACTACCAAATTTAGAACAAACATTGAATATTTTTCTGAAATATTTCCAAAACATAAAAGATAACTTTATCTGAACACGAAATCTCACTTAAAGGGTAACGCTGAAATTATTTAAAAACATAAAGGACCAAATCAGGAAAAAAAAAAGATAAAGAACTAAATCGTTAACTGAAATTATGTTAAGGGACTACGGGTGGTATTTAGCCTAGATTTTATATAATACATGTTTGATGTTGCATCGATAAAAAAAAATATGTTTGATCGAGGGGCAACATTACAAATAACCTAACTTTTTTATTTTTTATTTTTATGTTTACTTTGAAATTATAATAATTACACATATGATTATATATTGTTTAAATATTTGATTTGTCCTTATAACTTTGAGTCTTTTTCATTTTTGTCCCTGTAGTTTTTTTTCTTCAATTTAAACCTTGTAAGTTCAATTTAGTTTTAAAATCATCATGCCGTTAGTTAATGTTAAAAAGAAACTTATGTGGCAAACAAATGAGTGACATGACAGAGGAATAAATTAAATAATTAAAAAAAATGAAATTAAGTAGTTAAATTGATTAAAAAACAAATTAAAAAAAGAAATGAAAAAAAGTTGAAGGTGTTATGTTTTACTCCTTCTATCTAGAATCAGAAATAGGTTTGGTAATTAAGGTTTTCTTCTCCTTTCTTCATCATAACATCACCATTACTAGATCACTTACATTGCATCAACATCATCGCATCACCATCATCTTCGAATCTTCATCTGTTTCTTCTTTGTTCACCCATGAAGCCATCTTAGTTTGCAACAAACTCAACTCGTTTTCAATTGCTTGAATGTAAGTTCAGGAAAGCAATGTGTATATTCATCTCTAACATTGATGAGAACCTTAAAAAATGATTTTGGAGATGTCTTCATTCAGATGTGAGTAATTTTTCTTAAATCTGGTATTTTTATGTTTATTCTTTGTATAATTATAGTTTAAATTTACTAAGTTTAATGTTTAATTTTTTATATACCCCTTATAGTTGTCAATTTTTTGTTGGTAATGCGATGATAGTGATTCATATATAGTGATTCGATATTGGTGATCTGATAAAAGTGATGTGAAGATAGAGAAAAGAAAAGAGAACTCTAATCCCCAAATATATTTTTGATTTTGAATGGAGGGACTAAAACATAATACCTTCAACTTTTCTTCATTTCTTTTTTAATCAATTTAATTACTTAATTTTATTATTTAAGCCATTATATATATTTTTTGATAGAAATTATTTTTCAGTGACACACGTTATTACATTAATTAATATCTATACAAATTGACAAATATGTCTCAATCAATAATAATAGATCGGCTCACATACGACAGAGCTATTGATTTATCAACAGTAAAAGAACTTCCATACAACACGACTCTTCTGATTCCACCAGATCATCAATCATTTGTTTTTATTTGCCTAATTTAAGAAAGACAAAACTTACTATTTATAATTTAGAAAAAATTAAATTGTATATCCAACTTTATATTATAATCTATCTCTATCATATCATACCCTTATCCAACAAAACTCACTATTTTATCATACCCTTATCCAACTTTATATTATAATCTATCTCTATCATATCATACGAATCAAACGAACCCTTATTAATAGAGTTAGTTTCCCTGAGAAATGATTTTTCATTTAAGTAATTAGTTTTTATTTGAATTGGAAATTTGTCTACATATTTGATTCATCTCTCATTTCTGCATTGAACATTGTGTATTTCTTCGACCTCTTTGACCCTTAGGATCACTTGATTATGGCCGAAGAAGGAAGTTTCTTAAGCTTGGGAAGAACTCCCTGTAACATCCCGGCCATTACCGTTACCGATGATGCTACCTCACGGTCTTCCCGTCCCCCCTAACCACCTAGTGGAAATAACGAGTTTTTGCCTTTCGTGGGATTTGAGCCCGGTACCTAAGGGATAAGTACCGCCTCATTCCATTCCCACTACCAATTGAGCTAACACTCCGACCATTACCGTTACAAGCAATGCTACTTCACGACCTTCGCACCCCCCTCTCCACCTAGTGAAAATAGCGAGTTTTTGCCTTCCATAGGATTCGAGCCCGGTACCTGGGGGATAAGTACCGCCTCCACACAGTCCCACTACCAATTGAGCCACTAGCTCGCTCAATTGGTAGTGGGACTGTGTGGAGGAGGTACTTATCCCCCAAGTACCGGGCTCGAATCCCACGGAAGGGAAAAACTCGTTATTTCCACTGGGTGGTTAGGGGGGACGAGAAGATCTTGAGGTAGCACCACCGGTAACGGTATTGGCCAGGGTGTTACATAAAAAGGCGCCGCCTCCACACAGTCCCACTACCAATTGAGCTACTAGCTCAATTGGTAGTGGGACTGTGTGGAGGCGGTACTTATCCCCCAGGTACCGGGCTCAAATCCCACAGAAGGCAATTGGTAGTGGGAATGGAATGAGGCGGTACTTATTCCCTAGGTATTGGGCTCGAATCCCACGGAAGGCAAAAACTCGTTATTTCCACTGGGTGGTTAGGGGGACGAGAAGACCGTGACGTAGCATCGCCGGTAACGTTAATGGTCGGGGTGTTACATTCCCCCTCTTCAATGGTTGTGTTTGGAAGGTTTGCAAAACGAAAGGAAATGAGTATGACCATAGTAAAAGAAAGCTGATCAAACTCCTTCAATTTGAGACGAAGTTGACTAAGATAGAGACTTTGTCCAAACGGGTTCATATCGTTTTTTATGATAGTAAGATGGTGTGTGGTGTCCCCAAACATCATACTCCCGTTTTGATCCATGTACATATGGTTAATTTTGTGGTTTGAAAAGTCCCGCTTGACCCAAGGATTCTTGCAACATAATGTACGCAAATTTATTCAAGACACTTCAATTAACAGAGAAGAACTTAACACCCTATGTTGGGTCAGATCTCACAGGATTCAATTGGTTAACGAGCCGACCATGGGGGTTTGTGGAGCTGTACATAAATTTTGGAGATGATAGGACTCAAAGGGAAATAAAGTCATAGTTCTTGGTTGAGTTATGTGCCATGTCCTCTACTGTCCACCTTAAATTGAAATAGTATATCTCCAGTACAAAGTTGGCCACCATCCCCACTGATCTAGAGGCAGCTGGGAGGTGCTTCCTAATGTTCATTAAGAAATCCGAGGTGAAGTCACAAATTGTGAAAAGACCACAAAAGCCACCAAGGGTGAAGAGCCCGACCGTCATGTATAGAGAAAATGAACACGACCAACCTTGGTGCCAGACTTGAAGAAGCTCGCTCGAAAAACAACAACTATCAAAGCCCAATAACAAAATTGAAGACCTATCTCCCTATCGTTGACAAAGAGTTCACCCTCGATCCACTAGAAGAAAATCCATAATGCAATATCAAGATAGAGGCAAACCTCCTTGTTTTCTTGAAAGGCCAATTGATGTTAGTACAGAGGCGCACCTATGAGAGAGGTGAATTAGGTGTTTAGAAATTTTCTGGGTTTTAGAGACTTAGTGGATTATTTTTTTGATTAGGATAAGTGTATGAAAAAATGTAAATGACAAAAAAAATAAAGAACACAACAATTTATCCAGGTTCCCCTTACAACCAAGGGTACATTCAGTCCTCTTGCACACCGCAAGAGATTTTCCACTATTGTTAGAATAAGTACAAGTCTAACTCTAAGACCTCTATTACGAACTTCTAACAATCTGCCTAAGATAGCACACCACTATCCTAGTTTACAACACTTGAAGAAAGTACACCACTTTTCTCAATTTACACAATAACTTGAATGGTTTTATAACAATGATTTTGACTGAAATCAAGACGGTATAACAGTTGAGTACAATGATAACAGTCTAATATAATTTGAAGTAAAGCAGAGAACCTTTCTCAATGATATGACAATGTAAAATATGTACTTGAAATATGAAAGTGAGACTTTGAATAGTTCAAAATATTTCAGAAAGTTTGTTCAAAGTTGTTCTAAGATTGATGTTGAAGTGCTTATGTTAAATCTGAATCTATGAAGTATTTATACCCCTTAGACATCACTTCTGATCAGTGACAATCGTTCCTAAAGGTTTGATGAACATATGCAACAGATTACCGAATTTTGCCACTGACTTGATTTTGTATTCGACTACATCATTGTGTAGTCGAACACAAAAGTGCAGTTTTAGCTACTGACTTGGTATTTGTATTCGGCTACACCATCTTGTAGTCGAATACAAATATGCAGATTTTGCTACTGACTTGAGTTTGTATTCGGCTAAAAGATGTTATAGCCGAATACAACTTTGATTTTTTGTCAAAAGCTTGATTTTCAAACATTGTGCATGCATTTTGACACTTTGAAAATTCTTTTGATGCATATGCTAAAATGAAAGATTCTCATGTGCATTTGAAATATAACAATATTAGATTGCATCATGTACCTCAAATTATAAGTCTTTTAGCATATTGACAATATTTGACTTGATTGTTGACTTCTCTTTGAGCTTGCAACTTGATCACTTTCCTTGGTCTTTGTCTTCACCAAAAACATAAGTATTTTACGATTGATAAGTTGCGTTAGAGAAAACACATACTTGTTTGCCTAGAGTCTGGCATACCTGCTAGGAATTGACCCTGAAGTGGTGTGCCACTAGGTGTCTGTCGATCTAGATTCTTAATGGGTTATGTAAGATCGAAGATGCAATCGCCTGAGAAGGTTGAAGCCCTGAAGAAGACAACTGTCATTCTACTAAAAGTAAATTTTATTTTTTATACCAAATACATTACATTGTTGTCAAATGTTGTACTTGTGAAAAAATCCAATTACAAATGACGCATGTGTGTCGATTACACTATTCTTTACAATGTGAGTTCCAAAGATACCTACCTCCTACCTAATATAGACAAACTTGTAGATAATTTGTCCGAAATTAAATTTTTATAATTTATGGACACATATTTGGGATATAACCAAATCCTAATGCACCCCTTTAAATCGAAAAAAAATTGCATTCATGATCTCAAAAAGAAACTAGTATTACAATGTGATATCCTTTGGGTTGAAGAATGTGGGTGTCATATACCAAAGAATGATGAACAAAGCATTCTGAAATCCGACTGCAGAAATTATGTAGGTTTGGCTCTACAATACAGTTTTGAATCCTAAAAAATGCACATTCAAGGTTACAGCTGGGAAGTTCCTTGGATTTGATTTATCCGAAAACGGGATTGAGACGAACTATTGTGCAAAATCTGCAAGTGCACAGAGTGGCTAAGTATTAGTAAAAAAGAGAATCGTATCCAAAAGTATGAACTTTACAATTACCAAACTAACCAAAATTTTATATTATTTAGACAAGTGAAAAGTATAAATGTTTCACAATAACAAAATCGTACAAATTAAAACGAGAATATATAGTTACACAAATTTGAATCAAAAGAGAGAAAACCTAGGATCGTGGTTTCAATTGTAATTTCAATACCTCAAATTCTAGTTTTATATTTATTTGTTATCCTAAATTATCAATCTCTCGTCTAAAAGTATTAACAAAGTTTGATCATTAAATGTAATATTAATTTCTTTAAATTACTTCTTTAATTTATTATACAAAAAATATAATTAGGAGAAAGTAAAAAGCACTACAAGAAAAAAAATTGGTTTGCGGCGGTTGCAAGGGATACATGCGGCGGTTATAACCACCTCAAAAAGATGACTGCGACGGTCCTGCAATTGTCACAGATTCGTGCGCCGCGAGGTCAGTTTGCGACGGTTCCAAAAACCGTCGTTCCAGTCGTCGACAAGGTTTGCGACGCTTTCTAACCGCCTCTACATATAGTTTGCGACAGTTAGAACCGTCGCTAAACACACTCAAATGTATTTGTTTCTAAAAAATTGCGACGATTATCAACCGTCGCTATATTTATTTTGAGGTAGTTTGAACCGTCGCAAACCTAATAATTTAAAATAAAAAAATATGATACAATTTTTTCCTATTTTTTATTAATTAAAATAAAAAATATTCATAAATATCATCCACATAATTTAAATACATAATTATATAACTATTGTACCTAAATCCAATTTATATTATTTTTTCAAAAGAAATAACATCAATACATACATTGAAGTTAACTAAAATAATAAATAAAGTAGTTTAAATATTCAAAATATTAGTGGAGTGACTAAACATACAAAACAACTCTATCAAACATAGAAGTTCATCCAAATATCTAATTAGTCCCTAATGATGTTGTTCCACGATCATCAGGTTTGTGGCTAGACTCAGATGAACGTCTACCATCTATTGGCGATTCTATGTCTGCTGCCTGAAGAAAAAAAAAAGTATTTAATAACCTCAATGAATATTGATAAATATTGCTAAATACTAATTAACAGAATTTCTTATATAGCTAGAAGCAATAATTACACAATTGATATTTTTAACCAAGGACAAACTGTTCTCACATGATTTTTTAAATAGGTTTGCTATGAAAATGTTTTACATGTTTTCTCTAGAATTTTTCATTTGCAACAAGAAAGTAATTTTCTCCTTCAACATATCAACTTCAGAATCCCTTTTCTTAAGCCTATCGATTTCAACTTGCATTTTCTCCATCTTCTCAATAGAGTGAGAAGTATATGTAGTAATTTGAGACGGTGTTATTCCAAGTCCCATACAACGAACATATCCAAGATGTTATTTTCCAAACACATTAACAAATGATTCTTTTGGAGGAGTCTTCCCAATTTCAGCCTGCAATTGTTTTTGCGCAAACAGATGAAGTAAACTAAATTCCTCTCTGAAACAGAAATGTCTAACTTTGCAACTCACTATTACCAACCAAATAAGTAATTTTATAGCTTTGCAACAAACTATTACCAAAACTAAAAGTTGCATTTTGATTTATAAAGTGGTCAATAAGAAATAGTTACAATCACATAACACTTCTATTATTTACACTTACATATTTTTTCTTGGTCTCGTCATTGACAAATGACCCATCAGACTTTTATGACAAATTGAATACATTTCACCCCTATTGTATTTTCGACCACCTCTTAATTCCTACAAGTAAACACATGTAATAAGTACTTGTTCAATTAAGTATGCAATCAATAGTAGATTGAGTGAATTCTACCAACTCATCCCTTTTCCTTGCAAGCGTCTTAGAGCGTAATGTATGAAGGATCGTCAGCTTTTCTCTATTTGCAGCATTTTTATCAGCATTCTCCTGCAGTGATAACAAATGACATCAGAAAACTAAACAATAGAAAACAAGTTGCAACACAACAAAAGAATGGTTACCATTGTATTTGTCTTACGCCTGTATTGGACAAAAATAGTCTAATGGTCTTGATTAATAGGACGTGGATAATTTTGTAGGTTTTTCTCCAAAGAAAGATCCCACACATAAAATTTCTTAAACAACCTACATGGTGCAAATATTTTTTGTTGTCTCCATCAACAACAACAAATTTTGACTAGAATAATCATAAAAAAAGTTAGTTTACAATGAAAACAATAAATAAAGAATATTCAGTTGTTTATCATTGATACATGTATTTTATCCTTAAAATTTTCAATTTTTCTTGTCAATTGAACTAGTTTCCAGTTGTCGTACATTATAGGAAAATCCTTAAACTTCCTTGCAATTTCACCCAATAAACCGCCTAACAATCCAGCAGCTGATCCTAACAATCAATATAGCTGAAATATCATCAGGTAATGTTGTTTGAATGGCTAACGGTAGAAGTTGGTCCATCAATATGTTACAATCATGACTCTTCAACATTCCATTCAACTTAAGATTTTCCATGTCAATGCATCTAGAAATGTTGCTCGAATAACCATCAGGCATAGTGATTTTCTTTAAAGTTGTTAAAAATCTCTTCTTACCTTTACTAGTCAGAGTAAAGACGGCTGGATAATTTCTTCCATTTTCATTGGGCCAAAGGTGAGGCCTTATGCCCATAGCTTTAAGGTCTTTTCTTGCATTAAAATGATCTTTACTTTTTGTGTGTATCATTTAGCAAAGTAAATATGATATTATCGCACACATTTTTCTCAATATGCATCATGTCAAGATTATGGCGCAGAAGATTATCCTTCCAATATAAAAGTTCAAAGAATATGCTTTTTTTTTTCCATTGTTGATTGACACCTTGCGTAGGTCATCCACCACGTGTTGTTTTTCCCGACTTTTCTTTCTCTGGCTTTCTACCAAATTTGACATCAATGTTTTGAACCTATTCAAGAATTTGAAGCCCAGATAACATTTTAGGTGGACCACGCATATCTTGTTGACCATCAAAGTGGACCTTGTTCAATCTAAATCTATGTCTCCGATCAAGAAAACGATGATGACCCATAAAACACCATTTTTTGCTATGAGGAAGATGACGAGGAGTAGAGTCAATGTTACATGATGGGCAACCAAGTCCGGTGTAAGTGTTCCACCCAGAAAGTGTACCCAACCCCGGAAAATCACTAATTGTCCACATCAAAGTTGCATGTAATGTGAACATCTTTTTTTCTTAAAGAATCGTATGTATCGACACTTGTTGCCCATAACTCCTTTAATTCTTTGACTAGAGGTTTTAAGTAGACATCAATATCAATTCCTGGCATTTTTTTACCAATAATTATCATTGACACTATAAAAGATGTATCTTTCATGCACACCCACGTAGGACTGTTGTATGGAATGAGAATAACTGGCCAAATACTATAATTCGTACTCATCATACCAAAAGGATTAAAACCATCACTAGCCAACGCAAGACACACATTTCGCGAGTCTGATGCAAACCAAGTGTGTGTTAAGTCAAAATGTTTCCAAGCTTCAGAATTTCAAGGTTGCCTCAACATTCCATCAATCTTACTATCAATTGCATGCCATCTCATATCCTCGGCCGACTTTGAGGACAAAAATAAACTTTGTAACTGTTGTTTTAATGGAAAATAACGAAGAACTTTTGCTAGAACTTTCTTTCGATTATTGCCATCAACAGACACTCCAATTGCACCAACTTTTGCTTTTGATTTCCATTTGGAAGTGTTACAAATTTTGCCGGTCTCCCTCTCTTCATCTTCCTTATTACCCCAATAAAGCATACAATTATTCGGACAAACAGGGATCTTTTCATAATTTAAACCAAGCTTGGTGATTGTTTTCTTGGATTCATAGAATGAATTTGGTATATTTGCAAATTCAAATGCATCTTTTAATAACTCTAAAACCATTGTCATGGCTTTATCAGTCATTCCGCATAAACATATGATGTGATACAACTTTACCAAAAAAGATAATCTTGAATATTTAACACACCCTTGATATAGAGGTTGTTCTCCCTCTCTACTTAATTCATAGTACTCTTTGGCCTCTTCATACCTTCGTTGACTTGCATTGGGCACCATATCTTCATTCCGATCAATCTCTACATTTGATTCAATGGGTACTTTGTTTGAATGATCTTCAACTCCAAAAGCATCATTGATCATGTTTTGCATATGATCATCAACGACAACTGTGTCTTGAAGCCTCATACTCATGCTTTGAACCATTTTTCTTAATTGCTTTCATGGTTTCAAATTATCTCAAATACCAATCAAATGCTAGAAAATGATAGCATTAATTAACTAACCTTAGCAAGCTCTTAAAGTTTATAACCTTCAACAATACTCACTTCTAAATTGAATACAAAATATTTTTAGCAGTTGTTTTTTCAAAGACTCAAAACAATAGTATTCTACCTGCAACATTAGTGATGAAATAAGCTACTAATTCAAATATTGAAAAAGATAAAATATAAAACAACAATTGTAAGTGCATTATAATGATATTAGTACTATTTATATATAACCGAAATAACAAAAATAAACATTTTTTTCATCCAATTTTTTTTATTTACACTTTACTAATTGGTTATATTGGTTCACTGGAAGTAATTAATCACTAGAAGTAACAACATCTAACAAATATATATTCATTTTATTTTTAATTATTTTCCAATGCTTTCTTGATGTCATTATGTAAAATAGCAACAATGAAACAACTTATCAGCCAATAATTTCATTTTAGGAACACAACATATGCAACATGCTTGTTTAAGATTTGCGTACTAAGCTAGATTCTACTACATCTATAAGTCTCATTTAAAATTACTAAATAGGTTTATCATTTTTTCCAAATATACTCTTAATTAATACTATTAAGTGTCTTTTAAATACTAAAATTAAATACATCAATACATACATATTTTAAGGATAATCACATATATAATGGACACATTAAATACACTACCTATTTTTCATTTTGTTGTGGACATTAAACGAAATTAGAAGGATATGTGAAGAATCTAATGGAATGCCAATAAAATTCCAGCAACATTCTGTGATGGTATTAGAAGTGTGAGTTCATCGCCAAAAAATTCCAGCAATTGGAAACAGATTACTTTTGAAATAGATTACTTTTGAAACATAGAATTCAGGAATTGGAAACAAATAAGGAATTCATGAATTGGAAACATAGAATTCAGGAATTCAGATAACCTTCATTTACTTTTCTATTTGTTGCTTTTCTTTAGTTGAACATACACCATGTTTCCTAGCCTATGATAAAATGAATCTAGGTCCCAAAGGTTTTAACTTTTAAGATATTCCACAAATAAATTGATTTTTAATCAATATCATCACCTCAAACCATTATTATTATTACCTTAGATTTCGAAAGTTTGATGGCGTTAGATTTCGAAAGACACATATCTGCATCTTGCCACTGTGAGAGACTTATATATACATTAGCAAGATCATGCCATATTTCCACTTCCAAGTTCCTAGCATGATCTCTGTTGTCCTGTTACACTATGCGAAAAAATGGATAAGGAGTTAAAAGTAACGCTATTTTTGAAATTTATCAGACTAGCAAAAAAAAAAATAAAAAAAATAGGAATAAATAAGGTATGTAGATTCAATAGTGTTATCTATAGAGAAAGCAGTTTCACATAAAAACAGTTTCCTCAAATAAAACCTTCAAGACAACTTATATGAATTTCAAAATTAAACCATACAAAATAGTGACCGACTAATTTGATTGCATCTAAAATCTAAAGTATACATGTAAAAGAGTCAGCCATCACACTATACAATGTGCTCTTTCACCAAATAGTTTAATCAATCTGAAGGAATGTGTACATGATGAAATAAATAATCATTAACATATGGACCCCGACAAATACTAAGAAACTAAAAGGTACCAACTCATGTGAAATCTTGAATTAGCTTAGTATGTTATTAATCTATACTAATACTTCCCTTGTGGATTGAATACTTATTCTGCCTGCTATGAATATTGCCATAATATACTGGCAGTGCTGACTGTTAAAAAACTTAAGTTTATCAACGTCATAAGGGCCTATACCCACAAATATCTCAACCAAATAATCTCTTGTTAAAAGAGTAGATATCTGGCATGCAGGAAGAATAAACAAGTAAACTCTGATTTTAGAAATAAGAAAATGAAAAGGAGGAAAATAGAAATGATGCGGAATCAGAATATTGAGTTCCACTACAGAATCTAAAGGACAATTAGAAAGAAAACTAAATCTAATGCCAAACAATGTAGATATAAAAACTTCCACAAAATCTTCACAATTTCACACATAAAAAACATTGACTATCACATCGATATGTGAACAGAGACACACGTCTTTATATGAGTATAGTGTACCATATTTTAAAGTTTAAACAGTTTCATTCTTTGCCTTTATATACCCAAAGGAACTATTTCCATCCTGCTTTTTTCTTTATTAAGATATTAATCCCCAAAACGCTATAGCGGGTAGCGGTACGGCCGCTATGTCGAAGCTGAGGGAAACAATTCAAGCGCTTTATTCCATACACATATAATGACTTAAAATAGAATAATGCACAAAATTTAACACATATTCATAACTAATCATCAAAGTTCATTGCTACTAATATTCAAACATAATATTAAGCAAAATAACAGGGATTGTTGATGCAGAAATTGAAAAGCAGAAAGAATGGTTGCAAAGAAGAGCTAAATAACTTAGGATTAGCATAAGCACTACTAGCACACTCAGGAAGCTAAACTAATTGAAAACTAGAATATGACCCGCGCAAAAGCGCGGATTTAATTTTAAATTTTTTTTAAGGTGATATATATATATATATATATATATATATATATATATATATTAATCTTGTAAATTTTTAAAGTTATAAAAAAAATGCGATAAAAGATATTGTAGAGTCTGTAATTAAATGCGTATTTTTACTCTTAAAAAAAAATAACAATGTCTTGTAAAAGTTTAATCATATAAAAAATTAACAATTTTATAACCGTTTCAAGTTAGATTTGAACTTTATTTACAATATCAAATTTGTACCATTTAGCTGATTTTTGATGGTCTATAGACATAAAATATTAACCATTATTTAAAAGATAAATTATATAATTGATAATCGAAAACTCTATTTTTATTAAAGTA
>JBBPBP010009779.1:34139978-34193629 GCA_037974735.1 Cicer chorassanicum
GGGGGTCATGTGTTCTTCTATTTTGGGTCTTGTGTTGTTGATGTTATTAGTGTTTTAAAAAAAAAATTAATTCTTGTTGTTGATGTTGTTAGTAATGGTAAAAAAAATTTGATTTTTGATGTGTTTGAATTATGTAATGAGTTGATTTAAATAAATGAGTTTGAACTGAAGTTGAAACTTTACAAGAAAATTTAGAGTTGTTAAAGTTATGAAAAAGTTCAAATTTTAAAAAAGTTAAAGAGTTTGAGCAAAAAGTTAGGTTGAAATTAAAATGTTTAGAGTTAAAAATGTTACTCTTTTAATTACTCTTGAACTGAGTTTAAAGAAGAAGTTTAGAGTACTTTATTAACTCAAATTTTTGGTGCTCTAATGGTTGAGTGATATAACTTAAAGGAAATATATATTTGAATTGTGGAGTATGCATATGTGTGGATTGAAAAATATTCGTTTTTATTTAGTTTTAAATAAATAATGTATGATTTGGTTGTAAAACTTTTTTTTATGTGAAAAGGATTTAATTTTGGAATTATGATGTGGTTGGATAAATTTTGGTGGTGAACAAAATGTTATGAATCCTTATGTTTATGTAGTTAGCACCTTGAGTCTCGAAAAGGAATCGAGACCGTTGACACTGAGCAAGCAGCGGGGAGAACTCTGATATATTAATGTTGTTGTGGTAATTAAAGAAAAATGATTTTCTTAGTTTATGCATTTCCAAAAATAGTTATTATGATAGATGATCAGTAATGTATACATGTGGTTATCAAATCTTTGAACTTGTATTTTAAGAAAAATTAGTGAATTGTGATTTCAAGTTTTTATATGTATACTTTCAATTTTTAGAAAGTTTGCATGAATTTATTTAAAGTTTCAAGTTTATTAAGTTAAGGTTAAAGTCTTGAGTTATAATTTTTTTATTTAAAGATTCCAAGTTTCATGAATTAAAATACATGGTTTGTTGATAAGAAAAGAAGAAAAAAAGATATTTAATATATTTTGAAAGGAATGAAACTATTTCAAAGAGTTAGAACTTCGAAAACTAGAAAAATATTTATTGATATTTTTTTGTGTGGTTATGCTGTAATGAGGTAAATTCTTTGATTGAACATTTAGTCTTTAAAAAGATAGTAGACCAAACTTGTAGTTATTTAAAACAAAAAAATGAGTATGGCAAATTTGAGAAAATTTGTGGTTGTGTGAAAAATTTTGAATAAAATAATTTAAGACGTTTCAAATGACTGTTAGTGAATTCTATGAGAAATTTAAAGGGTGTTAATTTATAAAATTATGTTTTATATGATGAAAGTGTGGAATGTGATTAGTAATACTATTAATCCTTACTCGTTGTAGACTCTTTTAGTGAAATATACACTAAGGGGGTTAAGAATAAGAAAAGGGTTTGTAAGGTAGTTAAAGTCTCTGCGACTAATTTGACTAAGTCAAACACTATTTGATTGAAGGTGTTGGCACGATCGAGATTTTCGTTGTGTTTTATTGTGGTAGCGATAGTTGTTGAAAAAGCTATTATTGAGGTAAGGGCTCCTTCCAATTTTTAGTTTGCACATAGGGAACATATATGTGTGGTTGATGTGTGAACATGTGATGGTTAATATTGACATGATTGATAATATGGGTTGCTACATGTTATTAATTTTATTGATGAGAATATGTTTTGAGTATGCTATCTGAAAAGTATGAAAAATTATTAGTGTGTAATGAGTATTAAAAGGGGAGTCTTTTAATAGCTACATTTACATAATAATTGTTGAGAAAAGGTTAGAGTATGCTCATGCATTTCATAGTTAGTGGTGAGTGTGATGGGCCACGGTGTTAGTGCTGACCGTGATAGGCCACGGGATGGTTCCAGAATCATGTGCACTGGCATATAAGCATTGCATTAGGGTGTTTGGCACGCGAGTCATGTTTGTGATGATATGATATATGTATATACATTCGAGTTCATTCTATCGACTATTACCCTAACGACGGAAATGTCGTTAGACTTCCCTGACCGACATTCGCCGACGACTTGGTTATATGACCCCATCTCAAGCAGAGCTACATGTACGTGGAGAGTGGCAAGGACAAGTAGGAGAGCTTGGGCAGTCTATCATGTTGAGCTTACTCACGAGAGGGTCGACTATCCTATACCCTCAGGATTGGTACTTAGGGCGAATGGAGCATGGGAAGATGCAGAGGATGCTTTAGTTAGACGTGAAACGGAGGCCACTATTGGTGTGGGGACTCCCACCTTAGGAGCAAAGGATACAATGTTTGGACCGGGGGCTGGCGAGAAGGATAAGGGGCCGATGCCAGTGGGAGAAGATATTGCAAGACCATCTAGGCGGGTCGAGTCAGAGCTTCCACTTCCGGTGAATGATCCCCTACCGACTGTCACTAAGGTAGTGAACTATTTTGAGATTCTAGCACCACCGAAGCCACCTATCTCGTGGGTGGACCTGACCTCTGAGGAGATTGATCCCTCCATGGGTGATAAGGAGGAGGAAGTTACTTCGAGGAGAGATACTGCGTCAGAAGGAACGTGTACAGTGTGTGGTGGTCACCCTTGTTACTGTAGTTGTTAGTAGATGATGAGATTAGTTTTTTTTTTGTATATGGCCTGAGTGTCTTTCTTTTGGTGGTTGTACTTATTTTGTTTTGTGATGACTATACCTATGACATTCTTTGATAGTTGACTTTTGTTTGGTGGGTCCATGTTTCATTTTTTGACGTGATCATGTGGGTGATAACATTCATGGAGCAACACTTATGTGTAGGTGTCTGCCGAGAATACCCCAAGGGTACGAGCGATGTCTGATAGATCTCGTAGCCCCGATGTTTTTTCCTTTTGTATACTTTGAATTATTTTCCCAAAAACTATTTTAGCTTGTTTGTATATATGATGTAATTATTTATGACTCTGGTCATTTTGTGTTACGACGTATTATTTTATTAAGTTGTTTTTATTTTGAAAAAAATGCACTCACGTTGTTAAAAATCAGGGTGTTACAATTCATTTACAACAAAATATGAACATAATCAATCTGAAGAATTTCCAAACGCAATCTGAACAAAATCAATCTAAAGAATTTACAATCTCAATCTAAACAAAAAAGGAACATAATCAATTTGAAGAATTTACAAACGCAATCTGAACAAAATACAATTCAAAATTAAACAAGGACTAAATTGAAATCCATGTTTTAACTATAAATAGATACTCAAGGCTAAAGAAGAAAATCTTCGAAAAGCATTAAAGAGTAGTCTTAGAGTTCAAAGAGAGAAACACCACTTTGAAAGAGAAATATTCTTTGAGTGTTCTTTTCTTAGAGTGTGAGTATCATTATTTTTATCAGCTTTTTTTAGAAGCAACTACTCGAGTTTCAATCTTTTGTATCCAACCCGATAGTGGTTTAGCTCCTTCTTCAATTTAGGTTGTCAGGTTGTTAGGAGAAGACTTGGCTTGTAGAGTCAAGGTGGTTAGTTCCTCAAAAGTTTGGGGTTGTTAGGTTGTTTGGGAAGACTGCCTTTGAGAGTAAGGTGCTTTGTAATTCAAGGTATTTAAATTAGTGGATTAAAGTCTTTTGAATGAGGGGACTGGATGTAGCGAAGTTAGTGGTGAACCAGGATAAGTCACCAAAACCAAACTAGTTTATTTATGATTTCATTGCTTGTTGCCTCTAAATCCAATTGCTTCTACTCCAAGTTAGTCACCAAAACCGAACTATTTTATTTATTTATTTATTTATTTATTTATTTATTTATTTATTTATGAATTATTAAAAAGTTATCAACTTTGGAAAACACAATTCAGCCCCACTTCTCATTTTTGTTCCTTCAATTGGCATCACAACTCGGTCTCATGGCTAAGCACTTTACAATGTTTGAGAAAAGATCCAAGGGATCAATATGTCTAGATTCAGTGAAGAAGCTGTTGGAGGAAACATTTGAAGCAGTATCCAGTCCTCACAACTGTGAGATTTTCACTAAGTGTTCAAAGAACGGAGAACAATCTTCTGGTTACACAGTTAAAGATCAACCTTGATCTGTGACTACACTTAACTAATCTGCTAGGATTTTACAGTTAACTCTTTCAGTCACACTCAAACTATAAACAATCCTTATAGTTATGAGTTTACACAATAATGATTTAAAAGGTTTGGTTGAATCTAATTATGCTCAACTCTTGTTTGAGAATAAATTCAGAATAAAAAGAACTCAGTAGAATAAACTGGAAGTATGTGATGGTTTCAGCCTGATTTCTTTTTGTGAATGAGATATCTTCAAGAATGCAAGTGAATATGATTTAATGAGAATACTTGGCACTTGAAGTTCTGAATGATGCTTGCGAATTTGCCTTCCTTTTATAGATGATTTGAGCATTTAATTATGGTCAAAAAGAGCGGTTGGTAGTTCTCTATTTTCTTATTACAAAATCCACCTTTCTGTTGAAAAATAAGTCATTCATGTGAACTGATTTGGGGCTTGCTTGACTGGGCTATTTTGCTCAATTTCAAACAGATTTCCTGCACGCTTAATGACCCATTAAGCTTCGAAAATACTAGATGATAATTGAGCTTTGATCTGGACACTTGATTTGATCCAAAATTGTTTGGAAAGGAGTGAATAATTTCTGCAGAACTGAGAAGTCTGTTTCTGCAGAAAACGGAGATTGTTCTTCTCAAAAACGGAGAACGTTGGTTAAAGGTGGAGATTGATGATCAATCTGATCTGATAGTCTTCTGGACAAACTTAGGACTTGTAATCAATCTTGAAGTTGAGTCTTGTTTCAACTTCTTGACAATTACAGACTGGAGAAAGTTTCATTCCATTTTTGACATTCTTTGATTCATGATAATTTATCTTAGTGATTCGAGAACTGTTTAAAGTAATAATGATTCATATTTGTTCCTTGCCAGGTGCTGATGAAATTGGTATAAAGATTTATGGCAAAATCTTTGCTAAAGTGATGGAGAAAGATTGGTGAAGTGGCTGCGACAATCATTCTTGATTATGCAGAACTTTCTCTGTTTTGTACAGCTTATGATCAAGAATGTTCTGTTTAGTTTTTCATATGATTTCTTTGTTTTGCTTGATTCCTATCTTTAATAAAAACACTCAAGAGCACAGTTTAAATTAACATAACATTTAGAATCATAATTAACATTCTTAATTAACCTTTGTTTATTTTCATCAAAACTTAATTTGAGTGTTTGTCTTAACAACATCAACAAACCACCTCTGTTTGATGGAGAATGTTTTGAGATTTGGAAAGACAGACTAAGAAGTTTCTATATTTCACATGATCCTAAACTTTCGAACTTGGTGGAAGATGGTTATATTGCTCTGAAGAATATTGATGGTGTTGAAGTTCCAAGAAACGAGATGAATGCTGATCAGAAGAAGATGTACAAGATGCATCATAAGTCCAGAACATTCATGATAAATGGAATCACCTTCAAGGAGTTTGACAAGTGCACCAACAAGGAGACAACAAAAAGTATTTGTGATAGACTGATTCTAACCCACGAATGAAGCATGCAAGTTCAAGAAGAAAAGGCCAACCTTCTAGTAAGAAAGTATGAGCTATTCAAAATGGAAGAAGATGAAGACATTGAAATAATGTTCTCCAAATTCTAGATCCTGGTCTCAGAACTAAAGGAACTTGAGAAAAGTTATACTACTACTGATCATGTGAAGAAAATCCTTAGGAGTCTGACAAGTAAGTGGAGACCTAAGATCACTGCCATTTAAGAAGTAAAGGATCTGAATACTCTTAAGCTAGAGTAATTAATCAGATCTCTCAGATCACATGAAATTGAGCTTGAAGAAGTTGAGCCCAAGAAGAAGAACCAGACTTTGGCCTTGATATCTAAGCAGAAGAAGGTTCTAAAGGCAACATCAGAATCATATAATAGTAATTCAAATGATCAGAATCTGAACTCAGAGGAAGAGGAGATTGCCTTCATATCCAGAAGAATTCAGAGGATGTGGCACAACAAGAGGAAAGCGTTCCCTTAGAAAGATTCCAAGCAGTCCAATAGAGGAAGGAATGAAAATTTTGACAAGAAAAACATTATCTACTATGGATGCAATGAACCTAGAGATATCAAGTCAGACTGTCCAAATCTGGAGAAAGGGAAACACCAGAGGAAATATTCCAGACCCAAGAAGAAGAGTCTGATGGCTACATGGGATGATTTTGATGAATCCTATTATGATGAACAAGCAGATTTGTCTCTAATGGCTCACACCAACTCCGCCTTTGGAACCAACATAGATTCTGACTCTGGAAGTGAATCAATAGATGAAGAAATTGAGGTATTTTCTGACTTTACTCGATCTAATTTAATTACTTCTATCAATGATTTTTTAAATAAGAATTACAAATTGTTTTTAAAACTAAAAAAATTCAGAAAAGAAAATGCAAACCTAACTGAAAAAGTTAATGTGTTAAAGAATAAAAGTGTTGAATTTAAAATAGCAAATGCAACTTTGAAAACTGATATTAATGAACTTAAAACAGAAAATGCAACTATGAAACTGATACTGCTGAACTTAAGGCTGAAAGTCTAACTCTGAAAAATAATCATAGTTCAACATCAAATGAAAATACCATATGTAACTCTGATAAGCATGAAGAAGTATTTCAAGATTTTCTTGCTAATGGTATGGAAAGAAGCAAAAATGGTTCTAGGATTTATAGAGTTAATAGAAATGATAAAAGAGATATAGGATTTGAAGAAACTGTAATGGAACCTAAACCTATTCCCTTTGATATCTTGTGTAACATTTGCTCTAAGAAAGGTCACTCAAAATTATCTCGTCCCATGTTAAATACAAGGAAAGACAAGAAACCTTTCAAGACTAACAAACTAGGAACCTACCAAATTTTGGTACATAAGAACAAAATTGTCTATGTCGTAGATATCCTCAGCAATCAAGTTAAAGCACCAATCATGGTATCTGAATAGTGGATGCTCGCGACATATGATGGGAGAAAAGTCTATGTTCCAAGAACTAACACTAAGCAAATGAGGCACATTGACTTTTGCAAGAAAGCAAAAAGGCCATATCATTGGTCAAGGTATAGTTGGTAATGGATCTGTACTCTTTACAGGTTAAAGGCAAAAAAAAAAAATTATAAGATAAATCTGTTTAGTCTAGTGAAACAAGAGGTTAAGTGTCTTATGTTAGTAAATGAAGAGAAACTAATTCGCCACAAAAGATTAGGTCATGCAAACCTTATAATAATTTCAAAATTCAATAAACTTCAACTAGTTAGAGGTCTACCTTACTATGTGTTAAGCTTCAACTTCAACTATGTGTTAAGCTCAGTCTATACCTCAAAGCCCCTTGAGCACTTACATATAGATCTCTTTGGGCCAGTGAAAAGAACCTCTCTAAGTGGAAAGAAATATGGCTTTGTTATAGTAGATAATTACACTAGGTGGACATGGGTAAAATTCTTAAGAAGTAAGGATGAATCCCACAAAGTGTTTATCACATTTTGCAAACAAATAATGAATGAAAAAGGTCTTAAGATTGTAACAATTAGAAGTGATCATTGAGGAGAATTTGAAAACAAGTTATTTGAAAGTTATTGTGATGAGAATGGAATCTCTCACAACTTCTCCTCTCCTAGAACACCCGAACAAAATAAAGTTGTAGAAAGAAAAAATAGATTACTCCAAGAAATGGCCAGAACCATGTTAAATGATATGAATGTTGCGAAACACTTTTGGGCTGAAGTAATTAATATTGCATGTTACATTCAAAATAGAGTCTTAGTTAGATCTATATTGAATAAAACACCTTGTGAATTAGGGAAACGTACAAAGCCTAACATCTCTTATTTTAAACAATTTGGTTGTACTTGTTATATGTTGAACACTAAAGATAACCTTGGTAAATTTGATTCTAGATCTCAAAAGTGTACCTTCATTGGAAATTCTGAAAGATCTAAGGCTTATAGAGTGTTTAATAGGGAAACTCATATTGTGGAAGAACCCATACTTGTTAAATTTGATGACAAATAGCTTGACCTTGAAAAGTCAAAGCAAGATGGTAATAGTGCAGCTTTACTGGAACCAGAGAAAGCAGATGCAGACAAACCAAAAGAACTTGAAAAATAAAAGAATACAAGCAAATCAAAAGAATATGATAAATCTTCTGAGGATAAATCTGATCAAGTTAGAAATAGTCAAGATCAATCAGAAGGAAGATCTCGATGGAAGTACAAGTCATCTCATTCTGAAACTCTAATCATTTGAAGTGCAAGTGATCCTCTGAAGACCAAATCATCACTAAAAGATATCACTTTGTTTGGATTACTCTCATCAATTGAGCCTACCTCTATGGATGAAGCATTGGCAGATGATGGATGGATTCTTGCAATGCAAGAAGAGTTGAATGAATTTAAGAGGAATGATGTATGGGATCTAGTACCTAGACCAACGAAGAACATTATTGGAACCAAGTGGGTTTTCAGAAACAAGCCAAATGAAAAAGGTGAAGTGGTCATAAACAAGGCTAGACTTGTCGCACAAGGCTATAGTCAACATGAGGGCATTGATTACTCTAAGACATTTGCTCCAGTAGCCAGGTTAGAAGCTATTCGTGTTCTACTTTTTTTTGCTGCAAATACTAACATTACATTATTTCAAATGGATGTTAAAAGTGCTTTTCTAAATGGTTATATAAGTGAAGAAGTCTATGTTAAATAACCTCTAGCTTTTGAAAGTTCTAAATTTCCAAAACATGTTTTTAAACTTAGGAAATCTCTGTATGGTCTATAACAAGCACCTCAGGCATGGAATGATAGACTTAGTAAGTTCTTGCTAAGAGTGGGGTTGGAAGGTCAATTAAAGCAAAAACATAAATCGTCGTTTCATGGTCATTTCCAAATTCTAAAAAGAGTAGGGCATTTGTTTTCAAATTTGCTTTTCCACCACAGTTTTCTAACCTTCATGATGTCTTTCATTTTTCTCAACTCCTAACATATGTGTCAGATAATTCACAAGTGATAGTTCTTGAATCAGTCTAATTGAAATATAATTTAGTCTTTAAACCTAGAAGTATTCGAATAATTGACAAGAGTACCAAATAAAGGCTACTTGGGAAATAGACGAAGAATACGTCAGTGTCCAAATCTCGTTGATACACCTACATCAGCTTCTTTGTGTTGCACAAGGTGTGTTGTTTTAGTTGTATTCAATTTGTCGTAAATTTTGATAGCGAAATTTCTTTAAGCAATGGAGAATAGGGTAGTTAGAAAGGCTCAAACGACCAAACAAAATTGCCTCAGTGTATGCATAAATTACAAGTGATGCAAGTCACAATTAGTGCAAGTTCTGACGGGATAACACATGTTTGGATAATCACACAACAAAGAATTAAAGTATTTAGGCCCAAAAGCTCACAGCTGGGATAATAAGAGAGAGTATGAACTATCTAAATGATGCCAAACATGTCACTACAAAAAAAAAAAAGTTTAAAAAGAATGTTAAAACTTCCACAACCAAAGAGTAATAAAAAATGTATGCATTAGTGAAACTTATCGCATTGAGCAATGACATGAGCCGAGAAAAAGAATTTCAATTTCAAAATCAGAAAGAGATAGCTTAAGACCAGCTTCAAGTTGTTAAAAATTCTTCATCATAGTGCCCATTTACACACAATTAAAAAGAAACAAATTCAAATAACGAAACTAAGATTGCAAAAATAAAAGTTACCTCTACCTATGGGTTGCCTCTCACAAAGCGCTTTTTAAAAGTCATTAGCTTGATGCCTCAACTATTGTCAATGTGGTATAGATGACAAAAATAACACATCACCCTTCTTCTTCTTTTTGTTTGGAAGAAATTCCATGAACTTGAGAAATAAATGATGATGTTTCTGTTAAGACAAACACTCAAATTAAGTTTTGATGAAAATAAACAAAGATTAATTAAGAATATTAATATTGATTCTAAATGTTATGTTAATTTAATCTGTGCTCTTGAGTATTTTTATTAAAGATAGGAACCAAGCAAAGCAAAGAAATCAGATAAAAAATAAATACAACAATCATCATCATAAACTGTACAAAACAGAGAAAGATCAGCAGAATCAAGAATGATTGTCACAGCCACTTCACCAATCATTCTCCAACACTTTTACAATGATTCTGCCTTAATCCTTTATACCAATTTCATCACTACATGGCAAGGAACACATAGGAATCATTTTAACTCAAAACGGTTCTCGAATCACTAAGATAAATCATCATGAATCTAAGCATGTCAAAAACGGACTGCAACTTTCTCCTATCTTGAACTGTCAAGAAAGTTGAACAAAACTGAACTTCAAGATTGATTATAAGTCCTCATATTGTCCAGAAAGACTATCAGACCAGATTGATCATCTTTCTCCACCTTTAATCAACGTTCTCCGTTTTTGAGAAGAACAATCTCTATTTCTATAGAAGAAGACTTCTTAGTTTTGCAGAAAATTATTCACTCCTTTCCAATCAATTTAGGATCAAATCAAGTGTCCAGACCAAAGCCCAATTATCATCAAGTATTATCAAAGCAAAACGGCCCAAACAGCAAGGCCCAAAACTGTCACATGAATGGTGCATTTTGTCAACAGATTCGTTGCTTCTGTTAGAAGGAAAACAGAGCACTACCAACAGCTCTTTCTGACCAGAATTAATTGCTCAAATCATCTATAAAAGGAAGGCAAATTTGCAAGCATAAATCAGAACTTCAAGTGCCAAGTATTCTCATTAAATCACATTCACTTGCATTCTTGAAGCTATCTCATTCACAAAAGAAATCAGACTGAAACCGTTTCATACCTACAGATCATATTACTGAGTTCTTTTATTCTGATTCAATCTCAAACAAGAGTTGAGCATAATCAGATTCAACCAAATCTTTTAAATCATTATTGTGTAAACTCATAACTATAAGGATTGTTTATAGTTTGGGTGTGATTAAAAGAGTTAACTGTAAAATTCTAGCAGATTAGTTAGGTGACTTGATTGATTTCTTTCTGGGTGGAAAGGAACTGTAGTTACAGATCAAGGTTGATCTTTAACTGTGTAACCAGAAGATTGTTCTCCGTTCTTTGAACACTTAGTGAAAATCTCACAGTTGTGAGGACTGGACGTAGCCGACGTTGGCTGAACCAGGATATATCTTTGTGTGGTATCTCTTCCTTATCTCTATTTGCATTCATTTATTTTTATTGACAAAGTTAAATAGAGAAACTAAAAATTGTGATTTTAACTAATCAAGAACGTTCTGCGTTTTCTGTTTCAAAACCAAGAACGTTCTCCGTTTCTGTTTTCATAACCAAGATCATTTTTGAGTTGTTTTTCTTATGTTTTTATCAGGAAATTTTAAATATGCAAGATTACAATTCAAACCCCCTTCCTTCTAACTTGACATTGCTACTTCAATTGGCATCAGAGCAAGGTCTCTAAAAAGAACACTTTAACCAAGTGCTAGAGAAAAATATCTAGAAGTAAAAATGTTAAAAGCAAAATACATTGTTGAAGGAGGATCCTCAAACAGGCCACCATATTTTGATGGAACTGATTACTACTTTTGGAAAAACAATATGCAGCTATTTCTAAAGTCTCAAGACACAGGAATGTGGCGCATCATTACAAATGGAGACTTCATTCCAAGAGCTGATCAAAATGATTCAAACTCTGCCAAAAAGGAAGAAATCGACTGCACATTTGAAGTGTAAAATACATGTTTTTGATGAAGACAAAAGACCAATGATGATGATGATCAAGACAACAAGCTCAAAAAGAAGAAGTCCAAAATATCTTATTGATAAACTTTAATTCAAACATACTAGATGTTTAAATGTAAAGGGAAATGATACTATCACAAGATCAAGTACATGAGAACCTTTCATCTTTACATATGCATAAAAAGTATTTTCCAAAGTCAAAATTATATTTACAAAGTGTTACAATTAATATTTTTGACAAAATACAAAGGTGTATTCGAATACAACATAAGTGTATTCGAATACAGATGAAAATTGCTAAGTCAGTAGCAAAAGCCTCTCATCTGTATTCGACTACATCCTGATGTATTCGAATACAACCAACAAGTCAGTGGTAAATTTGATCAATCTGTATTCGACTACATACATGTGTATTCGACTACACAGTGTTCAATTTGAATAAATTTGAACGTTACAAAGAGGTGTATTCGAATACATACATCCTGTATTCGAATACAACTGGAAGCAATGCAATTTTTCAGAACTGAAATGATTCTAGATCATTGCAATTGTTCCTCAAACCTCTTGGATCAATGGCCACGAATCTGAAGAGATGTTTATGGACTATAAATACACCATAACTTCAGATTCATTGACAGACAATCCCACGGCCAAACCTTGAACGACTTTGAACAACTTTTCTATTTTTCTCAAAGTCATTTTTCATAATTCAAGTACTTGCATTACATTTTCATATCCCTGACAAAGATTCTCAAAGTACTTGAAGCAATATTGGATTGTTATCATTATACCTCTCTTTCATATTCCTATATCCTTATCAAATCACATTGTTTGTAAAAAGAAAGTAGTACTTTCTTTAAGTAGTCTTATCTAAGATAGTGGGGTGCTATCTTAGAGGTTTTGTTAGAAGTTTGTAGCAGAGGTCTGGGACTTGTACATTTTCTAACAATAGTGGAGAAATCTCTTGTGGTGTGCAAGAGGACTGGATGTACCCTTGAGTATAAGGGGAACCAAGATAAATCTACAGTGTTCTTTACATTACTGCCATTTACTTTATCTTTTACTATCCGTAAACGCAAAAATCGATTGCTAATTCGCTGAAAACAAGAAATACTCATAAACACCTAATTCACCCCTCCCTCTTAGGTGCACATCTATACTTACATGAAGACAAAACTATGGTACTCTTAAACTCTATAGCTCAATTATTCTTATCGTATGCTTTGAGCAGTGAAGAAAGCGAAAGAGTCGATAAATGCACAACTGCTAAATAAATCTGGGATACATTGCAAATTCATCATGAAGGAACAAACCATGTCAAAGAAACAAGAATAGACATCGGCATAAGAAAATTTGAGCTGTTCGAAATGAATGAAGAAGAAACTATTGATGAAATGTATTCAAGGTTCACAACTATAGTGAATGAAATGCGATCCTTGGGAAAGGCTTATTCAGTACAAGACAGAGTAAGAAAGATCATGAGATGTCTTCCAGTCATATGGAGACCAATGGTAACAGCTATAAGCCAAGCCAAGAATCTTGAAGTACTGGCACTAGAAGAGCTAATAAGAACTTTAAGAGCACATGAGGTATTACTGCAAGAAGATAAACCTATCAAGAAAGAAAAAGCAATAGCCTTAAAAACATCTCAAGAAAGCATGCCTGACCAAACAGAGGAAGAACCAGAAGAAAAAGGTCAAGAAGATGCTGATGAAGAAATTGCTCTTCTCACTTGAAGAATTCAAAGAATGATGAGAAGGAGAGACCAAATCAAGAAGGGATTCCCAAACAAAAAAGAAAATCCAAAAACAGAACTAGACAAAAGCCAAATTACATGTTTTGGATGTAATAAGATAGGACATTACAAATTTGAGTGTCCTCTGAACAAAATAACACCAAACGGATTTCCTTTCAAAAAGAAATCAATAATGGCCACATGGGATAACTCAGATGAATCTGATGAAGAAGCTAACATATGCTTAATGGCAAACACTGAAGAAAATGAGGTAACAAATTCTAAATCCTGTATTTTATGTGAACAAATGGAAAAAGAATTTGACAACTTATTAAATGATTCAAACTTACTCATTCAAAAGTGTAGTTCTTTAAAAGATAAATTTTATAAAGAAAAGGAAGAGAAAGAAAAAACTCAGGCTTTGAATGATAAGCTAAAGGAAATCATTCAAAATCTGAAAGAATCTCAGACCAAAAACTTTCACACTGAAAATCAAGAAAGTCAAAAACATTCTGCATTTCAAAAAGAGAACGTTCTCGTTAAAGCTGAAGTTCAACTTTTTAAAAATGATCTGTTAAACTTCATTAAAGCTACTGAAACTTTTCAAAATATCATGGGATCTCAAGTTGGAATATTTGATAAAATTGGTCTTGGTTTTAATCAAACTCAGAAAACCAAAATGTATGAAAACTTTTTTATTCTAGAAAGAAGAGAGAATAAATGCAAGATCAAATGTTCATATTGCAGCAAAATTGGACATCTTCAATTTGCATGTTATTTTAAGAAAAGAGATGAGAAAATCAAGAACAAAAAGAGAAGAGAACAATCTGGAACGAAAACAAGTTTTCCTCAGAAAAAACAAGAACGTTCTCAAAAAAAAAGGAAAACGGAGAAAGTTATGAAAATCTGTCAAAACCAGTTAAAAAATCTTTTCAAAAATAAATGATCAAATGTTCCTCATGTTCTAAGATTGGACACTCTGAATCTACATGTCATATTAACGGAAAATCAAAATTTAGAACTAATCCACAAGGACCCAAGACAGAATGGGTACCAAAAGTTAATGAAACCAAAACTGCAAGATGGTTTTCAAGGTGTCAAGAAAAAGCCATGGTTCTTGGACAGTGGATGTTCAAGACATATGACAGGTGATAAAAATTGCTTCATGTCCTTCGTCAAGAAAGATGGAGGATTTGTCACCTTTGGAAATGACAATCAAGCTCGAATCAAAGGTAAAGGGACAATTGGTAAGAAAAACTCTGCTCAAATAACTGATGTTCAATATGTTGAAGGTCTGAAACATAATCTCTTAAGCATAAGTCAACTTTGTGAAAATGGCTGTGAAGTTATTTTCAAACCCAACCTATGTGAAGTCATAAAAACAAAATCTGGTGAAAAACTGTTTTTTGGAACCAGAAAGAAAAATCTTTATGTATTATATCTTGAAGAATTGCCTGATGAATCCTATTTCATATCTATTGATAAAGATAAATGGATCTAGCATAAAAGGGCAGGGCATGTCAGCATGAAAACCATTTCTAAAATTTCAAAATTAGAACTTGTCAGAGGATTACTAAAACTGAATTTTGAAAAAGACAAAATATGTGAAGCATCTGTCAAGAGAAAGCATGTTAAAAGCAGCTTTCACTCAAAAGAATTTATTTCCACAAACAGAATTCTTGAATTACTTCACATAGACTTATTTGGTCCTTTCAAAACAACCAGTTTAGGAGGAATGAAATATGGTTTTGTTATTGTTGATGATTTCTCTCAATACACTTGGGTACTATTTTTAAAACAAAAAGATGATGCTTTTGAAGCTTTTAAAATCTTTTGTAAAAAGGTCCAAAATGAAAAAGAATCCAGCATTATTTCTATAAGAAGTGATCATGGAGGAGAATTTATAAATGCCCCTTTCAAAAACATTCTTGAAGAACTTGGCATTTCTCACAATTTGTCTTGTGCAAGAACTCCTTAACAAAATAAAGTTGTTGAAAGAAAAAATAGAACCTTACCAGAAATGGCAAGAAAAATCTTGGAAGAATCTAATGTTGAAAAGTATTTTTGGGCTGAAGCCGTCAATACATCATGCTATATTTTAAATCGTGTATCCATTAGAAAAATCATAAACAAAACTCCAAATGAAATCTGGAAGAACAGAAAACCAAACATTTCATACTTCCATACTTTAGGTGTTACTGTTATATTCTAAACAACAAAGACGTTCTTGGAAAATTTGATTCAAAATCAGACAAAGCTTTCTTTTTTGGGTTGTTCAACCGACTCTAAAGGTTATAGGGTTTTTAATCTAAGAACTAAAGTTATTGAAATCAGCATGCATATTTTATTTGATGAGTTTGATGACTTAGTACTGGAAAAGACAAATGAGGATGAAGAGCTGCCAGACACACAGCAGAAAACTGATGTGCAGGAAACGGAGATTGATAAACAATCTCTGTATCATTCATCCTCAAACTCAAATCATTGGGGATACAGCAGATTGAATTCGAACCAGAAAGTCATTCAAGAATGATGAAAACAACATGGCAATGATTTCTCAAGTTGAACCAAAATTAATTAAAGAAGCCATAGTTGATAAATCCTGGATTGAAGCCATGAAGGAGGAACTGCAACAGTTTGATAAAAATGAAGTCTGGACCTTGGTACCAAATCCTCAAGATCAAACAATCATTGGTACACGCTGGGTTTTCAGAAACAAATTAGATGAAGAAGGTAAGGTTGTAAGAAACAAAGCACGATTGGTTGCTCAACGTTACAACCAACAAGAAGGTATAGACTACGATGAAACTTTTGCTCCTGTTGCAAGGTTAGAAGCTATTCGTATACTTCTTGCATATGCATCTCACAAACTTGTTAAATTATTTCAAATGGATGTTAAAAGTGCATTTTTAAACGGCTTTTTAAACGAACAAGTTTATGTAAAACAACCAACCGGTTTTGAAGATCAATCAAAACCAAATCATGTTTTCAAACTTACAAAAGCTCTCTACGGCTTAAAACAAGCACCAAGAGCTTGGTATGCTAGGTTAGGTTCCTTCTTAATCAAAAATGGATTTTCGAGAGGAAAAATCGACACTACACTTTTAAGAAAATTGATAAAAATGATTTATTCATCGTACAAATGTTCATGATATTATCTTTGGATCAACTAATGAAAAGATGTGCGGTGGCTTTTCAAAACTAATGCAAAGTGAATTTGAAATGAGCATGATGGGAGAATTAAGATATTTTCTTGGTTTACAAATTAAACAACATGAAAAAGGTATTTTTATTTTTCAAGAAAAATACATTAAAGATTTGTTAACCAAGTACAAAATGACTGAAGCAAAAATCATGTCTACTCCTATGCATCCATCTTCTTCATTAGACAAAGATGAACATGGAAAATCTGTCTCTGAAAAAGAATATAGAGGAATGATTGGTTCCTTGCTGTATTTAACTGCTAGTAGGCCATATATTGTATTTGCAGTAGGATTGTGTGCTAGATTTCAATCTGCGCCAAAAGAATCCCATTTAACTGCTGTAAAACGAATCTTTAGATATCTTGTTGGAACTACTGTTCTTGGCCTTTGGTATAGAAAAGGTTCTCATTTTGATCTTGTAGCATATTGTGACGCTGATTATGCTGGAGATAAAACTGAAAGAAAAAGCACCAGTGGAGCATGTCAATTTTTGGGTGATGCTTTGATAAGCTGGTCTGCAGGAAACAAAATACTATAGCCTTATCAACCACCGAAGCTGAATACGTATCAGCTGCAAATTGCTGCTCACAAGTTATTTGGATAAAAAATCAACCTGAAGACTTCTCTATAAGTTACTCTAGTATTCCAATTTACTGTGATAATACTAGTGCAATCAATTTATCAAAAAATCCAATTCAGCATTCTCGTTCAAAACATATTGAAATAAAACATCATTTTATTCGCGATCATGTTAATAAAAAGGATATTGAATTAATTTTTGTTGATACTCAATATGAGCTTGTTGATATTTTTACAAAGCCCTTGGTCGAGGAAAGTTTTAATTCAATCAAAGAAAAACTGAAAATTATGAAAAATCCTGAAAAATCAAGTTAAAACTGCTTCTGCAGAAAACGGAGAACGTTTATCAATCTCTGTTTTTCAGACATCTTTCTGCGTTTTTCAAATCTTCTTCCTAGCCGTCATCTTCCTCATGCGTAGGAAAGACATGTCCTAGCATTAAATGCGCGTGCATCAAGGCTTTCAAAGGTCACTGCCAAGCCGTCAAATTTGTTCCCTTCCTCAACACTTGTCACTTCCCTAGGTTTAATCATCATTATTCTCTCTCTTGAAAAACTGCAAAAACGTGTTGAAGTTATCACAACTGTTCACCTTTCTAAAACAGTTTTCATCCTCTCAAACCTTTGTCTTCCTCCAACTTCATCTTCCATCACTCTTAGTTGTCAACAATGGCTCGTACAAAGCAATCTGCTCACAAAAATGCAAGCACTGACACTCCATCACCATCATCATCCTTCTCACCAGTCTACAATCGTTCACCTTCACCTCCACCCAGGCCAACTCCTCCAAGACACTCATCAGACTCCTCTATTTCTAACTACCTTTCTTCGTCCCCTGAGTCCAACCGTAACACCTCCATCCCTGAACCTATATCTTTTGTTCTTCCTCCTCTTCATTCCTGTCCATCTCCAAATGTTGCTCAAGTTCCTCCTCACTTGCGAACATGCTTCTCTAAACCCACACAAAAATTTGTCAATCCTCCAGCACCCAAAAGACGCTCAATGAGAATCTTGGCAGGAATTGGGACTTCAAGGACCCAAATCACTAAACCTGCCTATTTCATCATCTCAGACACTGATTCAGATGAATCATCTGATACTCCTCCTCCTTCAACAAAACCTGTCACTCCACCAAAATCATCTTTTTCGTTTCAGACTCCTCAATCAAAAACCTCAATACCAACCCCATCAAAATCATTTTTTTCATCTGAAGCCTCTCAATCCACTCCTCCAAACAAGAAACGGGGACTAATGATTGAATTTTTCTCTTCTCCAACACCCACTCAACCTAAAACTCGTGCCCTAAAAACAAAAACCACCATGCCAACCTCCAAATTTCTAGCAAGAACAAACTTACCCATTTGCCAAAGATTCAAAACAACTATACCTAAGCAAAAATTCCGTCATTCTCCTTCCTCGTCTCCAGAACGTTCCCCAACCCCGGCACCTTCTCCCACCCAAATTCCAGAACGTTCTCCAGCCCGTGCACTCCCTCCTACCCAACGTCGAGAATGTTCCCCTATCACTGAACGTTCTCCCGTCCCTTCCACTCCAACAACTCAAAAAAGCCTTACACCTACTATAGAACGTTCTCCCCTTCAAGAACGTTCTCCTACAGAGGAACGTTCTCCGTCTCATGTTCCCTCTCCTTCAAAAACCACCAAAAGACGGCTTTCACCTCAACCTCCTTCCTCTCCTTCCTCTGACTCTAATTCTCCTGCACCACCATCTCTGACTTCCAAGAAAGCCAAAACTAATACCACTCCTCTGATTTTTCCCACTACCACCAAACTATTTAAAGGCAAATGGGCTCAGAGGCCCATTGGTGTTCGCAAAGTTTTCATTTTTGACAAACTCATAGTCGATGGCAACGTTGTCCAACATTTTACTGATGCCCTAGGCTGGACTGCCTTTTTACAAATCTCTGAACCCCATTATCCAGATGCTGTTTGAGCCTTCTATTGTTAGGCCAAAACATTCCCCGATAAATCTCTGTTAATTTCCACCATCAAGGGAATTGAGATCAGATTAATTCCTGACATTTTGGCCTCAATCTTGGATCTTCCTACTAAAGGTCCTGCCGTTTTTGGTAAATCCTGGTATGCAGCTCTCAATCTTAAAGAGACTGCAGTTCTCTCTGAACTATTTCAAAAGAATTCTACTAGGTAGCTTTCCACATTTCTTCGCACTCTTCCTAAAATTTTCACCAACATGTGCCAGCATACTTTTCTTCCTCACTGTGGAAGCCATGAGTATGTCTCTGAAAATTACGCGCTCATCATCTATCATCTTCTCAACAGCAAGCGTCTCAACCTACCTCATCTGATACTTCACCACATGATCGCTGCTGCCAATAAAGACTACAAGAAAAATATTGTTCCTTATGGTATGATTCTTACAAAAGTCTTTAATCATTTTCATATTCCTCTGTCAAATGAAAAATCCCTTATCAAAATCTCAAAATTCTATACCAAAAACATTGCAAGGAACAGAGAACGTCACCAGATAGCCTTCCCCCACCCCAGAAACACATCACAAACATCCAACCACTAGCCGTCCCTCAACAAGACAATCTGCCCCAATCATCTCCTTATTTCCTTCTCCTTTAAAACGCAAACGATCTACAAGACAACGCCCTACTGTTCCAGACTCCACACAACTTTCTCTTTCTCCATACAGACAAGCTGTCAATACTCAAGAACATTTTTCTCCAAACCCAAAAAGTTCTCCTCGAAAATCCCCAGAACGTTCACCTTAAAACAGAGAACGTTCTCCCAGCCCTCCTCCTACAAATCCTACTTTCTCCACATTCCCCCAACAATCCACAATTTCCTGCACTGACTTCATCTCTGTCTCACAACTGCTTCGTTCTCCCCTTGATCCCATGACCACACTACTTCCCCACCAAAATGTGTCAGCCATGTCACCTGCGTACATTTCTCCACAAACAACCACTTCATCCATTTTTGGAATTAGTCAATATTTGGCTTCTCCCAAACCTTCCAATAACGCAACTTCATCCAATCAATCAAATCCTCAGCCACTACCTGCCTCTCTCCCAACTGTCTCTGCTCCACCAAGCAATGCTGCTCCAATTCCTCCTCCAATCATGAATCCGCCCAGGGAACCCACCAACTCAGAATTGATGGCAACTCTGCAGCTTCTCTTGGCTCAACAGAATCTGCTACAATCGTGGCACACAGAGACACTTGCTCCCAAGCTAGGGGTGCCTCCTCATCCTCGTTTTCAGCCTGCTCCCGCTCCTGCTCCTGAGCATGTTCCTGTTCCGTCCAAGTCTCAATCATCAGAAGGATCTTCTCCTTCTTTAGCAAAATAGGGATCTTTTTCTCCTTCCTTTTTGTATGACAAAGGGGGAGGAGTAAGTTTAGTTTTTATTCTGATTCAGGATCTTACTTTTTGTCATTGAGCGATTGCATTATTAATGAAATATTCTTTTCGCTAATAAACTGATTGCATTAGTTTTATTACTGAAATATTCTTTTACGCTCTTCAAAATTAGAGTTAGAATCAAAATGAAAATCTAAATTAACATGTTTGTCATCATCAAAAAGGGGGAGATTGTTAAGACAAACTCTCAAATTAAGTTTTGATGAAAATAAACAAAGATTAATTAAGAATATTAATATTTATTCTAAATGTTATGTTAATTTAATTTGTGCTCTTGAGTGTTTTTATTAAAGATAGGAACCAAGCAAAGCAAAGAAATCAGATCAAAAATAAATAAACAGTCATGATCATAAACTGTACAAAATAAAGAAAGATCAGCAGAATCAAGAATGATTGTCACAGCCACTTCACCAATCTTTCTCCAACATTTTTGCAATGATTTTGTCTTAATCATTTATACCAATTTCATCAGTACATGGCAAGGAGCAGATAGGAATCATTTTCACTCAAAACAGTTCTCGAATCACTAAGATAAATCATCATAAATCTAAGCATTTCAAAAACGGACTGCAACTTTCTCTAGTCTGGAACTGTCAAGAAAGTTGAACAAAACTGAACTTCAAGATTGATTATAAGTACTCAGATTTTGTAGAAGACTATTAGACCAGATTGATCATCTTTCTCCACCTTTAATCAACGTTCTCCATTTTTGAGAAGAACAATATCAGTTTCTGCAGAAGAAGAGTTCTAAGTTCTGCAGAAAATATCACTCCTTTCTAATCAATTTTGGATCAAATCAAGTGTCCAAACCAAAGCCCAATTATCATCCAGTATTATCAAAGCTTAATGGGTCATTAAGCACGCAGGAAGTTTGTGCGAAATTAAGCAAAATGGCTCAAACAGCAAGGCCCCAAACTGTCACATGAATGGTGCATTTTGTCAACAGATTCGTTGCTTCTTTCATAAGGAAAACAGAGCACTACCAACAGCTCTTTCTGACCAGAATTAATTGCTAAAATCATTTATAAAAGGAAGGCAAATTCACAAGCATAAATCAGAACTTCAAGTGCCAAGTATTCCCATTAAATCACATTCACTTGCATTCTTGAAGCAATCTCATTCACAAAAGAAATCAGGCTGAAATCATTTCATACCTACATATCATATTACTGAGTTCTTTTATTCTGATTCAATTCTCAAACAAGAGTTGAGCATAATCAGATTCAACCAAATCTTTTAAATCATTATTGTGTAAACTCATAACTATAAGGATTGTTTATAGTTTGAGTGTGATTAAAAGAGTTAACTGTAAGCTTCTAGCAGATTAGTTAGGTAACTTGATTGAATCCTTTCTGGGTGGAAAGGAAGTGTAGTTACAGATCAAGGTTGATTTTTAACTGTGTAACTAGAAGATTGTTCTCCGTTCTTTGAACACTTAGTGAAAATCTCACAGTTTTAAGGACTGGACGTAGTCCACGTTGGGTGAACCAGGATATATCTTTGTGTGGTATCTCTTCCTTATCTCTATTTACATTCTGTTATTTTTATTGACAAAGTTAAATAGAGAAACTAAAAAATGTGGTTTTAACTAATCAAGAACGTTCTGTGTTTTCTGTTTCAAAACCAAGAACGTTCTTCGTTTTTGTTTTCATAACCAAGTTCATTCTTGAGTTGTTTTTCTTAAGTTTTTAACAGGAAATTTTAAATAGGCAAGATTACAATTCAAACCCCCTTCCTTGTAACTTGACATTGCTACTTCAGTTTCCATGTCCTTTTCAATTGGATATTGATGAACAAGGCATAGATTAAATCTCGAACTTAATCAATCTCTTCTTTTTTCTTTTCCTCGTTCGTGTTTTCCTCTTGCTTATCTTCTTCTACCACAACAACGAAATCATCTTCGATCTTCAACTTCTCCTCCATCTTCTCAAACTCAATCACTTGCTCAAATAACCTCTCACGTTGACTTTCAAATCTTTCAATTGAAACCATGTTATTCTTCATGAATTCAACAAAAACGTCCTTGATGTGAAAGACTGCGTCATCTGATTCTTTGGATAGAATTTTAGAAGGTAGAATTTGTTCCCAATTGATCTTTTTCATATAACACCTGTCGTCTTCTGCTTTATAACCAATAAATTTTCATATTCTAGTTATGCGACATAGTCATCAAAACAAGTTCCACAAAAGTCACACCCAAGAGGCTGCATTTGAGGGTGATCTTTTAAAATGTATCTCTCAAGATTTGTCCCTCAATTATGCGTAATATAGTAGATATAAGACAAATGTCACACTCTTCATATAATTGTAGTAGAATATCATCAATAAAATCTTCCATGCTCTACAGCGAATAGTTATCTCAAACAAAGGAGAGACAAACCACTAGCACACGACATTAGCAAGACAAATAAAAATAGAAAATAAAAGAAAAATAATTTTTTTTTGAAAATTAAAAATAAAATAAAAACAAAAATTTTATTGTAGAGCAAAAAATTTCAATTAAGTAGCTAAATTATAACTCAATAGTGAGATGGCAATCCCCGGCAACGGCACCAAAAACTTGATCACGTTTCAGCAAGTGTACTGAATCGTTGCAGGTAATAATTAAAACGGTAGTACCGATGTCGAACTCAAGGATTGCGTTTTACTATTGAATTATATTTAATTACTAAAATTGAACAAAAAGTTTCCGAATAGATTTAAATAATATTTAAAACTAACAACGGTAATAAAATTGATCATTTATAATAAGAAAAATGTCAGGGATGAGTTTCACTTCGAATCCAACCTTGGTGTCTAATTTGATCCTAGTTACTAAATTCCTTCATTGATTGATTACCTAATTCTCTTTATTATTCTTGCCTAATGTCTTATTGACAAAACCTCTAATTCCAAAGTAACCCCTAATTCCTTAGTGGATTTAAGATTAGTATTAAGCATTACAGTACACGAATTCTCTTTTTAAACTACTGCCTTTGGAAGTAATTTAATTGGTTCCATGACCTGCATCTATCGCTAGACTACAATATCATGAATTTCTCATCTCAAGCATATGTATAGTCCACTTCCGTTTCAAAATACGAATCATAGAACATTTTAAAGTTGATCAAGCAATAAAAATCATTAAACACTAAGATGAGAAAAATAATTCAATAAACTCATTCATATAATTAGAAATCAAATTAGAAAAATAAGGGTTTCATCTTGTTTCACTCATCCCTAACAAATAGGGTTTAGTTACTCATGACATAGATAGAAAAGATAGAGATTAGAGAAGAATTACAAGAAAGATTCATGAATGATTCTAAATAAAACTGCTCCAATGGTGTTACAAATAGTCATCTCTAAGTCTCTCTACTAGGGCACAAGTCTCCAAACTTCCTAATAGTCAAAAAGATTCCTACAAAAATGAGAAAAACGTGTTTTAATGTGTTCTGATGCCTACAACGCACCTCAGGCGTGATTCAGGCGCACCTAGACAGAGTCAGGATGTGAAAATATTGTGGAAATGCGTCTCGGGCGCGCTTCAAGCGCACAACATCTTATGTCTGGAGTTTAGTGCATTTGTCTACTCTTTTGAGTCCGAATTTGGTTCCACTATCTTCACGAAGGTTGTAGCTATGGATCTTAGCTTTCATTTGCACTTGTTGTGACTCTAAATGGACATCTACAACTCTAGATATGGCTGAAATACTCCACATATGTCATGTTGATTTCTCACCAGTGATGAAATCACGAAAAATCCTTTTCGGGGAAGAAACAGTAGACTCTGAGCACCCTATTCCTTTCCTAGTCCCTGAACCTAAACTAACCCCTCTCTTTCTCTCTCCCTAACCAACCAACATTGTCTGTCTTTCTTCTGACCCAATACCCATCACCTCTCCAACTTTTAACTCTGATATCTCAGATGATATGTTTGAAGCTACCCTACTTGAGCATTTTGCTTCACATGGATACAAAACTCATCCCTTCCTTCACAAGCCTCGTACATCCTCTCAAACATTTACCCCCTCCATTACCTTACCATCATCTTCTTTCTTCTTAACTGCAGTACCTGACCCCACCTATTCCCCTTCTCCATATCCCTCTCTTCTCGAAGCGGTGTCTGTTGCACAAGCTCTAGTCGACCTAGTCTCTGACACATCATCAGAAGACTCTGACTTTTCACTCCATTGCTTTTTCATTGACTCTTCTACCTCCACCACCCCTCTGGAAGTCATCCCCACCATCTAGTGAATTCTATCTGGCTTCCCTGACCTCTAGACACTCATTACCTCCCTTATTGCAAAAATATCTCAAACCAAAACTCAAAATGCTCAAAGTGTGGATTCTAATGATGTTTCAACTTAGTGGAGCAAAGTCTTATCCTTTGTCACAAATTAGATTCAGGACAATGGGGATCATTGCCTGCACCTAGCTTTCCAAAACTCTACAACTTTCAGAAAAACAGTTGAATCATCTACTTATGGATGGTACAACTTCAAAAAGCCCAAAGCAATCGATCCATAAAGCTTCTAAAAGCCGCCTTATAGGCTAATCCAAGGACGCCCCTTCTTCTTTTGGTAATATCCTTCTGGAACCTGCAGTGGTTGCTTTAGTCAGGCCGTTGCAGCTTCATGTGGTCATCCCATAGATCAAGATTCACGCTCTAGATGCCCTTTTTGCCGCTACTCTAGGATCTATAGATTCTGCCTCTACAAGCCTCTCGGTTTGTTAAGAAAGAAGGTTTAGATCGTTTGGCTACTAACACTAAGGCATTTACGGAGAAGACTGCCAAGAATCAGGAGGATATTCATAATACCCTTAGTTTAATTCTGGATAGGATCACTAATCCTACACCTTAGTGTTTTATTCCGTTTTTCTTTGAGATATTCAAAAGGGAGAGAATGTGCAATTTGTCTTCTTTGAGAAATCATAAACAATAAATTTCTTATCTAATGAATTGAACATGCATATTTTAAGAGTGAGCTTTGTTGTAACATGGTATTACTTTATTATCTTTTTTTTTTATATTAAAAAATTGATCACAAAATTAGATGTTTGTCATCATAAAAATAGGGGAGATTGTTGGTGTTGGAACCAAGTTGGTTTTACATTTAGAGTTTTGATGTTAACAAAAGTATTTTATGAGAACAATATATTTGACTTCAAAGAGTATGAAAGAAGATTCAAGTTTCTGAAGAAAATCTAAAATAAGATTTGATTCAATTTTATAATTGAAGAAAATCTTAAATAAGATTTGATTCAAAATTATAATTGATGAAAATCTAAAATAAGATTTGATTCAAATTTATAATAGAAGAAAATTTTAAATAAGATTTGATTCAAAATTATAATTGATGAAAATCTAAAATAAGATTTGATTCAAATTTATAATTGAAAAAAAAATCTTTGACCAAGTTGAAAAGAAAATATGGTCAAGATTTGAAGAATATTTGAAGAAGATCTGATCAACATTTAATTGAAGATTTGAAGAATATTTGATCAACATTTAATGAAGATTTGAAGAATATTTTGATCTACATTTAATGAAGATTTGAAGAAGATTTGATCAACATTTTAATGAAGATTTGAAGAATATTTGATCAACATTTAATGAAGATTTGAAAAATATTTGATTTGAAGAATTTACAAAGTCCATCTACACAAAATAGGAACAGAATCATTCTGAAGAATTTACAAAGTCAATCTATACAAAATAGAAACAGAATCAAGTTGAAGCATTTACAAACTCAATCTAAACAAGATACAACATTATAAATAGACACTCAAGGCGGAAGGAGAAAAGTATCAAAAAGCAGAAAGGAGTAGAAGAACTCAAGCTCAAGATTCCAAAATCATCTTAGAGTTCAAGGAGAGAAACACTTGTTCGAATGAGAAATATTTTCTGAGTGTTCTTTTCTTAAAGTGTGAGAGTTATTATTATTATCAGCTTTGTTAGAAGAAACTACTCAAGTTTCAATTTCTTGTATTTAACCCATTAGTGGTTTAGTTCCTTCTTCAATCTGAGGTTGTCAGGTTGTTAGGAGAAGACTTGGCTTGTAGGGTCAAGGTGGTTAGTTCCTCAAAAGTCTGAGGTTGTCAGGCTGTTTGGGAAGATTGGCTTGGAGGGTCAGGTGCTTTGTAATTCAAGGTTTTTGAATTAGTGGATTAAAGCCTTCTGAATGAGGGGACTGGATCTAGCCAAGTAAGTGGTGAACCAGGATAATTCTACGCGTCAAATTATTTATGCTTTCATTGCTTGCTGCCTCTAAATTCGATTGCTTCTACTCCAAGTAAGTCACCAAAACCAAACTAATTTTTAATTATTTATAAATTATCAAAAAGTTATCGACTTTGTGCAAACACAATTCAACCCCCCTTCTCGTGTTCGCACCTTCAATTGGCATCAGAGCTCGATCTCAAAGCTGAGCACTTTACAGTGTTTGAGAAAAGATTCAAGGGTTTAATATGTTTGGATTTAGTGAAGAAGCTGTTGGAGGAAATATCAACAGACCACCTCTGTTTGATGGAGAACGTTTTGAGTATTGGAAAGACAGGCTGAGAAGTTTCTATATTTCACAAGATCCTGAACTTTGGGACTTGGTGGAAGATGGTTATATTGCTCCGAAGAAAACTTGATAGTCTGATTCTAACCTATGAAGGAAACAAGCAAGTTCAAGAAGCAAAGGCCAACCTCCTAATTAAAAAGTATGAGTTGTTTGAGATGGAAGAAGATGAAGACATTGAAACAATGTTTTCCATATTCCAGACCCTGGTATCAGGATTAAAGGTACTTGAGAAGAGTTATACTACTGCTGATCATGTGAAGAAAATTCTTAGGAGTCTGACAAGTAAGTGGAGACCTAAGATCACTTCCATTCAGGAAGCAAAGGATCTGAATAATCTAAAGTTGGAAGAATTAATCAGCTCTCTCAGATCACATGAAATTGAGCTTGAAGAAGAGGAGCCCAAGAAGAAGAACAAGACTCTAGCCTTGAAATCAAAGCAGAAGAAGGTTATAAAGGAAACAGCAGAATCAGAGGATGATGATTAAGATGATCAGAGTGAAGACTTAGAGGAAGAGGAACTGGCGTATATATGCAGAAAAGTTCAGAAGATGTGGCACAACAGAAAGAAGAAATTTCGCCAAAGATATTCCAAGCAATCTAACAGAGGAAATGATGATAAATATGACAAGAAAAGCATTATCTGCTTTGGATGCAATGAACCTGGACATATCAAGTCAGAATGTCCAAATATGGAGAAAGAGAAAAACCAAAGGAAAGATTCCAGACCCAAGAAGAAGAGTATGATGGCTACATGGGATATATCTGATGAATCCTCTGACGATGAACAAGTAGATTTGGGTATGATGGCTCATACCAACTCTATCTCTGGATCCAACACAGATTCTAACTCTGAAAGTGAATCAACAGATGAAGAAAGTGAGGTATTTTCTGAATTTACTCGATCTGATTTAATTACTGCTATAAATGAATTTTTAAATATTAATCATAAATTGTCATTAAAACTAAAAACACTTAGGAAAGAAAATACAAATCTAATTGAAAATGTTAATGTTTTAAAGAATGAAAGTACTGAATTTAAAACAGAAAATACAAATCTTAAAACTGATATTACTGAACTTAAAATAGAGAATGCAAATCTGAAAACTGATATTACTGAACTTAAGACAGATAATGCAACTCTGAAAACTGATATTATTGAACTTAAAACAGAAAATGCAAATCTGAAAACTGATATTGCTTAACATAAGGTTGAAAATCGAACTCTTAAAAGTAATTATAGTTCAACATCAATTGAAAATACCACATGTAACTCTGATAAGCATGAAGAAGTATTTCAAGATTTTATTGATAATGGTATGGAAAGAAGCAAGTATGCATCTATGATTAATAGGGTTAGTAGGAATGGTAAAAGAGGAATAGGATTTCAAGAAAAAGTAATTGAATCTAACATTATTCCCTCTGATGATTTATGTATTACTTGCTATAAGAAAGGTCACAATAAAATATCTTGTCCTATGCTAACCACATGGACAAACAAGAAATCTTTAAGATCTAACAAACCAAGACCTAACCAAATTTGGGTACCAAAAGATAAAATTGTTTATGTTGCAGATGTTCTAAGCAATCAAATTGAAACACCAGTCATGGTGCCTGGTCAATGGATGCTTGCAATATATGAAGGAAAAAATGTCTATGTTCCAAGCTCTACCAAACAGAAGCCAATTGACTATGTTGGAAGAAGGAATGGTCAACACAATACTTATCAAAACCAGAACCATATGATGAATCAGAAATATCAGAAATATCTGGAGTATCAACAGACTCAAAACTGGCAGAGAAATCATACATATCAACAGAACTGGAACTACCATAAGAATCAGAATTACCATTTGAGAAACTTGATACATCAGCAGAAACAGAAGTGGCAGATTAAAAGTCAGAATCAAAAGACTTATTTGAACACTGCAATCAAATTCATGAAGACTACAAACCTGGATGGGAATTCAAATCCCTTCATCCAGACTCTCTAATCAGAGAATACACAAACTCAGAATCTGAAAACTAGGAAAGAAGAACTAAGAGGGTTTTCATAGTGAAACTGAAATTATTAACATATAGGTGATATCTTTCTTTAAATTTAATTATTGTATGATATTATGTTTACGGTGATAACAAGAAGCTTGATCATAAAAATCTAAGCTAGATAAGTATTTTGCAGGTTCTCAAGAATTTAAGAGAAATGATGTTTGGGATCTAGTACCTAGACCAAAGAAGAAAATTATTGGAACCAAGTGGGTTTTCATAAACAAGCTAAATGAAAAAGGTGAAGTGGTCAGAAATAAGGAGAGACTTGTCGCACAAGGCTATAGTCAGCAAAAGGGCATTGATTACACTAAGACATTTGCTCCAGTGGCCAGGTTAGAAGCTATTCGTATCCTACTTTCTTTTGCTGCAAATAATAACATTACATTATTTCAAATGGATGTTAAAAGTGCTTTTCTAAATGGTTATATAAGTGAAGAAGTGTTTGTTAAACAACCCCCCAGGTTTTGAAAGTTCTGAATTTTCAAAATCATGTTTTTAAACTTAGGAAATCCTTGTATCGTCTAAAACTATCACCTGGGTCGTAGTATGATAGACTTAGTAACTTCTTGCTTAAAAATAAATTTGAAAGACGACAAGTAGATAATACACTTTTTAGAAAATCAATAGGAGATAACATTCTTATTATTCCAATCTATGTTAATGACATTATTTTTGGATCTACTAATGGCACTCTTTGTCAAGAATTTTCTAAATTGATGCAGCTTGAATTTCAAATGAGTATGATGGGAGAACTTAAGTTCTTCTTAGGGATACAAATTCAGCAAAGTCAAAAAGGTTTATACATTCATGATTGCAAACCTATGGCTACACCAATGCACCATACTTGTTCACTTGAAAAAGATGATTCAGGCAAATAAAAAAAAAATCTATAGAGGAATGATAGGATCCCTACTTTACCTTACCGCTTCCAGACCTGACATCATGTTTAGTGTATATGTATGTGCAAGATTTCAAGCTGGCCCTAGGGAATCACACTTTAACTGCTATTAAGAGAATCCTTAGATACCAAAAAGGCACTACCAACCTTACTTTCTTCTACAAGAAATCTCCTAAGTACAAACATAATGGATACTGTGATTCTGATTATGCTGGAGATAAACTTGAGAGAAAGAGCACCAATGGCAACTGCACATTTTTAGGTGACAACTTAATATCTTGGTCAAGTAAGAGACAAAACACCATTGCAATGTCAACAACAGAGGCTAAGTACATTTCAGCAGCTGGCTGCAGTTCTCAATTACTTTGGATGAAACATCAACTTGAAGACTACAACATCCTAGAATCCAACATTCTCATCTATTGCGATAACACTTCTGCCATTTATCTAGCCAAAAACCATATCTTACCTTCATTACGGACTTCGTTCAAAAAAGGACTTCGTTCAAAAAGGGGTACTAAACATTCAATTTGTAGACATTGAACACCAATGGGCTGACATATTCACCAAACCACTACCTGAAGATAGGTTTGACTTCATCAAGAAAAACCTAAATCTTACCTTCATATCTGACTAATTTTGTGATCACTTCAAAGTAGTTTAGTTTTACACTAGTTATTATATTTTCTTATATTATGTTATATTTATTTTATTCAAAAAAAAAAGAAAAAGAAATAGAGAGAAAAAAAAAAGAAAAACAAAAAAAACAAAAAAAAGGCAAAGTTTCACATTCAAGACTTTTTGTCTAATGACAAAAGGGGGAGAAATATATTTGATAAAGTGGAGAGAAAATGATACTAAGACTTAAGGGCAACCCTAAGTTAGGGGGAGTCAAAGAAATATAAAGAAACGTTGTTATCAAAAATACAAGTTTTGTCATCATCAAAAAGGGGGAGATTGTTGGAACCAAGTTGGTTTTACATTTAGAGTTTTGATGTTAACAAAAGTATTTTATGAGAACAATATATTTGACTTCAAAGAGTAAGAAAGAAGATTCAAGTTTCTGAAGAAAATCTAAAATAAAATTTGATTCAATTTTATAATTGAAGAAAATCTTAAATAAGATTTGAATCAAACTTATAATTGATGAAAATCTAAAATAAGATTTGATTCAAATTTATAATTGAAGAAAATCTTAAAAAAGATTTGATTCAAAATTATAATTGATGACAATCTAAAATAAAATTTGATTCAAATTTATAATTGAAGAAAATCTTTGACCAAGTTGAAAAGAAAATATGGTCAAGATTTGAAGAATATTTGAAGAAGATTTGATCAACATTTAATTGAAGATTTGAAGAATATTTGATCAACATTTAATGAAGATTTGAAGAATATTTGATCTACAATTAATGAAGATTTGAAGAAGATTTGATCAACATTTTAATGAAGATTTGAAGAATATTTGATCAACATTTAATGAAGATTTGAAGAATATTTGATTTGAAGAATTTACAAAGTCAATCTACACAAAATAGGAACAGAATCATTCAGAAGAATTTACAAAGTCAATCTACAAAAAATAGAAACAGAATCAAGTTGAAGAATTTACAAACACAATCTAAACAAGATACAATTCACAATTAAATAAGGACTAAATTGAAGCCCAAATTTTCAATATAAATAGACATTCAAGGCTGAAGCAGAAAAGTATCAAAAAGCAGAAAAGAGTAGAAGAACTGAAGCTCAAGATTCCAAAATCATCTTAGAGTTCAAAGAGAGAAACACTTGTTCGAATGAGAAATATTTTCTAAATGTTCTTTTCTTAAAGTGTGAGAGTTATTATTATTATCAGCTTTGTTAGAAGCAACTACTCAAGTTTCAATCTCTTGTATCCAACCCGTTAGTGGTTTAGTTCCTTCTTCAAGCTAAGGTTGTCAGATTGTTAGGAGAAGACTTGGCTTGTAGGGTCAAGGTGGTTTGTTCCTCAAAAGTCTGAGGTTGTCAGGTTGTTTGGGAAGACTGGCTTGGAGGGTCAGGTGCTTTGTAATTCAAGGTTTTTGAATTAGTGGATTAAAGCGTTCTGAATAAGGGGACAGGATGTAGCCAAGTTAGTGGTGAACCAGGATAATTCTACGCGTCAAATTAGTTATGCTTTCATTGCTTGCTGCCTCTAAATTCGATTGCTTCTACTCCAAGTAAGTCACCAAAACCAAACCAATTTTTAATTATTTATAAATTATCAAAAAGTTATCATCTTTGTGCAAACATAATTCAACCCCCTTCTCGTGTTCGCACCTTCAGTTGGAACCAAGTTGATTTAAATAAATATGCCCCTCACTTGTTTTGACAATAACAAAACCGCTTTTGGAAACTATTTAATGCTCTAATAATTTAATGCCTCTAGAAATGAAAAACAATGTCGTAGTTCAATTGCCTCTGATGAACTTAACATGGATTATCTTCCTTTACCTCTGATACACAAGCTTACAACAAATAATTTGCCTTTACCTCTAATAAGCGTGAAAAGGAAGCAACCACCTCTACCGTTGATAAACACATCAAGTGTCTTATCGTCTGACTCTGAATTATTATGTATCCTCTAATAAAGTCAAACACTATGAAAAAATCAACGCTATAAAAAAAGGCAACACTCTAAAAAAGTCAGCACTTCAAAGAAGACAAAGCAATTCCATATCCCTTGATAAACATCCTGAATCAGCTATTTGTTTGAAGATCTTAAGACATCCTCTGACCATCGTACCATCTGCTTTCAAACTATTTTAAAAAAGATACGCTGAATTATTACAAGATAATTTTTGAAAAGTTTGTATGGCAAATCAATTCCACAAAGATACGATACAAAACTTCATGAATTATGTTGATTTCTTGCAATTAGAACAACGACTAAAAACCCTAATGATTCTCTATAAAAGACGTGTCTCCCTCATCAAATAAAGACACAAAATAGAAGATACAAGCAACAAGGATATTTGCACTTTTGATCAATATCACTCTGTTTGGCGCTAGTGCTAAGAAAGTATGAAGTAAAAAATTCGTAAACACTTTTTGCAAGAGTTAATTAAAAGAAAACTCAAAAACCTTTTTGCTGTAACAATCCCTAGTAGAGGGTGCCTTCTCAACAGATTGATTGTGTTGGAACCAATGTTGTTTTCCTCTTGTGATTTTGATGTTAACAAAGGTATTTTATGAGAACAATTTGTTTGGACTATTGGCTTCATTGAGTGTGCTGCAATTAGAACAAGAAAACTAGAAGAAGGTATCAGAGGAAATTACTAGAGGATGGGATAAGAGGAACCAAAATCATACGCATATGCGTCTGAACATATCTCCCTAAAAGCAGCGTGCCTTTGAAGATTATGAAGACTACCTCTGAACGGGTCTGAATGGTGCCTCTGACAACTGGCTTTGAAGACTGAATGAAGATTGAATTAAAATCCCTTGTATGCCTCTGATGGGAACAAACTCAGCATGCCTTTGAAGAGATCATATCAATCTATCATTAACTATGAAAAGATTATTCAAGCTATGCATTCAAAACTCATATTCTGCTGATCAAAAAGTCACATCACACTCAAAATGTTGCCTCTAATATGCGACCTCTGATATGTTGCCTCATATATGTGACCTCTAATATGCTGCCTCTAATATGCGACCACTATCCATATGGGTTACAAGAATTTGGAACAAATTGGTTTGCTTCTAACTAGCTGAATATAATAATGAATCTCACATTAGAAAACACTAAGAAAATATTTGTTTTGAGCAAGTGTTTCTCTAGACCTTAACCTTATGAACTCTAATAACATAGGAAATTTTGTGCCTGTGAGTTGTCTTCTTTTCTTCTTTAGCCTTGAGTATCTATTTATAGAATAGGTTAAGGTTTCTCCTTTGTACGTGCAAACTATGATTCATATCTTTTAAAATAATAAATGTATCTTCTTATGAGTGTTTCTTCTTGTACACGATTCTTGATCACATCTTCTTGTAAATAATTCATATCTTCTTGTAGATTCTTATCAGCTCTTCTTGTAAATAATTCATATCGTCTTGTAGATATATCGTGATCCAATCTTCTTGTAAATAATTCATGTCTTCTTGTGATAAATCTTGATCAAATTTTTTTTTAAATAATTCACATCTTCATGTAAATAAATCTTGATCAAATCCGGTTATAAATAATTCATATCTTCTTGTGATAAATCTTGATCAAATCTTCTTTTAAATAATTCATATCTTCTTGTGATAAATCTTGATCAAATCTTCTTGTAAATAGTTCATATCATCTTGTTGATAAGATCTTAATCATATCTTTTTCAAATCCTGACCATGTCTTCTTTTCAACTTTGTCAAAGATTTTCTTCAACTATAAATCTGAATCAAATCTTATTTTAGATTCTAACGAATCTTCTTTCATACACTTACTTGATTGGAGCGAAGGATTCAGGTTGTTCTTGGATCTTGACAAGTTTTTGATTCGGCTAAGTCTTGTTTTCATACTTAATTCTTTATATTTCAGCTATTGACTTTCCATAAGAGGCATTGACTTTCTTGTTGAAGTGAGATGCTGGGTTTCTTGAATAATGATAGTCAGAGGCATAATTGCATGACTTAGTATTAGTGGTATTGTGAAAATCACCTTGTTGAAACATTAAAGTCGGTGCAACATTAGAGGCAGCATATTAGAGGCAACATTTGGAGGGTTGCAGCATTTTGATTAGTGGATTGTGAGCTTTGAATTTATGATTTGAACAATATCTGCAGAGTTAATAATACTTTGATATAAACTCTTCTGAGGCATACCGAGTTTGGGCACATCAGAGACATGCAAGGGCTTCAAAGGCATGCTTCAAATTCAGTCTCAAATGGTCTTCAGACATAGTTTCAGAGCCAATTCTTTGAGGCAGTCTTGAGACCCAGTTATCAAACCTTGTCTTGAAACCCAAACATCGGACCTTGGCTCCAAAACAAGACATTAGAGGCAATATTTGTAACCTTTAAAGGCATATGTTCAAAGGGAGACACGTATACTTTGTGTTCCTTTGATCTCATCCTCTTGTCACTTCCTTTGGTCACTTCCCTTTGTAATTTTCCTCTAGTCGCTTCCTTTGGTACCTTCCTCTGATTTTCTTCTTCCAATTTTTGCATACTTAATGAAGCTATTAATACAAATTTATTGTTCTCATAAAATACTTTTCTTAACCTCAAAACTATAGATGGAAAACCAACTTGGTTCCAACAAGTTCCCCTTTATGATGATTACATAATTGTATTTTGCATTATAATTATTTTATAATACTTGACTCCCCCTGACTAAAGGTGCCCCCTAAGTAGAAGTAATTTTTTCATTATCTCCCCACATTATTGTTTTCAAATATCTTCCTCCCCCTTTTTTCGTACGTATTTGCCCTTTTTTTAATAGAATGAACATAACATAAAACATAGTCAAATGAAGTCAAATCTATCTTCAGCTAGTGGTTTGGTGAATATATCAACCCATTGGTGTTTAGTATTTACAAACTGGATATTTAGTACTCCTTCAAAAATTGTTTTTAAGCAAGTTATTAAGTCTATCATATCATGTCAAAGGTGCTTATTTTAGACCATATAGTGATTTCCTAAGTTTAAACACATGGTTTGGAAATTCAAAAGTTTCAAAACCTTGGGTTCGTTTAACATAGACTTCTTCACTGATATATCCATTTAGAAATCAACTTTTAACATGCATTTGATATAATGTAATGTTATTATAAGCATCAAAAGTGAGTAGGATACGGATAACTTCTAACCTGGCCGCTGGAGCAAATGTCTCAGTTAAGTCAATGTCTTCTTGCTGACTATAGGGTTGTGCAGCACGTCTTTCGTTGTTTCTCATCACTTCTCCTTTTTCATTTAGCTTGTTTCTGAAAACCGCCATGGTTCCAAATGTTTTTTTCTTTGGTCTAGGTACAAGATCCCAAACATCGTTCCTTTTAAATTTATTTAACTATTCTTGCATTGCAAGGATCCACCGATCATCTACTAGTGTTTTATCAACAGATGTAGGTTCAATTGATGATAATAGACAAAACAAAGTTGTGTCTTTTAGTGATTTTATGATCTCTTAAGGATCTTTTGCATTTCCAATGATTAGAGTTTCAGGATGGGATGACTTGTACTTCCATCCATATCTCCCTTATAATTTATCTTGATTGCTTCTGACTTGGTTAGATGCATCCTCTGATGAGTTTTCATCTTCTTCTGATTTAATTGTATCCTCTTATTTTTTAAGTTCTTTTGGTTTGTCTACATCTGCTTTGTCTGGTTCCAAAAACCCCTCCCTATCATCAACTTGCTTTGACTTTTTAAGATCAAGTTGTTTCTCATCAAATTTAACATGTATTGACTCTTACAAAATCTGAGTTTCCCTATTAAACATTGTATAACCTTTAGTTCTTTTAGAGTATTCAATGAAGGTACACTTTTGTGATCTAGAAGCAAATTTGCCAAGGTTGTCTTTAGTGTTTAACATATAACAAGTACAACCTAATTGTTTAAGGTAAGAGATATTCGTCTTTTTACCATTCCATAATTCATATAGTGTTTTATTCAATATTGACCTAATTAAGATTCTAATTTTAATATAGCATGTAGTGTTAATTGCCTCTGCCCAAAAATGTTTTGCAATATCCATCTCATTGAGCACGATTCTAGCCATTTCTCTAAGGGATATATTCTTTCTTTCTACAACTGCATTTTGTTGTGGTGTTCTAGGAGAGGAGAAATTGTGAGAGATTACATTCTCATCACAAAAACGTTCAAAGAACTAGTTTTCAAATTATCCTTCATGATAACTTCAAATTATTACAAAGTTATTGTGCCTCTTTTGATCAATGTATCCTTTTTGCATGCTTTTCATCATCAGAGGATTCATAAGACTCATGGCATGTAGCCATCAAAATCGTCTTCTTGGGTCTGGAATATTTCCTCTGATGTTTCCTTTTTTCCAAATTTGGACATTCATACTTGACATGTCTAGGTTCATTGAATCCATAGCATACAATGCTTTTCTTGTCATATTTTTTTATCTCTTCCTCTATTGGACTACCTGGAATATCTTTGACGAAATTAAATGATTCTGTTGTGCCACATCTTCTGAATTTTTCTGGATATAAAAGCCAGCTCCTGGTGCTCTAAGTTCATATTCTAATCATCTGAATCATTATCCTCTGATTCTGTTGTTGCCTTCAAAACTTTTTTCTTCTTAGATTTCAAGGCAAACGTTGGCTGCTTCTTCTTTGGTTCATCCTATGCAAGCTCAATTTCTTGTGATCTCAAGAAGGTAATCAATTCCTCAAATTTATGAGTATTGAGATATTTAGGATCTTGAATAGTTGTAATCTTAGGCCTCCACTTGCTTGGAAGACTCCTAAGAATTTTCTTCACATGATCAGTAGTATTATAACTCTTCTCAAGTACCTTTAATCTTGAGACCAGGGTCTGGAATCTAGAAAACATTGTTTCAATGTCTTCATGTTCTTACATCTTGAATAGCTAATACTTTACAAGAAGATTGGCCTTTGCTTCTTGAACTTGTTAGCTTCCTTCATAAGTCAAAACCAAATTGTCATAGATGCTTTTTGTTGTTTCTTTTTTAGTGCGCTTATCCAATTACTTGAAGGTGATTGCATTGATCACGAATTTTGGGCTTGTAATGCATCTTGTACATCTTCTTCTATTCAAAATCCATTTTTTTCCTTGAAATTTTAGTACCACCAGAATTTATCGGAGCAGTGTAGCCATATTCCACTAAGTACCAAAGTTCAGGATCTTGTGGGATAAAGAAACTCCACAGCCTGTCCTTCTAGTACTCAACGTTGACCATCAAACAAAGGTGGCCTTTTGAGGTTTCCTACAACAACTTCATAACTAATTCCAGAGATTGTTGAATCCTTAGATTTTTGTTTAAACACTGTAAAGTGCCAATTATTTAGAGTGGGCTCTAATACCAATTGAAGGTGTAAACGCGATAGGGGTTGAATTATGTTTGACTAAGTTGGATTCTTTTTGCTAATTTATTTAAAACTTGTTCGAGTTTGGTGACTTACTTAGAATGAAAGTAGTAGCAATCGGGTTAAGGGATTAGAGGCAGAAATTAAACAAGAATTTTAGAACTAAAGTGACACAAGAATTTATCCCGGTGCACCACCAACTTGGCAGCTACGACCAGTCCCTGCGCTCAGAAAGATTTAATCCACTAATTCAAAACTTGAATTACACAACACTTGACCCTACAAGCTAGTCTTTTCAAAACAACTTGTCACCTGCAAACTATTCGAGGAATACAAACACCTTGACTCTTCAAGACAAGTAGTCAAAACACAACCTGGAAACATTCAGATTGCTTGAGCAACACGAAAGCCACTATCGGATAGGGTTACAACAGTTTGGAACGAATTGGTTTGCTTCTAACAAGCTGATTTGTAACAATGACTCTCACACTAGAAAACACTTAGATGTTTTTACTATTTTCTAATTTTTCGATGATCTTCTTCTTCAGCCATGAGTATCTATTTATAAATAAAATGAAGGCTTCAATTTAGTCCTTCTTTAATTGTGAATTGTATCTTCATTTCTAGCTTGGCCAACAATGATCTTATTCAAAAATAATTCTAAATAAGATGTTATTTGATAATATGTTCTTTAGCCAATTCTTTATTTCTGAATCTAATCTAAGCACTTCTTCTAGATTGATTATGTTCGTAATTAGTCAGATTGATACTATTCATATTTTATTGTAGATAAATCTTGATCAAATCTTCTTCAAATATTGACCATGTCTTCTTTTCAACTTGGTCAAAGATTTTCCTCAATTATAAATGTGAATCAAATCTTATTTTTGAGTTTCTTCAATTATAAAACTGAATCAAATCTTATTTTAGATTTTCTTCAATTATAAATCTTATTTTAGAATTTCTTCAATTAGAAATCTGAATCAAATATTATTTTAGATTTTCTTCAATTATAAATCTGAGTCAAATCTTATTTTAGATTTTCTTCAATTATATATATGAACCAAATCTTGTTTCAGATTTTCTTCAAAAACACGAATCTTCTTTCCTACTCTTTGAAGTCAAATATATTGTTCTCATAAAAATACTTTTGTTATCATCAAAACTCTAAGTATAAAACCAACATGGTTCCAACAAGACAAAGGTTTTCTTCAATTATAAATTTGAATCAAATCTTATTTTAGATTGTCACAAATCTTCTTTCATACTCTTGCTTGATTTAGCTGGAATGGATTCGGGTTGTTCTTGGATCTTGACAAGTTTTTGATTCGGCTAAGTCTTCTTTTCATACATAATTCTTTAAATTTTAGTCGTTGGCTTTCCATCAAAAGCATTGACTTTCTTTTTGAAGTTAGATGTTGTGTTTCTTCAATAATGATAGTTAGAGGCAGAATTGCATGACTTAGAATTAGTGGCATTGGGAAAATCAGAGGCAACATTTGGAGTGTGTTGCACCATTTTGAGCAGCGGACTGTGAGATTTGAGTTTATGATTTGAACAATCACTTCAGAGTAAATTATACCTTGATATGAACTCTTTAGAGGCATGTTTAGTTTGTGCACATTAAAGACATGCAAGGACTTCAAAGGCATGCTTAAAATATAGCCTTCAAACAATCTATAGACTCAATTTCAAAGCCATTCATAAGAGGGAGTCTTCAGACCCAGTTATCAGACCTAAACATCAAAGGCAATCTTTGTAAACTTCAGAGGCATGTTACATTCAGAGTCATATGTTCAGAGGCAGACGCGTATACTTTGTGTTCCTTTGATCTCGTCCTCTTTTGACTTCTTCTGGTTACTTCCTATGGTGACTTTCATCTGATCGCTTTCTCTAGTCGTTTCCTCTAGTCGCTTACTCTAGTCACTTTCTCTGGTACCTTCCTTTGATTTTCTTCTTCCAATTTTGCATGCTTAATGAAGCCTTTAATCAAAAATTATTATCCTCATAAAATACTTTTGTTAACATCAAAACTATAAGTGAAAAACCAAATAGGTTCCAACAGAAGATACACTCAAAATTATTCACAAAAAGAAACACTCATAATTAATCACAAGAAGATACATTTAGAATTTGTTCATAAGAAAATATGATCCAAATTTTACAAGGACAAAAGTGAAACCTAATCTATTCTATTAAAAGATACTCAAGGCTAACGACGAAAGCATGAACTCATAAACTCATAAATCCATACAATTCAGAAAAACTTTTGAGAGCTCAAACTTCTGAAGTATTCAAAGTTCAAAGGTTTAAGTTATAGAGTAGCACTTGCTGAAAGAAATATTTTCTAAGTGTTTTAATGTGAGAAATCAATTGTAACAATCTGCATAGTTAAAGAAAAACAAAATATGTTCCAAACTTGTGTAACCCAACCCGATAGTGGCTTCAGTGTTCCTTAAGAAATATGTGGTTTTCAGGTTGTGTTGAGAAGACTTGACTTGTAGGGTCAAGGTGTAGTTGCCTTCAACAATGACAAGGCTGGCTTGTAGGGTCAGGTGTTGTGTAATTCAAGGATTTGAATTAGTTTTTAAATCCTTCTAGGTGAACGGACTAGATGTAACTACAAAGTTGGTGATGAACCAGGATAATTTTTCTTGTGTCACTTTACTTCTGCACTCTTTAATTTATTGTTGCATCTGATTACTTAAGCCTTATATTTTAGTTAAAATCACCAAACCCAAATCAGATATTGAATAAATAATTAAAAAAGAATCCAACTTAGACAAACAAATTTGAACCCCCTTCTCGTGTTTGGACCTTCAGACTGTACTAAGCTAGAAGGTTGAGAAGATTGAACACAGTCAGTGTGACTAGTAGAAGTTCAAGTGTATGTTTGATTCAATGGTAAACTAGTGGATTAAATCCTTCAAATTAAACGGACTAGACATAGCTACCGTGTTGGTGGTGAACCAGGATAAATGGTTGAGTTTCTCTGCTCTATTATTTTTCACTTTCATTACTTTCTTTACTTTAGCATAGCCATGCAAAAAGACTTTAGAAACACAATTAAACCTTTTTCCCTTTCTTGTGTTCTTTTCGTTCTACAAAGTTGTTAATGGTGATTCAAGATCTCTAAAGATTTGATATGAGTCATTTTTACATGATGATTTCATGCAATCACAACAACAATCAGAAACTGTAATGGCCTAGATGCTCCTCTATAAAAGCACTGGTGATCCTAACTACATATAAGAATGAAAAAGAGCTTATTGTTTCAACACAGAGCAATTCGTGAAGATTTTCATATAAGTTCCTGAGTAGGTAGAAATCCAAAAATAATCTGAGGGCATACCTTGTAAACATTATCTTATTAGAGTTTCTTAGAAAAAACCTGTTAAACCATTCATTGTAACTTAGCCTAGTAGTGGTTGCTATCCTCAACAACTTGATTGTACTAGCTAAAAGGTTGAGAAGACTTGAACACAGTTAGATTGACTAGTAGGTGTTCAGTGAACGTGTGATATTAGTGGTGATTAGTGGATTAAATCCTTTAGAGTGAAGGGACTGTATGTAGCTACTGTGTTCATGGTGAACCAGGATAAATTGGTTTGTTTTCTACTTGGTATCTCTTTCTTTGTTGTTGCTTTTTAATATTGCTAGTTTATAATTTGTTTTAATAATTTTGTTTTTAAAAAACAAAACAAAATTCAAACCCCCCTCTTTTGTGTTTATCCCTTTACATGGGACACCTGAATAGTTTAAGGGAAAATTTAAAATAACCCGAATCCAAGCACAAAAGTGTTAACTAAAGCCAAATTTAGAAATCACATTTAAAAGGAAAGACGATTAAATAATATCAAAGGTTTTTCTAGTATAAAATTTAAGAGCATTATTACCTCTGAAAGATATTTGTTTACGCTAAATGAAGCCTCTTTGAAGAGGAGAGACAATGGAAGGCATCACCTTTGATAACTTTGAACTTCGAATTGGTCCAGGCTATAGGCCATAATAAGTCCACTCTATCAACTTCTTGAGTTTTAGGAATGAGGACAACATTATTAGAGTTCAGGTAAGGGAGCAACCAACCATGCTGGAAAAACTGAAGCAAAACTTTAGATAAGTCATGATTCACCATATCCCATAAGTTTGAAAAAGTAAGCACCAAAACCATCAGGCCTAGGGGTTCCATCCCAATTCAAAGCAAAAGTTGCCACTTCAATCTCTTTAAGGATTGGTGTTTGAATGAGAAGACCATTATCCATATTTGTAAGGAATTGTTTCCTTAATCAAACCATTAACTATGAAATTATTTTTTGTGCTAAAAATACCCTCAAAGTTATCAAAAGCTAGTTTTCCAATCCTTTCAAAATTCGCAATTACACCAGCACCATATTTTTAGACAGAAATCAGCTTAGCTGTATGCTTGATTTTCGCAATCCTATGGAAAAATTTAGTATTTCGATCCCATCACTGTGTCCTTTATTTCAAGATTTCTCATTCCAAAAGTCCTCTTTATTCTTAACGGCCTTGTCTAGATCAGTCTGAGCAGCTTTAGCTTTATCCATTGAAATATCAGAATAACAAAGAGCATCAGTTTGGGAGTGAATAAGATCAAGATTAGAAAAAGCAGCCTCAATTTGAAAGTTGAAATCACCAAAACTTGTTTTTTTCAAGTGCTTAATCTTATATTTGAAAAATTTAGTATTTCGATCCCATCACTGTGTCCTTTATTTCAAGATTTCTCATTCCAAAAGTCCTCTTTATTCTTAAGGGCCTTGTCAAGATCAGTCTGAGCAGCTTTAGCTTTATCCATTGAAATATCAGAATAACAAAGAGCATCAGTTTGGGAGTGAATAAGATCAAGATTAGAAAAAGCAGCCTCAATTTGAAAGTTGAAATCACCAAAACTTGTTTTGTTCAAGTACTTAATCTTATATTTGACATTCTTCAATTTTTAATTCAATACAAACATGGGAAGACCAACAACATTAATATTCCAAGCATCTTTAACAACGTTAATGCAATCTGGATAATTAACTCACATTTTAAGAAACCTAAAGGAAGAAGGATGCTTGATAACCCGATAATGAGATTCAAGGTGTCATAATGGCTTTTGGTAATAGTGTAGCGGGCATTAGAAGACTAGTTCTTAGTCCAGAGGTGATTGTAGATGGTCCAATTAGGGGTGTGAAAAAAATGTAGTTAATTGGACTGCATTCATAACCGAATTGCACTGCACCAGAAAAGCCCAAACCAATTAAATGGTTTATGAACTGCACCATATATTTTAAAAAGTCCAGTTAACTAAACTCCTTTTAAAAAAACCGGTTTGAACCACTTTCAAACCTTTTTGTATTCAATATCATAAAATTATTTTTAAAAATCCTAAAACAACAAAACTGAATAGTATCTACTGACGCTTTGCCCTTATTGAATCAGAGACCAGTTCCAGACGCACTGCACTCATCTCATCGGAGTTCTTCGTCGACCACCATATACTGTCTCAAAAGTTCAGGTTTTCATATTACTTTTTCAATTTTTAATTTCTTTTTTTGGTATTTTCCATCCCCATGCGCCACGATGTGATTCCACCTCGATTAAAGGCGACACATCAGAGAATTGCTTCGTAACAGATATCTACTTCGCATCGCGTTTCCGCGATTTTGCGCTAAATTGCCACGATTAACAACATAGCCATAAAACGATTCAATTGTCGCGATTTTTATTTTTAATTGTTAATCTGTATCAATTAAGCAAGCATAGATAATTTTACTTGATTTCTCAGTTTATGGATTCATCTGCCTAGTTTGATTCTATCCACGTTAACTGTGCCGTTTTTTAGACAATTTCACTGTTAATTTGTGTTTTATTGTTTTTGGTTCAAATTGGTTTTAATAAAAACCAGTTTCAAACCGGTTCAAACATACAAAATTGGTTTATAATTATAAACCGGTTTTAAACCGGTTTAGAACTGAACTGTAACTGGTTCAAAAAATAACTGATTTTTTTTAAAGTGGTTTTTAAAAACTGAAGTGCACTATTAATGTGGTGCAATTCAATTTGGTTTTTGGACTATGCACACCCCTAGGTCCAATCCAGTTCCTTCTCAATGTAATGTATGCATCTGCACCCATTAGACCAAGTAAAGGTAGCTCCTCTAGTAGTCATATAAATTAAATTGTTGCTACCAATCTAGGTTTGGAAATGCTCCATTGGAATACGAGTAGGAGTACGACCTTTATATTCATGTGCACCAATAATGGCATTAAAATCACCTATGCAGACCCAAGGAAGCCTGCATTGTTGCAGTTCAGCAGATAATTGAGACCAAAGCACCCTTCCGAGAACGTAGTCTGTTCATGCGTAAACAACTGAAAAGGCAAAGGTAGACCCATTATAAGACACTATAAAAGAAACATGTTGAGAATAAACTATAGAAACAAAGGGAGTGATATGAGTAGAGCGTAAACACCACAAATAACATATCTTGGCCATTTCTTTGATTAACAACAAACTGTTATTACTAATTTGAAATTAGATAAGTCTAGAACCATGTACAATTTCTATGTAAGAATTCAGAAGTGGTTGAATTATAGAAAAATATGGACTATATTATATTATACCAATAATAACATAAAAGATGATGTCACGATATGAATAATAATCTATAAGGGTCGATTATCTGTGACATAGTTTGAGAAGGATTACAATCGTATTGTAGAAAATGGATCACATCCAATTATTCAGAGCATTGGGTCACATCTACTAATATGTGACATGGTTTGAGAAGGATTACAATCATCACGTTAACCTGAACTTTCTCTAGGACAATAAACCCTAAGCTTCGAGTTTGAATTTCACAAAATCCATCTCAAAGCACTCCCTTCAACACTGCTACGTGGCTAACTAAATCCAACCCAAACCCATGTCGTGGATAGATCTAACATAATTGGAAGTGTTTATGGCATCGGTTCTTGGCCAAAGTGTTTACATACAAAGGGTTAAATATTTAGCTAGATATGAGTTAATATGAGATATTACTCAAGGTTAAATCTTCTACTCATCTTTTTATGTGTTGCATGTGCCTGACATCGTATTTACCTTTTTTACATACTCTTATCCCATTTTTCTCCCTTTTACATGAACCTTAGCCCATGTGTTTTGTCTATACTTGTATAATTTAATTGATTAAATAAGTTTTTGGTCCCTATAATTATACAATATTTCGTTTTCGGTCCATCTAAAACTTTCTTCAAACAATGGTCCCTCAAATGTTTTCTATCAACAATTTTGGTCCCAGCTTTTAAGCCAACTCATGTGTATCATTCAAATTTTTGAATGATTTTTTGCAAGCATGCTTAGAACATTATCAGAATCTATCCTAAAAAAATTTGAACTTTTTTAACAAAAAAAAAATTAAATATAAATTTTTAAGTGCTAAAAGCTTAAAAAAAATCATATTTGAGGGATCATTGTTTGAAGAAAAACTTTAGAGGGACTAAAAACCAAATATGATATATTTATACGCACCATAAACTTATTTAACCCTAATTTCATTTGCATAAATTTCCTTGAAGATTATCCAACAGAGATATATGGCGAGTTGGCAGCCACCACGAATCCCGAGGTAGAGTTCCATGTGGACCAACCTCGAGATAGAGCATCTGTGGGAATTAGACGTAATTCTTAACCAAGAGTTTTACACAAGAATGGTAACATATATCCAAGGGGGACATGGCTTTGGGAATGTCAGGTGGATATGAGTAGTGAAGATCGTTTTACACTTAGCTTTTCAATGGATTTTGAATACTCTTTGGGTAGCTCATTGGATATCATCCCTGTAGAACGAAAAACACAAGAAATAGGGGGTTTGAATTGTTTTTTCTGATAAAAAACTTTTTCACATGGCTATACTAAAGTAATAAAAGCAATGCAGGTAAAAGAAAATAGAGCAGAGAGACACAACGATTTATCCTAATTCACCACCAACACGGTAGCTACGTCCAATCCCTTCAACTTGAAGGATTTAATCCACTAGTTCACCATAGAATCAAACTTACACTTGAACACCTCCTAGTCACACTGATTGTGTTCAATCTTGTCAACCTTCTAGCTTAGTACAACCAAGTTGTTCAGGAAGGAAATTACCACTAGGATAGGTTACTAATAAAACATTTTTGGGTTTTCTGAATTAGTTGCAAGGAGTGGTTGAAAATATGTTACTTCAAAACTTTTTCTCGGCACTAAAGTGAAATAGAATGATAATGAGCAAGAGTACAAGTATGTTCCTTTGAAGGATGCACATCCTTATATACCTAATGATTATGGTTCCTGGCCGTTGTCTTAATTGCAAGAAATGAGCCTAAGTCATAAAATTTCTAATCATATTTTTTGAGATTGATTTACCATATAAACTTTCCAAAATTGATCTTCTATTGATTTAGCATATTATGTTTAAGACAGTTGGGAAGCAGAGGACACGATGATCAAAGCATGTTTTAAGATCTTCAAACAAGTAGTAGATTCAAGTTGTTCGTTAGAGGATGCGTAAATCCTTTTTCTTCTTTGAAGCTTTGACTTTCATCATCACTTTGACTTCTTTAGGGCGTTGACTTTTTTATAGTATTGACTTCTTCAAAGCATTGACCTCTTCAGAGGATACATGGTAACTCAGAATCAAACAATCAGACATTGCTTACGCTTTAGAGGAAACTGGGACACAAAGTCGCTCGCGTTTCTGACTTAACAAAATGGAGTCAAGTGAAGTCTTGTTGTTGCTTTGTCTTTTTCCCGTTATTAGAGATGCGACATAAGAATCTATAAAATTTACTTGATCTAAGACCTGCACACTTAATAAAAAGGTTAGTGCATTAAATTGTTCCCGTAAATAACTTTGTTATCATCAAAACAAGTTAGGGGTATATTTCTTCAAACTAACTTGGTTCCAACAATTTCCCCCTTAGAATATACATGTTTAATTCATAAGATGAAATATATTATGACAGAGTAGTTCATTGTGAATTAGTAACTGAAGTTCAGAATAAAACAAAATTCATTGCTTAAAATTTCTCAAAAATACATTCTTCCTCTTGTCATCTGACAAAATGAGAGGAAAAAGATAGAAAATACAGAGAAAACAAAATATAGAAAGAAAAAAACAAGCAAGGGTTCAAATTTGTGAGCCTAGCCAGAATTATACCAAGTGTATTATGAATGTCCTCTTGATTCTTGGAAATCATCTCCATAAACTCCTCAATCTTAGCTTACAGGCGATCAAAATCTTCTTTTGTAACAAACTTAGTGGGATCGAACACGGGGCCAGAGGAAGGTATAGCGAGGCTTGTGAGAGCAGAATTTGCAGATCCTAAAGCAGTAGCATAAGGAATATCATGAGCACGAATCTCAATCTGTGGGATGAACACAAGAAGCTGCAATGGTGCGAGTAGAGCAACCACTGAAGGTTCCAGAAGAATATCACCTGAAGGAGATGGAGCATCCCTATATGAGCTTGATGAAGCAGCTGTTAGGAGCTTTGTGGATCGATTGCTCTAGGTTTTCTGATGTTGTACCATTTATAAGTAAATGATTTTAGCTATTTGTCTGAAAGCTGCAATGTTATGGGAAGCCAGCTGCAATTCATGATCCCTATTATCCTTAATCTAGTTTGTGACAAAAGAGAGGACTTTGTTCCATTGAGTTGAAACATCATTAGGTCAGAGAAGCCAAATGGAATAGATTGTGGGGAGGGAATGATTGTTAGAGGGATGGGGGAGGAAGCAGCGTTTGAGGGAAACGGAAGGAAGGAAAAGGTAAATGGGTCTTCTGATGATGTATTAGAGACTAGGTCGACAATAGCTGGTGTAACAAGCACAACTTCATGGGAAAGGGATGGAGAATAGGAGATGAGGTAGGGTCAAGTAGTGGCGTGGAAGAGGGAGAAGGTGGTGGTAATGTAGTGGATAGGGTAGGTGTTTTAGCTAAGGTGTTATTCTTGTGAAGGAAAATATGGGTTTTGTATTCGAGTGAAGCAAAGTGCTCCGCTAGGGTAGCATCAAACATATCATTTGTGGTATCAAAGTTAGAAGTAGGAGGCGTTATTGGTGCAGGGTTAGAGGTTGGTTCAGGTTCAAAGAGGGGGAAAGGAATATGGGGCTCAGAATTTGAAAGTAGCCAAATATCCACTTGCATGACCCGTTGTTCTTCTAGCGTCGCCATTGGGTTTAATACAATGCTTGGGGGACACCTATCTCATCTTAATAAGGTCGGAGAATTTCAAGGTGGAAACAGATGATGATACCAATGTTCTTCTTGAATAGAGCCTCCAACTTCCTCTAGAGCTTGAATGAGAGTAGTACGCATGAGTACTACAGTTACCAGTCTGGGGTTAAGGATAGTCTTGATTTTTCCTGTTCTGGAGTTGATGATGCAAGACCTCATGTGCTCCAAGATGATGTGGGAAAGGATTGTCTTTATTCTTTGAGAGATGTTCCACATTAGACCTTTGTTGTCTTTGCCAACATGGTCCACCAACTAACCCTTGGGCACCACACACCCAATTAGAATTTTGAGAAGACTTGGAGTTCACCTTGGGGTCTTCGAAGAGTTCTTTGTGGATTCTGAAAGTGTCAACCCATAATTCATACCCATTTCCGAACATCATGCCTTCATCCGGGCATTTTGTGATAGTAGCAAGGTATTGCTGAGTGATCTTGATTGGGACACCCAACACAGTGCATGAAACCTCTTCTTCGATGTTTGCATCTGTAAACCTCCAAAACACTTTTACCAGAACGTCTAAAGAAACCTCTTGTCCTAGGTTAAAGTATTCAAACCAGCTTACCTCAACCAGGTCATCGATGAATTTCAAATCGTTCTCAGCTAGGTTTGTGAAATCGACCTTTATTTTGTGAAGAATCTCAAGTTGATCCAGGTTACATTGAAGCGTTGGAACGTATGAGGCATTTGCAGTTGAGGGGTTTATGGATGAAATTGACGCAATTGAAGTAGGAGAGATTTAGGCTGGGCGGGAAGTTAAACAATTTGCAAAGAACGAAGTGTGGGAGTTGTGAGTGATTGTGAGTAATAAAAAGGTTTAAGAGGCAAAACGGTTGAGTTTTAAAATGAATTCCTAGACGCACACGTGAGACGCCTCTAAGAGTATCACACCTTACGAAAATAAAAATAAAAATTGTTCATATTCAAGATTAATCGAATTTAAATTAACATCAGAGGCAGAGCAAACATATTTTTAACCATTCTCTCTATTTTACTAGAGGCAAGGGATATGGAGGATTTAAGCATCATTCTTTGATAAAAAGAATCTTTAGATGTTTCTTTATAAGACTAAATATGTCCTCAACAATGGTTTTGTGAAAATATCAGCCCACTGATGATTAATGTCGATAAATTTAATGTCTAAAATATCCTTTTTGACATAATCCTTATTAAAGTGATGTTTAATCTCTATATTTTTTTGCTCTAGAATGTAAAATATAGTTTTCGCTAAAACATATGACTGAAGTGGTATCACAGAAAATAGGAATGTTACTTCATAAATTTTGAAATCTTCTAGTTGATGTTTCATCCATAACAGTTGAGTGCTACAACTAGATGTTGATATATACTATACTTATGATGTAGACAGAGCAATAGTTCCTTGTCCTTTTCTTAACCAAGAGATCAGATTGTCAACTAGGAATGTACAATTTCCATTGGTGCTCCTCCTTTCTAGCTTATCTCGAGAGTAGTTAGCATCATAGGAACCTACCAACATGTACTCAGAGAATGGGTTATAACACTGAATAAGGTTAGTAGTGCCTTTCAAATATCTAAAGACCCTCTTAAAAACTATTAAGTTGGATTCTTTAGGGTAAGACTGAAATCTTGCACATACACACTAAATAGAATATCAAGTCTAGAGGTAGTTAAGTAAAGGGAAGGAAACATAGAACCTAGATATAAATAAGATTTATTTATGAAAACCAACTTGGTTCCAATTGACTTCTTTTCTGGTTCTCATATTTGTATTTCCTCTAATTAGAGATTTTGGATAAAGGGATTTGTATTCCCATCTAGGTTTGCATTCTTAAAAACTTGATTTTGAGTGCCCAAGGATATCTTTTAATTTTGATTGTTCCTTTAATACTCTTGATTCATCTGATATATCTATTTCTTCTGATATATCAAGTTCCTTTGATATATTTGGTTCCTATGATATATATGGTGCCGCTGATATTTATTGTGCTCATTAATCCTCCGTTCTTGAGGTTGACGTATTGGAACATATTATTTTCTTATTAGTCCTTTTACAAATAAAACATTCCCAATAGAGGGAAGAGAACCATTACATATTTTTCCGTTTCCAATGATCTTACCCTTCTGATTACCTCCAAATCCTCTATTCTTGAGGGTCACCTCTTGGAACATAAATTTTTCTTATGTCATGTGTTGTGAGCATCCACTGCCTAGGTGCCATGACAGGTGTTTTGACTTTGTTTCTAAGGACATCTGCAAGATAAATTATTTTGTCCTTTAGTACCCAAATTTGGGGTTCTGGTTTGTTAGTTATGAAAGGTATCTTGTATTTCCATGTTTATAGCATAGGACAAGTTAATATATTGTGACCTTTCTTATGGAAGTATAAGCAAAGAATGTCAGGTAGAGTAAATATAGGGTTTTTTGTCGTTTCTTCAAAGCCTATGCCATAATTATTGCTTCTACAAACACCATAGATCATATAAGCTTGTTTACTTTTATCTATGCCATTAGCAAAAAATTCTTGAAAGGTTATTTCATACATAACAGAATTGCAGATTTTATCCTCTGAAGTGTTTGAAAACTTTTCTTTCAGAGTTAGATTTTATCTTGGTTCACCACCAACACGATAGCTATGTCCAGTCCCTTCAACCTGAAAGATAAATCCACTAGTTCACCACATAATCACACTTACACTTGAACACCTGTTAGTCACAATGATTGTGTTCAATCTTCTCAACTTTCTAGCTTAGTACAGTCAACCTATTGAAGAAGGCAACAACTAATGGGCTAGGTTACAAACAAAAGGGTTTGGGGTTTTCTAAATTAGCTCTCTTAGAATGTGTTTACAAATATGTTACTTCAGAACTTTTTCTCATCACTAAAGTGAAACAAAATGATAATGAGCAATGGTACAGATGTGCTTATAGCTTATATGTTTCTTGATGATTTCCTTTGAAGGATGCACATTCTTTTATACATAACGATTAGGGTTTATAACTAATGTCCTAATTGCAAGAAATCAACATAATACATGAAGTTTTGTATCGTATCTTTTGATATTGATTTGCTATAGAAACTTTCCAAAATTGATCTTGTAATTGATTTGGCGTATCTTGTCTAAGATAGTTGGGAAGTAGAGGATACGATGGTCAAAACATGTCTTAAGAACTTCAATCAAGTAGCAGACTCATGATGTTCATTAGAGGATGCGTAAATGCTCCATCTTTTTTGGAGTGTTGACTTTTATTAGAGCATTGACTTCTTCATAGTATTGACTTTTTCAGATTGTTGACTTCTTCGGACGATACATGGTAACTTAGAGTCAACCAATCAGACGTTTGATGCTACTATCAGAGTTAGAATATTAGACACTTGGTGAATTCATCAGAGGTAGACGATCCATAACACATTTGCATTCATCAAAGGCAACTGAAGTATGGCATTGCTTACACTTCAGAGGCAACCAGGACACAACGTCCCTCGCGTATCAAACTTAGAGAAACAAAGTCAAGCAAAGTCCAGTTGTTTCTTTGTCTTCGTCTAGTTACCAGAGAATACAACATAAAAATCTATAAATTTTACTTGATCTAAGACCTGCACACTTAATCAAAATGTTAGTCCATTAAATTGTTCTGGTAAATGGTTTTGTTATCATCAAAACAAGTGAGGGGCGTATTTCTTCAAACCGATTTGGCTCCAACAATTCCCCACCAAGAATACGATTGTGTTTATGACATGAATGGTTCACACTTGGACGATAACATAATGGATCTTTTAGTAGAGTTAATTAGGATGTTTGAGGAGGACATAATATCCTCAAAGGGTTCGAGTGTGACTGATCCCTCCGTGGAGATCCCGATACTTAGCCTATATCCCTACCTCCACAAATTTCCTAAATTCTTGATTTAACCTTCACATTTTTTTTTTTAAATATTTTAAAAAGTATTTCATCCCCACGAGATTTTAGATGTGTTTCAGAAAACTCAGTATAGTTTTGTTGACATAAAACTCTCACCACCACAAAATTCTAGATGTGTTTAAGAAAAGTAAAATTTGAGTTTTTTGAAACACAAAATCTATTCAGGAATTCTTTTTTAATTTTATTTTATTTTATTTATTCTTATCAAGAGTTATTTGGATAATTTTCAGAGGTTTCTGGGTAGGAATATAATTGTAGGGGTAGGGTTAAAGTTTTTCTCAAGCTTAAAAGGTCAAGCCCATTTTTACACCTCAATCAAGTTCGTATATATATATAGTTAGGCCCAATAAGTTCATCTATTGCTTTCTTTTATTTAATTCAACTTTCTATATAAATGACTTCACATTCTTTTTACTTAGCCGCAAAAACCCTAATCGCCTCCGGTCACATCAATCTCATCTTCTCTCTCATTTTCTCATTTCCTCTCTCATCTTTTCTCGTCTTCTTTTTATTCCAGTCATATCAACATCCTCCATTGAGAATAATCATCTCTTCCTCATTTACCTCTCCGTCTTCTTCACTTCTCATTTTTGTGTTCCTCAAGGTAATAGAAATAACTTATACTTGTTGTTGTTTTTTAAATGCTTAGGTGATCCTTTGAATACTTGAAAATAAGAAAGGTGAACCATTGTGTAGAGCTACAAGAAAATCATTAAAGTAAGTCATTAGAAGGTAGGGGGAACACATCCAACAATTTAAATGGTAATAAAATTATGGTAGTGGATGTGTTAACACTTTTATTTTATTTTTTGAAGGAAACAATGTCAATAATGTTTTATTAATCATTTTTTTTTGTCACGAAAACAACTGCGTATTCTTGAGTTCGAACCCGAAATATGATATCCAACTTAACAATATTAACATTTTTGTACGTTGAATCTAAGGATGGTTTATTAATTATTTTATGTTTGAGAAGAAGAAAGAGTTTGCAAATTATGTCTGACAATTGTCTATTTGTTTTTTCTTTTAGAATAAAAGTTTATTTTGAAAGGAGGACTAATTTTTTATTTTTTATTTTTAAAAAACTTAATTTTCATATAATATGATTGAATCGATATTTTTTTTTTCAAAAAAGTTATTTTTCATATAATATGATTCTTGTTCAAAAAAAAATTACTAATATGATTGTGTCGATTTGTTTAAAGAATATGATTGAGTTGTTAGACCATGTTTAAAATATTGTAATACTTATTATTATCGTAATACTTATCATGTAATGTCACTATTATTTTG
>JBBPBP010009779.1:34193890-34216799 GCA_037974735.1 Cicer chorassanicum
AATATTATTTTATTTAATAATATAAAGTATAATTTAATATTTATATATAAAAAGTATCATTTAATATTGCAATTAATGTTTTGTACTCAATAAATTATCATTTATTACTTTTGGGGAAAGTTATTGTAATCAATATTTTTTTTATTTTTTTAAGGAAATTGTTATATAAATTTATCAATGTATTCTTAAATCTATACTATAAACATTCAATAATAGATTTTGTTATTTACATATACCAATCCTTAAATCTTAACTCAATTGAAAAATGTCGATATTATTAGGTTGAACATCGAACCGATCTCACAGTTTGACTGTAATATATTGATAATATTGTCAGAAAATAAATTTTCATAGTATATATTATATTAATTGTTTTTCAATTATTTTGAAGATAGATAGAGAGATTTAGATACGAATTTGAATTTATTAATCAGTTGATTCCCTTCAATTATAACAGTTATCTAAAAAATACATAAAAATGAGAATAGAATGAAAGCAATAGATGGTTTCCGAGACAGGGAAATTAAAATTACACTTTAGCAATTATGAGCGCAAATGAATAAACTATAAATAGAAAAAATATAATATATATGTGGTGGGTAGGTTATAAAGTGTATTTGTTACCTAAAAAAATTGAATTAACCATTTGTTTTGCAGGTATTACTTTTGACTAGGGCATACAAATTTCTCACATCATATTATCATAGGATATCAAACGATTTTTAAATATAGGCTTTTAATCAACCATTTATATCAAGATATAATCAATGGTAAAACTTGCCAGAACACTTAATTTTCTATAATTTAGTTGATTTAAGTTGAGAGAATTAAGAGTAGAAGAAGAAAGGAACGAAGAGAATCAAAATTTTGTTATTGCTTGAATTACAAGTAACTGTACTTCCACTTGGTTTTATATCACACACTTATAATAGTAATTGTCACAACTAACTACTAACCATCTCTAACACATTCTAACAACTTCTAACTAACATTATGAATTACAATTTCAACATTCTCCCTAATTCAAAATGGTTGAAAATGTTACTCCAAGCTTGGTTCTCATCTCTTGGAACTTCAATCTCTTTAAGGACTTTGTAAAGATGTTACTTCAATTTGTCTTTGATAACTTGGTCTCTTAAAAAATGAAATCGTGTTTCAATATGCTTACTTCTTTCATGTGCAATAGGATGTTTGGCTAAGTCTATTGCAGATTTATTATCAATCAACATCCTCAATGGTCCTTTATTTCTCAAACCCATCTCAGCCATCAATTTTGCAAGCCATAGAGCTTGACAAGCTCCCATTGATGCAGCCATATACTTAGCCTCACATGAAGATAGGGCTATTATGCTTTGCTTCTTTGAGCACCATGATATTGGTGTCTTATTCACCGTGAACACATAGCTTGTAATACTTTTCCTATCATCCTTATCTCCACACCAATTAGCATTAGTGTATCCTATTAATTCAGCTTCACTTTCATCTGATCTTCTAGGATATAGTAGGTCATACTCACTAGTTCCTTTAATAAATCTCAATATCTTATCTGCTTACAAGTAGTGGGGTACTCTTGGCTTTTTCATGTATCTTCTAATCAGCCCTACACTATAGGATATGTCAGGTCTTGTGTTACACAAGTACCTCAATGATCCTACCACTTGATCGAACAATCTAGGATCAATCAGCTCTTCATCTCCTTCCTTTGACAATGCCAACCCTGTTTCTGAAGGAATACTAGTGATATTGCAATCTTGCATGTTAAATCTCTTCAATACATTATTAGCGTACTTCTTTTGGTGAATGAATACTCCATTCTTCATGGTGAAAAAATCTTCTTTCATTCTAGTCTTAAATTTGCCCATCTCAACTTCATCACATTGAGTTACTAATAAGTCATCAACATAAAGACATATTAGTAGTGTAGGTAGGGCTGTTGATCTTTTAACATAGACTCCATGCTCATTCACACACAATTTTCAAAGTGTTGTTCTAGGTGAAATCTGTGAATCCTCTTGTTCCAGGCCTTAGGAGCTTGCTTCAGGTCATACAAGAGTTTTCTTAGCCTGTATACAATGTCTTCTCTTCCCTTTATTTCATATCTTGATGGTTTCCTTACATAGAATTCTTCATGAAATGGTCCATCGAGAAATGCTAACTTCATGTCTAGTTGATGCATGAACCAACCTTTGTAGCTAGCCATTGATACTACAAGCCTTACTGTTTCAATTCTTGCCACTGGTGCATATACTTCATCATAGTCCAGTCCAGGTCTTTGTAGGATCCTTTTTCCTACAAGTCTGGCTTTGTACTGGGCAATCTCACCATTAGACTTTATTTTAATTTTATAGACCCATTTCACATCAATTGGTCTTCTATGCTTAGGTAATGTCATCAGCTCTGAGGTCTTGTTTCTTTCAATAGCATTAAGCTCCTCTTCCGTTGCTTGTCTCCAGCTTGGATCACTTAGGGCTTCATCATGACCGACTGGATCTGATTCAGCTAATAATGCAAAGTGTATCAACTCTCCATCTATATCGATTGCTGAATCACATGTTATTTCAAAGTTGTTCAATCTTACAGAAGGTTGTCTAGTTCTACTAGATCGTCTCACTGGTTTTGGAGCTGGCTGTGTTACTACATATATTGCCTGATTATCATCAAGATCAACTATCATTGCACTACTTGATCTGGTTGTGGCACCTGTCTCCCAATTCCATATTTTGGATTCATCCACTAGTATATCTCTACTTATAACAACTCTTCCTTTGTTTGAATCATAGAGCTTGTAGGCTTCAATTGAGTCACAACCCAACAACACCATCTGCTCAGCACTGTCATCCAGCTTCCTTCTGTTTTGAGCAAGCGCATGTCTAAAACACAATTAGCCAAACACTCTTAGATGACTCACATTTGGTCTCTTTCCAAACCAAGATTCTTATGGTGTCTTAGTGCCATGTCTTTTTGTAGGGCATCTATTCAAGATATAGACAACAGTTGATACTGCTTCACCCCAAAACTTATGAGGTAGTTTCTTTCCCTTTAACATGCTTCTTTCCATGTTCAAGATGGTCCTATTTCTTCTTTCTACAGCACCATTACCTTTTGGTGTGCATGGTGCAGTGAACTCATGTATCATTCTTTCTTTCTCACAAAACACATGAAACTCATGAGATATGTATTCACCTCTTCCATTTGTTCTAATCACTTTAAGACCATAGCCATTTTGCTTTTCTACCATCAGTTTGTACCTTTTAAACACATTAAACACTTCATTTTTTCTTTTAATTAGGTAGATCCATGTTTTTCTTAAAAATTCATCAATGAATTCCACAAAAGAGTTATTTCCCCCTAGTTAAACCTCCTCAAATGGACCACAAACATTAGAAAAAATTACCTCCAGTTTCGTTGATGATCTAGTTCGCACTTCAGATTTGAATGAATTCATATGCTACTTGGCCTAACAACATTCTTCACATAACTGCTGCGGGATCTGAATTTCAGGGAGTCCTTGCACCATGTCCCTGCCCTTTAACATTAGAAGACTCCTAAAATTTAGGTGACCAAATCTTTGTGCCATAGTAATTTTTCACCTTTGACTTCAGTAGCCAAACACTGATTTTCACTCATTTGAATCTCGATCTTGAATGAGCTGTTCTATGAGAGTTATGCCTTAGAACTAGTCTATTTGAGCTATCAAACATCTTCATTTGGCCATGCTCCAACTTCATTGAATATCTTTTCTCCAATAATTGTCCAAGACTTGACAATCGTTCTTCATATTTGGCACATAAAGAACATCACATATGAATGATTGCTTGCCATCCCTCATCTAAATCAATACTTTGCCAACACGTTCAGCAGTCACTGTGCTATTATTAGAAAATTTGATCTTCCTCTTTACCTTCTCATCAATACTTACAAACCACTCCTTATGACTTGTCATGTGGTTGGAGCAGCCTGTGTCGAGGTACCATAATTCAGGGCATTCATCATCTGAGGTAGTAGCAGCCATCAGCCGGACATCATCTGAGTCTGATCCTATTTTCTCTTTACATTCTTTGCTCTACGTTCATCAGCAAAATATCCCCAATTCTAACAATTATAGTATTGAATCCCTTTCTTATTGAATTTCTTTTTTTCCTCCTTTCGCTCCTTTATTGCCATTTGATTTCTTGTTGTAATTGTCACCACTATTTTGATTCTTTGAATTTCCAGCACCTTCATAAGAGTCTTGCTTCTTGTGCCACTTGGATTTTCCTTTCCCTTTCTTGTATTTCCCTTCATCTTGATTGGTTTTCTTGTTGACTTGAGCTTGTAGAGCTTGTACAATTGTGTTTACTGCACTTCTTTCTTTCACCCTCAATACATGAGCTTTTAGTGAACCTTGCGAGTCTTCTACCTTCAATGTCTCAATATCCTTTGATTCCTCTATGGCCACCACTATGTGATCATATCTGTGTTAGAGTTCTGAAGATCTTCTCAATAATCACCACATCAATCATCACTTCACCATTGGTCTTCATCTAATTTGTAACTATTTGCACACAATTGAAGTAGTCAGCTACACTCTCATCGTCTTTCATTTGCAGCAACTCGTACTGCCTCCTCAACATTTGAAGCTTCACTTTCTTGATCTTCTCCTCACCAGTATAATACTTCAACAAGATATCCCAAGCTTCATTTGATGTGGAGACCTTTGAGATTCTTTCAAAATTATTTGAATCAACATTTTGCTGAATGTAGAAGAGAGCCTTGCAGTCCTTTTACTTTTAGTCTTTAAATGTTTCTCGCTGCACATCTGTTGACTTTAGACCAAACTGATCATACCCATCTTGTACCACTTCATACACTTCTTGAGCTCCAAGCAATGACTTCATTGATGCACACCATCTTTCCCATTTTTTTTCCTTCAAGAATTGGCAAATTAGATGGAAAACTTCCTGATCCATTCATGATTCTTCTCTGTTTTTGCACTCACACTCGTGTGTTTCCAAGTTCTTAAGGAATCTCACTGTCACTCGTGTTTTCCTTTGAATTCGAACCTGACTCTCGATGCCAATTGTTAGAACACTTGATTTTCTATTATTTAGTTGATTTAAGGTGAGAGAATTAAGAGTGGAAGAAGAAAGGAATGAAGAGAATCAAAATTCTGTTATTGTTTGCATTACAAGTAACTGTACTTGCACTTGGTTTTATATCAAACACTTACAATATTAATATGAGCTATCATAACTAACTACTAACAACCTCTAACACTATCTAACAACTTCTAACCAATATTATGAATTACAATTTCAACAAAACTTACAACTATGATTGGTAAAATATGGAATTAATTTTAGCTCGAATAATTACATAATAAATATAATTCTCAATGGATAATTTATAAACACAATAAATAATTACACAGTTCTCTTTTTAATAAATAAATTAAATTATTCTCAAATTTATGTTATTAATTTGTGTATTATGTTTTACACGACATCATATATAGCAGGTCCTGCTTAACATTAGTTGAAGACTTTTGCCAAATCTCTTTCATTTTTCAAATGCCTAAAGCTGCTATGATAATTGCGAGAGCCGAGGTATGTTATGATATCTATCAGTTATTATTTTTATGGTTAAATACCACCCGTGGTCCCTTAACTTAATTTTAGTTAACGATTTAGTCCTTTATCTTTTTTTTTTTTTCCCGAATTGGTCATTTATCTTTTTAAATAATTTCAGCGTTACCCTTTAAGTGGGGTTTCGTTAAGAAAAAGTTAAAAAAATCTCTCCTCCATGTTCAGAAAAAGTTATCCTTTATGTTTTGAAAATATTTCAGAAAAATATTTAAAGTTTGTTCTAAGTTTGATAGTATGTTTGATTCGTTAAAACTGAAGCTATGGGTATTTATACTCCATAGAAATCACTTCAAATAAATGACAATCGTTCCTAGAGGTTTGATGAACATATACAATGATCTAGATGAAAGATTTTTTAACTTTTTCTTAATGGAACCCCGCTTAAAGGGTAACGCTAAAATTATTTAAAAACATAGAGGACCAAATCGGGAAAAAAAAAGATAAAAGACAAAATCGTTAACCGAAATTAAGTTAAGGAACCATGAGTGGTATTTAGCCTATTTTTATTCATTTAGCATTCTTTATAGTTTTGTGTGGCATTTTTTTTTCTGTCCTCCTTTGGTTTTTTTAGTTTCAAGTAAAAAAAAAATATTGATTTAGCACTACAATGCATGATACACACTGCATTTAACATTTGCATTCTCATCCCATTGCAGCAAGCCTTAATTAGTTGAGCAACAATTAATTAAGCTATGAATTTATATATATTATTTATAAATAAATTCTTTAGTGTATATTTTTTATAGCAAACTAATATTGGTCAAGAATGAGTTCCCGCTTAAGAGATTAGTGTATATTGATTTTTTTTTTTTTTTTTATCATTTAAGATGTGTATTTCCCTAAAAATTGCATGTGTATAATTCTCGGCATAAAACTGTTTAGTTTTTGTTCCCCACTCTGTTCTTCATAGTTAAAAAAATGTAGTTTTCTAAAAGTTTAAAACAAAAATTTGTAATTCGTCTTATTCTTATTTATTCCAAATTTCAGGATGTTGAGGTAGAACAGGAATTGAAGGATGAACGCTCAATCGATGAGCTACTCTCATTTATAAATGGTCAAGATGGTGGTAATTAATATGCCATGTCTTCCACCCTAATCACATTTCTTGTTGCAACATTATTTTTATTCATTTATTCTATCATATTGTTTGTAGTATAGCATACTTAGTTAATAACTTGATGCTCTATCTTTGATTTTGTTTTTTTTTTTGTATACATAAGCTGAGAGATACATATAATTTGACAGATACCAAAGGAACTGCAACAAATAAGAATAAAAAGAAGAATAGGCGAAAAAAACAAAATGCAAAAACTCCCTACCAAGAAAATGCAATCGAACTTCATAATAAGGTTAGACTATTGCCACTTAATTCTTTTTGAGAACATTTGATGGAGGTTGTTTGTATGAAGTATATCATCGTTTTCATGTTAATACTTTTTAAATTGGTTATTTGTCACAATTAAGTATCTTTTGATATCTTTTAGGAGTCAATTCCTATTCATTCTCCACATCAGAATGACAATTTTGACAATGCCTTAGAAGCCTCTTCAAGTACACACTCAGATATTCAAGATCTTACTGATGCTGATTTAGATCCTTCATTGATGGAGAAAATTGACAGGTTAGAAAACATGATGCGTTTAGTTCTTAAATTTTTTGAGGAATAAACACAATTATATTCATATCAGTATAATTATACGTCTATTTTCAAATTAATATTCATGTCCAAAATTAATTTTCTTTATACTTTTATACTTTTTTTTATCATCTTTCTACCATATAGTCAATTCATTAGCCAAACTACACTGTCATAAGAATGATAAGCAAAATGAGTCTTTTAGGATTTTGTGATTCTGAGACAACCGTTAAATGTGTTGCTAATCTTTAAAATAATTAGTCTTTAGAAATACACTGAGATTATACAATGAAAAAGAAATAAATAAATAATTGGGTCAGAGAATATCATTTTTCTTAATTCTCGACTTAACATGCAAAATAGATGGATTAAAATTTAAGTTACTACATTTTAGTATTTTAGTGAACTTTTTCAATGGTCAAACTGAATTAGAGTAGTTGCACTAAATTTTTAACTGAACAATAAATTAGGGAGAGATTTATTTTATTAAAACTAATTTTATCACTAACTTAAATTTTTTTAGTAGTGCTAGATATTTCTTATTTGACATAATTAAATATTGTATTATGTTGCATTTGTTTTACATATTGGTTTATTCGTATAATTTTTTGAAAGTTATGAAAATGACGGTCTTCTCAAATTGCCTCCGTCCTTAGTTAATTATTGATTTGTTTCGCTCTTTTTTCTTTATAATGCATTAATCAAGTGTGTTTTTGATTATATAGGGAAGTGGAAGACTTCGAGCGAATATTAAATTTAGATTGGCGTGAAAGAATAAAAATTGTACGTTCGAACCAAAACTAAAGATTTATTACCAACTTTAATTTATAGAAATTGTTCAATTGTAGAACTTTTCTATTTCTAAATCACATGCAAAGGTGACTTGGTACATTATCTACTATTGTTAGTTTACAATAAGACGCACAATAACTTGTTGTATGAAGGCTGTAGAATAACATTATAAATTCATTTCAAACTAAATCAAAAGTTATATGACTTGCCACATGGAGGTTTGAGAGCTAAAAGTTTATTTAAAACTTCAACCAGATGCAAGATAACATCATGGAGGTTTTGGAAAAACTTTGAAAGTTTACTTTTAAACTTCAAGAAAAGCTAATATTACTTGCTATATATATATATATGGAGGTTTTAAAATGTCTTTAGATGCTTGTGTTAAGTTTATTTAAATGTCACGATTTCGGGAATGTGACCGATAAGAGACTACTAAAATTAAAAAGAGGTTACTTTATACCTCATCATGATCGGATATTACCTGATAACAGATGTGGGATTGATCACGTCAATAACTCGTTGATAGTGAAAAACATCATAGTGACTGGTATTGGATAAAAATGTGAGATAGTTAAAAAACTTCATAATGATAGTGAATGTTATAGAAGAATAGTTGTTGTTCTATATGTAGGAAAAGGATTTTGTAGTCGTCAAAGAAACACAATAGTGGGAGAGGTTGTGGTGCAGATAAGATCAACTTACAAATGTTTGTACGTTGTTAGAATGTCAATAAAGTCGAGTATAATACAATTTATAGTGTTGTACATTAGGGATTAGAAATATCTTGTGAAACAATAAAGAGTTTGAGAAGGTACAGCCTACCCCCTGAAGCTAATAATTGGTGTTTGAGATACATCAAGTTTAGAACCAAGATTGTTAAGGTTGAACCTCAGGATGGTTATAGGTGTGAGGCCAGGACGATACAAGTGTAAGTGATATCTCGGTATTTGTCATCAGATAGTAAGTATTGACGTGCATTAAGGTGTTGCTATGGCTAGTGCTTGATGCAATGGCATGGATTTGAAAATGCTTCGAGTTATTTCTTAGGTGATAATTTGCATGACATAGTTGAGTTGGAATTTAGGCTAAAAGTTCTTTGGATACTTAAGGATTTTGATAGGAAAGACTTCGATTTTTTCAGTTGAAATTGGAGAACACTAAAAAGGTATATATACATGATTCAGATGGTTTGAATGAGTTGGTTAATGTCTAGTTAGAGATCTTAAGACAAAAAAAATTAAATTGTTGACTTTTAATCAACTAAGATGAAATGAATGACATTAAGGTTTACAGATCATTAATGGAAAGGATTCCCAAGAATGGTTTGAATTGAAGAGGTTGCTTTGGTGACCCTTTAGGGTGATATAATTGGAAGATGTTATAAATTTTACGGACGGTGTCGTTTCAAACTTACACTACGCCAAAAATGATATTTTATAGCGCGTCTTTTACCGCGCTTATTAAATACAAGCGCTGTTGTATAATTTTTTAAAAATAACGGAGGATACAACAGCGTTTTTTTTACAAGCGCTGTAAAAAAAAGCGTTGTTGTAGGGTCAAATAGGGTCACATACGCTTGCACATAATGTAGGGTCATATAGGGTCACATAATGTTTGCACATAATGTTGTATCTTTTTACAGCGCTAGTAACTACAACGTTTTTTTGTTTTTGAAAAAGCGCTGTAAATGACTTAAAAAAAGCGCTGTAAAATTCGTTTTTTCGCGTAGTGTTATGTGAAGTTACCCTTTGGATTGGAGATGGGTATCCTATGATAACTGAGAAGTGTGTGGATAATTAGTGTATGATAATATAAGTTGGGTTATTGTTGAATTGGGTGGAAGTTATAGATATGGGTTACCTAAAGTAATTAGTCTCTAGGCTAGTCAATGGTACCGTAGTGGTACTTGATACTTGGGGGAAATGATCTAAAGTTGCTAGTTGTCGTGAATCAATGTGTTAGATAAAACTGAAGGCATAGTGTTCAATTGGTGGAATAAGTGATTAAGAGGTAGAGTTCAGTTTGATTGATAGATGAAAATTGGGAGCACTTAGAATTTGTCTTTAAGGATGGTATGATCTATTAAGTTTATTCATGGCCGTCCAAATAGTAGGGAGAGTGTTTGAATATACAATGAGTAGGACTTCATTTATGAAGGACAATTTTATCGGTGACATTGTTAGGGTGACGAAAAACTTGCCGATTTGTAAAATCGGATGGTTAAGTCCTTCATATGGATGTGGAACTAAAGATGGTTACTAAAAAAAATGGTAGTTTGTTAGAGTATTTAATCGAAAAAAACTTTTTGGCGATATATTAGTGAAAGATCTTTTAGGACAAGAATGATAATTGACGATAATAGATTTTAGAATTTGGATTTGAAGACATACAAGAAAAATATCTTGGAATTAAGTTGACCTTACAAGAGAAGATTTGAATGTCAATAAGAGGGTGAAAGGATTAAAATTCTTAGTGAAAAGGCTCAAGTAGAAATTTTTTAGAGCATGTGGTTCCAAGAATGGAAGGAAAAGATTAGAAACGTTTTTGTTGGATCTACGACATTAATACCCCATTGTATGTGTCAAGGGAAAAATACTAAGAATGGTTAAAAAATTGATGTGTTGTTAAGACTAGGAGTAGCATTACAAAATCATCTGTTGAGACCTAAAATTTCCAAGGAGTCTGGTAATGGGTGTGAATATCATTTCTAGTGGAATTAAACTGCAAGTAGGGAGTCCGTGGCATAGCATTGAAAACAATGTATCCATAGGTGCATAAGAATGGTTAGTTGTAGAATGCGTTTTATGCTATTAAGAGACAGTAATAATGATACTTATTTAGAGTGTTTCTCTTACTTCTAGTTTCGACGACGAAACTATTTTTAAATCGGTAAAATGTAAGACTCGTAGTAAAAGTAATTCTTATTTAAGTGTTTTTAGCTATGTTTTGTATTAAAAACATATTATTGAGTCTGTCAGTTCCCTTTTATTTATGAATAAAAGTATCAAAATAATATTTTCATAAGTGAATTTTTTTTTATTTAGTCTGTGTAAAAATAGTCGAAATATGAGATGAAACTTTTTATTAAAGTTCTTGGGTGGTTTGAGACTTAATTTATGTCTGAGTAATATTTTTCTAATTTAGCTAAGAATATTAAATTTGATTATTTTAATAATCAAATCAATTTAAAATAATAATAACAATAATAATTATTAGAGAAATGAGTTCCAATGATAGTAGATATTTCTACTATAGTATATTTGAAAGTGAGTGATCTGATGTGATTATGACTAAGTTTATAAAAGATAATTGTGAGATTTTATGATTAAATTTATGTAATTAGAAATTTTTGGAGATTAATTTCGAATTGAGATAGTAGATTAATTATTTGATTATGACTAAGTATCATCATCTTACTATCACTTTTTTTTTTCAAACACATCTTCTTCTCTTATTTCTCTCCAATTACAAAACATCCAATTACAAAGTTGTTCCACTATTTGAGAGTATTGCAAATATCTAAAGATTACTAGTTGAGTTAGCTATTTCTCCCTTCTTTTCTCTCAAACCTGTAGGCATGCATATATAGGAGGAATTATGACTTTATTTTTACATGCTTTGAACTTCAACTTTGTTTGTTTATCACTACTATGGTTGTTATTAGGTTTTAGGAAGCTAAAGGAAATATTTTCTAACTATTTTTCTTTTAAAAATAAAAAATCCTAAGTAAGAGAGTAAAATGAATGTGTTCATTTAACTTTAGTGTCTTGTTAATGTTGAGATTAGAGGTGTTAGTAACTTAGAAAACAAAAAATAAAACCAAACCCCCAAAATTTTACTACAACCGAATGTAATATGTAATAATGTAAAAAATTAATTTGTGTATGTGTTTGAATTACGTAATGAGTTGTTTTTAAATAAATGAGTTTGGACTGATTATAGAAAAGTTTGAATTGATAATTAAAAAAAAAAATTGTGAGTATGACTGAATGAATTATTTTGGACTAAAATTATATTTTGTTTACTAATGTATTGGGAACAAGTGTTGAATTTTTAAGACCCAAAGATTATGGAATATGAATGTGTTTAGTGTCGGTGAGTGAGTGATTTAAAAACAAAGAATTTTGGTTTATGTCTTTGAATTGTGAAATCAAAAAGTTGAATTCAGACATATTTAAATTATATGTTTAAGAAATTAGTTTTTTGAGTGTCGAAAAGAAATCGAGATTGTTGACACCGACATTATGATGGAGAAAACTATGAAATATTCGTATTGTTATATTGAAACCTTTGAGAAAACGATTTACGAACAAAAAGGCATGATCTCTATTTCATAAAAGATTTTGGAAACAAAGTAACCTATATTGGAGGCATCATTAGTTTCTTTTTTTTGAAGGAATTTATATAAAAGGAATTTTTGTTTTGAAATTAAAAAAGTCCATATTTGTTGTGATATAAACTAAATTTGGAGTCATCCAAACTTTCAAACTATATGAGTTGTTGTCTTTGATTATTTAAGGTGTTTAAACTACATTTTTAAAATGGCCTTTAGCCAAACTGTATATATATAGAAAGAGAGTTCAAAAGTTTGTTTAAATGTTGGTTTTAAGTTATTTTTTGATCAAGGTTGTAAAGGTTTTATCCTTGCGGTTTTGGTAAAAACAAGGTTTCCATATTTGTAGTTAGAACTAAAACTTTTTAATCTTTAATATTAAATTTCCAACTTTTATGAACAAATTTAAACAAAGTTTCAAACTTTATGACTTTGAGAATAGTTTCATATATATTTAAAACTTAAGGGTTCAAGTTTTGTATATAAAAAAGGTTCGGACACTAAGCCAAAAATGACATTTTATAGCGCGCCTTTTACAGCGCTTATTAAATACAAGCGATGTATAATATTTTAAAAATAACGGAGGATACGACAACACTTTTTTGACAAGAGTTGTTGTAGGGTCATATAAGGTCACATAACGCTTGCACATAATGTTTACAGCGCTTCAAAAGCGTTGTAATATGAAGCGCCCTCACATAATGTTTACAACGTTGTAAAACACAAGCGCTGTAAAATATAGCGCTCCTACCTTATGTTACATAGCTTTTAAAGCAGTTTTTGTACAAGCGCTGTAAATTACATGCACTTTCATATAATTAGATGACCTATTAGAGCACTTTTTATACAAGCGCTGTAAAAGACTTGCGCTTTCACATAATTAAAGGACCTATTAGAGCGCTTTTTATACAAGTGCTGTAAAATCATTCACTTTAAATAAAAGTCTTTCACTTTAAATAAATAAAAACAAATTTCATACGTTGTCCTAACCCTGCGAACCCTCATCTCCTCTACTATGCAATCCCTCATCTCCTCTACTATGCGCCCATCTACTGCTCCTCCTTTAAAACAAATTGGATATGTTGTCTTAGGTACTGTATTTTTTAATTTGTTGTTGTCACTAAAACTGATAAATTGTTACATAATAAATCATATAAAATCTATTCTTTTTTGAAATTTGTTGATCTGTTCTGTTTTGAAATCAGACTTGGACCTTGGTTTCCATTTTCCAATATTAGATATGTGTACTATAAATTGGTTTAATGTTTCAGTAGCTTATTGTTTGTGTAACTGCATTTATATAGGTCATATAAAATGGACCGAAAATGGATGTCTGCCAATCGATTGTCAAAAGAGTATGAAAATGGAGTGAAGGAGTTTGTTGAGTTTGCAGTGAAGAATGCAAAAGATCCAAATAGAGTCGTTTGTCCTTGTTTAAAATGTTGTTTTGGAAAACGCGTTAGAGCAGGTGAATTGGAAGGACATTTAGTATGGCATGGAATCGATCAACGCAATACATGTTAGATAAGACATGGTGAGAAAAAAAACAGGAAACATTAATTTTGAGAATGGTTCGACATATGCTTGAACTGATTTCGACACAGATACATATGAGGCAGACCGAGTTGAGGGGATTGCAAAAGCAATTGAAGAAGATCTTTGGGATTGTCCTAAAATGTTTGAGAGTTAGTTGAGTGATGTAGAGAAACCATTATATAATGGTTGTACTAAATTCACAAGACTATCAGCGATATTAAAGTTGTACAACTTAAAAGCGAGTAATGGATGGTTTGATAAAAGCTTGACATAATTATTAACACTCTTAAAAGATATGTTGCCAGATGATAATGAACTTCCCAATTGAACCTACGAGCCTAAACGAATTTTGTGCTCTATTGGCATGAGTTACAAAAGGATTCATGCGTGTCCTAACGATTGCATTTTATTTCGAAACGAATATGAATTACTAAAGGCGTGTCCGAAATGCAATGTCTCTCGATATAAGAAGAAAGAATCTACTCCAACAAAAGTCGTGTGGTAATTTCTTATCATACCAAGATTTAGGCACATGTATCGCAGTGAAGAAGATTCAAAACACTTGACATAGCATGCAGATGAAAGAATTAGAGATGGAAAGTTTCAACACCCTGTAGATTCTCCACAATGGGCAAAAATTGATCACAAGTATCCTGAATTCAGGAATCTACGACTTGCACTTTCTACTAATGGAATGAATCCACATGGTCTTCAAAGCATCTCACACAGCACGTGGCCTGTGATTTTGTTGATTTTTAACCTACCTCCATGGTTATGTATGAAGCGTAAGTTTATGGTGTTGTCTCTGTTAATTTCTGGACCCAAACAACCGGGGAATGATATCGAGGTATACTTGACTCCTTTAATTGAAGATTTAAAAATTATGTGGGAGACAGGTGTGGAAGTTTATGATGGGTATAAGAAAGAATGTTTCAATTTGAGGGCTATGTTGTTCGGCACAATTAATGATTTTCCAGATATGGTAATTTATCAAGATATAGCATTAAAGGTCAGTGTGCTTGTCTATATTTGAACAGAGTACAAATTGGATGCAGTTGAAACATTGTAAGAAGAATGTATTTCTTGGACATCGTAGAATTTTACCTTATAGTCATCAGTATCGTGGGTGGAGAAATGCATTCAATGGAAAATCAGAGTTAGATAGAGCTCCTTTAGCACCGACTGGATATCAAATACTTGAAAAAGTACAAGGTTTGACCAATAAATTTGGCAAACCTTTTGTGGGAGAACTGGTCAAAACTGGGTGGAAGAAAAAGTCAATTTTCTTTGAATGGCCATATTGGAAGTCATTGTATGTAAGACATTTCCTCGATGTGATGCATATTGAGAAAAACGTATTTGATAGTGTTATTGGTACGTTACTCAATGTTCCAGGAAATTCTAAGGATGACATCAATGCAAGATTGAAATTGGTCGATATGGGAATAAGAAATAAATTGGGTCCCGTAAAGAAAGGAAATCGCACATATCTACCTCCAGCCGCTCATACTCTATCTAGAAAGGAAAAAAAAAATTATGTAAATTTCTACACGAAGTTAAAGTTCTAGAAGGATACTCTTCAAACATTAAAAATTTAGTTTGTATGAAAGACCTCAAGTTAAAAGGTTTGAAGACCCATGATTGTCATATTTTAATGGAGCATTTGCTACCAATAGGTATACGTTCCATTTTACCTGAAAAAGTTCGACGAGCCATAACTAAATTATGTTTCTTCTTCAGAAAAATTTGTAGTAAAGTGATCGATCCTCAGAAATTACCGACATTGCAGAGGGAAATTGTTGTTACTTTGTGTGAGCTTGAAATGTATTTCCCACCCTCATTTTTTGATGTAATGGTTCACCTTACTGTTCATCTTGTTAAGGAGACACAACTTTGTGGGAAAGCTTATATGAGATGGATGTATCCGATAGAACGATATATGAAAATATTAAAAGGGTACGTAAAAAGTAGAAGTCGACCAGAAAGTTGTATTGCTGAATGGTACATTGTCGAAGAAGTTGCTGAATTTTGTACTGAATATCTGTTCAATGTTGAATCCATAGGGCTTCCCATGTCTCGCCATTCGGGAAGAATATCAGGAGAATGGATAATTGGAAGTAGACTAATGACTATATCAAGGACAGAATGGGAGCAGGCACAATTGTATGTTATGCACAATGATGATGAGGTTCAACCGTATGTTACAATACACATGGTTATGTAATTAACGACTACACATTTTATACCAAAGAAAAAGACTACATGTCTTTTCTTACACCGGTTATGTAATTAACGGCTACACATTTTATACCAAAGAAAAAGATGCTCAAACCACTAAGCAAAATAGCAGAGTCACTCTTGTAGCTGATGCGATGCATATCTCAAGTGCAAAAGACAAAAACCCAATATATGAAAATCTATCATATTTTAGGGTTATCGAGCGCATATGGGAGTTAGACTACACAATGTTTCGTGTTCCCATATTTGGTTGCAAGTGGGTCGATAATAATAATGGCGTTTGGATTGATGAGTCAGGGTTCTTGCTTATCGATTTTAATAGTGTGGGATACAAAGATGAGCCTTTTATTTTAGCGTCGCAAGCTCAAAAGTGTTTTGTGTCACTGATCCTGCTAATGATAAATGGTTTGTTGTCCTATCGACCAATAAAATAAGTGATGATAAAAATAATGATGAAGATGTTGGTAATGATCTTTTCTTTGCAACATCAAAACCACATGAAATTGATTCAACTGATGATGGTTTATATCTTAGAGATGATCATGATGAGGGAATTTGGATTAATCCATCGTTTCGTATCATTAATGGACAAACAAAGAGGTCACATAGCGCTTGTTACATAATAAAACAAAGAGGTCTTTTAAAGTGCTTTTTGAAAAAGCGCTATAAAAGGCTTTTAGAAAATAAAATAAGGAGGTCTTTTACAGCGCTTTTGGACAAGCGTTTTAAAAGGCTTCTAAAAAAGCACTTTAATAGACTTTTAAAAAATTAAAATAAGGAGGTCTTTTACAGCGCTTTCACAAAAAAGCGCTGTAATAGGCTTTTATATATAACAGTAAACCGCTTTAGTTTCCTCTTCATTACGTAAACTTCCCTATGCTTCAGTTTTCTCCTCCTCTTCATTGTCCTTCTCATTGCGAACCCTACTGTCCCTACAAACCATATTGCCAACCATCTCCATTGCGAACCATCTCCATCTTTGTTACTATCCCTACGAACATTACGTACTCTTCTCATTGAAATATGTAACCCTCATTACGTATTTCTGCGAACCCTACTATGTCCTAAGAACCCTACGTATTTCTTCGCACTCTTCAGGTATTGTATTTATTAATTTTTTGTTGTCACTAAAACGCATGTTGAACTTATACTGCTACGTACTTAGACTACTACATGTTGAACTTGTTGAAGTTGTACTGAACTGCATGTTGAACTTGTTGTAGAAATGGATTCCAACAAGGATTTAGTTCGTCAAAATGAGGACGATGTCAACACTAAGACTTATGAAAATGAAGTTAAACGTGGTGCAACCATTATGCAAAATGTCATAAAAGCAACAAGTAATGGCATTAAATTTGAGGTATACTATACTTTGTTTGCTGTTTATTTTTTTATCTTTTTTGAAAGCATGTACTTACTATATGAGTTTATTAGGTGGGATGGAATGCAAGTGGCCAGCCAATTGAGCCCAACAGTTCCATTTTGGTAAGTTATATTGGTGTTGTTGTTCGTCAGAATATCCCAATTACAATTGATGATTGGAGAGATAAGGCTTTGATGGATGCAAAAGATATACTGTGGAATGATATACAAGTAACTTTTTTACTCCACTTTTTTGTTACTTATAATTTTTTCCATTGAAATACTTTGCTCAAACATGTCTTTATTTGGTTTGCAGTCTGCTTTTGATGTTGATGAGGTGAGAAAAACTTACGTGTTTAGAGTTGTCGAAAAAATACATCGGGGATTTAGATCCCATCTGTCAAACTACTACCTAAGAGATCGTGATGGAAATATGAATGTTGAAGCTCCAAAAATATATAAACACTATATATCAAATGACGAATGGAGAGCATCTGTAGCTAAACGTGCAGACCTTGCGTTTGTGGTAAGTGATTAATTTATTAGCATTTGTGTTTTATTATTCATATTCATAGCGTATCCATACAAAAAATCTCGTATGGGATATGAACATTTAGAGCAAAAAATTGTAGATAAACATCACTTTTATATAATGTGGTACATTATAAACTATAGTTTCTAACTAATATTTTGTTTATCATCTTAACAAATAGCTTTTGTTTATGTCTTAATGAACAGCTACAAGAGACCCAATCCGATCAACCATTGGGTCGTTATATTTTGTGGAAGGAGGCTCGTGTAAATAAAGATAGAGTTGTTGATAATGAAAATATTCAAAAAGTGATACAACTTTGTGTAAGTATATTATCACTTTAATAATTTTTAATATTGTATTTTAAAAATGATATTGAGCTTATCTTTTTAATCCTACGTGTATTTTAGGAGAATCTAGAACAAAGTTCTGAAAATCAAGAGGACAACAAACAAGTTAGTTGCAGGGACATACTCGGTAAAGTATTTAATGTTCCTAAATATTCTGACCGCGTAAGGGGTAAAGGATTTGGCGTAACTCCAAAAAGCTATTTTTCGCAAGAGAAGCGCCCAAATCCATCTAATGAGGAAGTATTAGAGAAGCTCAAAATCCTAACAGAGCAAGTGGCATTCTTGGTGAAAACGAATAAAGAAATGCAACTTCCTGATCAGCTCCAACGTGAAATACAAATGGAGACTGAAAACGCTAGTTTCAACATTGGTCTTAAAAGTCTTCCCAAGGTAACTAATTACTTAATAATATAAGAAATTCATTCAACCTAATTGTTTCACATACTTATGTATTAACCATTGATTTATGGTGTCTTTACTTGCGGGCTGTATTTATCCTCCCCTACTCATCGCAAGGTTAGAAAAGGAACATTGTACAATAACTTGCGAGAAGTATTGCACAACACTCTGATCCCTGCCAGCCATGTCAAAGTATCACCTGTGATTGATTTTGAACCAAATGCATCGTTGCCTATACCAGACAACGATGGAGATATGAAGTATTTGGGAGAAGCAATAGGTAGTTACGTGGCATGGCCCAAAAATCTTGTTGCCCTTGATAAGGGATGTTTAATTGATATGTATATTTAATTGCACGATATATGATTATGATTGACTATATTTAATTGCTGATTTTTTCCACTGTTAACTTTAATTTCACATTTATTTATATTCATACAAAGTCTAAAGGGAATGAGAAGAAGATTCCCCACAACGAGTCAGTCACGTCACCAAAAAAGGTTTGTCACATTTATTGTGGCAGGATTGTCATTGTTTCAGATTCAATTAACTAACAAATTGATTAACCTCATTTTTTCAGATTCAATCAAAAACACCCGCATAGCAAACGTGCCAGAATAAAGCTGCACCACAGCTGGATGTTCGTGGTAAAAATAAAGCTGGAAAACTTCAAAAATTAGAGGGTAATAAAGCTGGCAAACTTCAAAAATTGGAGGGTAATAAAGCAACCAAAATTCAAAAACTGGATCAGGGAAAATCAGTTGCTGCTCCTAAAATAAGTCATCCACGCCTTGCTCGTTTTGGATCGTGTCTTGACATACAAGAAAAAATGAATATGGACAACAACGATTCACGTATCATAAGCATGGAGAAAGCTATTTTCGGAGATGAGTATGAAGAAATACTTGAAAAAGAGTACATATACGAACTTCTCAATCATAAGGAGCTCAGTGTTACTATCATGAGTTTATACATTAGGTAAAATACTTTATTTAAGATAAAAATTACTTTTAATTGCATTTATTGGTAATTAATTTAATTTTATGGTAATTAATTTAATTTGACATTTTTATTGAAAGTTTTTGCATGAGAAGTTGGTGTGCACGCGCAAATTGTCAGATAGATTTTCATTCTTGTCTTCGCATAAGCTTTCAATGTTTAAACTCGATCCAGTTAATGTAAAGAAATATGTTGTAGATATCCTATTGGGAAATAAAGAGAAGGATAAGTTGTTCCTTGCGCCATATAATTCAGGGTAATTATATATTCTTTATTTATATCTTTTTTAATTTATGAGATCTTAATATATTAGTTGTTTAAACAAAATTGCCAACCAAATTTTTGTTGTTGTAGGGCACATTGGGTGCTGTTTGCAATCAATGCGACCTATGAAGTTATATACTATTTAGATCCCTTGCACGACCATTACAACAATCACTCGGATATAAAGACTATCTTCGACACGTAAGTAATTTTCATTTATTTCTTACATATATATATATATATATAAATAATGTGTTTGTTAATGCTATAATAATCACATTTATTTGATAGTGCTTTACAAGTTTTTCGAGCTCAAAGGGGTGCTACAGTGTCGAAGGAAAAGTCAAATAACATCACAAATAAAGGTTTGAAATATATGCCTTTAAAATTTCATTTACAATCAATGCACAAATATTTGTTGACTGATATATTTTATTTTATTGTGCCCTCGTCAAACCAACAACATAGGTTGCGGGTACTATATATTGCGATTCATGAAGGAGATTGTTGATATGAATCAAACTATAATCCCAGAAACGGTACAATATTTTCATTATATTTTGATTTTCATATATAAACTATGTATATATTTGATTCTAACTTTTTTATGTTCAATTTTTATATCGCACAATACTTTGACAATTCCAGTCCAACATACTCTGAAAGAGATCTAACTAAAATAAAGGAAGACTAGTGTCAGTATGTGATCGAATTGAAAATTATTTAATTTGCTGGGAAATTGGCATGCTACAAGGTTCTAAATATGTAAATTATTTAATACTGGTTGTGAATATGTAAATGTAAAAAATATGTGTTGAGTTGCAAGGTTCTGTTGTGAATATGTAATGTTATATAGTTCTGTGTTGTTGTGAATATGTAAATGTAAAAAATATTTAATTGTGTCAATATCATATGCTGTTTGTAAAGTTATATGTAAAGTTATATAGTTCTGTTGTTGAGAACTGATTGTGTCAATATGTAAAGTTACAAGTTTGTTGTTGTTACTGTTTAAATGAAAAATTAAGTAATTGTGTCAATATCATGTGTTGGATGAAAATGATTTTGGAAAAAAAGTTAAAAGACATTTTAAAAAAATTCCAACAAAAACTTGTTTATACAAACAAAATTTATTTTAAAAATTCCATTTACAGTGTTTTTTAATTAAACAAGAATAAGAATGCACCTATTACAACGTTTTTTTGAAAAAACGCTGTAAAACGTGCATAAGAATATACCTATTACATCGCTTTTTTTTGAAAAAGTGCTGTAAATCGTACATAAGAATGCACCTATTACAGCGCTTTTTGAAAAAGTGCTGTTGTAACATCGTCTAAATTTATTAAATAAAAATAAATTAGAACCTATCAATATTATTCAATATTAAATCATGTGTGATAATTATTTGTCTTGTTCGATTTATGTAGTTGATAAAGTTATTAGTAAGAATTATTTAATCAATGGGGAGTTTAAATATATACATATGTAGATGTGTTTTTCTAGTGCAAAAAGAATTTGGGCTAAGGGTTTGAGGCTTAGTGGGACCCAACCCACTTGAATGAGTATAAATTTGGGCTATGTGTTTGTGGCTTGATTTTTATGATCAAGGTTAACAAAAAAAATAAAGAGTGACATTTTATCCCTCTTATCCTTCATTTAGGCCCAACATTATCTAACCAACAATTTCTGTATACTCACTAATAATAAACAAAAACGAATACCGAAACCCTAGCCACCATCACCTTCACACCTCCTTTTCTTCGTGTATCCAAAGCTTGGAACTTCTTTTCCTTGTGAACAACTTCGTGGGGCTTAAAGTTTTGTACTAGGAAAAAAAGCGGCCAAGGTAAGGGCTTTTCCCCACACAAATTATAGTTAGGCCGTTGGTTGGATGACATGAAATAAATAATCGTGATTACTTTTATTTTAAAAGGAATAAATGTACACTTATGGATTAAAATAATAAAACCCCAATTTTGTTGAGATTGAATTGTAATATATGACTTCTATGGAGTAAAGTTTGAATTTTTATCTTATATGTGATAAAGTTTTAACTTTTATTATGTATATGAGTTGGAGGTTGAATTTTTTGTTATATATGTTAAAGTGTTAATTTTTAACAGAAAGATGCATATGTGTTCTAGTGATATGTGAATATGTGATGATTTTAAAAAGTAATTTTGAATGCATATGACATGATTCTTAGTGGGCTGTGTGGGAATATATTTCTTTGATACTATATCATCATGTCATGGCATATTCATCTTCGTGGGAGTTGCTGTAGTGGCAGGTTTGTTTTTCCCATTGGTATGGGTGACCTTTTTGTGTGGAAGTTGCCTTAGTGGCAGGTTTATATCCGGTTCATATAGTTTTAGGAGCATGCATTTTGCATATGTTTTGATATAAAATTTACCGCTTTGCACATTTTTTTTCTTTTAAATTGGAAGTTTTTACTTTTAAATATTTTGTGTTATTCTTCTATATGTCTAGCTTTATTTTGATGTGGATGATGGAAAAAACTGACCCTTACAACAACATTTTAGGTACTAATGAGTTCAAGGAGATTCAAGATTACTTAATGAATATTGACGTGTGGCGAACTTGGGGTAAACATGAGTGTTTTTCTCAAGACAATTTTGTAATAATAGAATTGTCCAATATTTCTAAGTTCTTTTTAATCTTTTGTCACAAACTTTTAATATGTACTAGAATTGTCGCATATATTTTAATTGTTAATTATTTGTTAAGTGTTAATTGTTTGTTTTTTTTTTCAATTATTGGATTTTACTGATTTTTTAAATTCCTATTATGTGTCATTAATTATGTTAATTGTTTGATGATTTTTTT
>JBBPBP010009779.1:34221728-34249861 GCA_037974735.1 Cicer chorassanicum
AAACGCAGAAGAAAATATCACATTAATTACCAACTCACATATACACGTAAAATCGCCTAAATCTTATTTTATAAAATATTTACAATAAAATACTATTATTTTTAGAAAAATATATAAAATAACAAAATATAATATTTATTATTTACATCATTCATTTAGTCAAATATGTACAAGATTAACACATAGTTGAAAATACACATATAAAGAAAATTAATCATAAAAATAATTAACATGTATTCTAAAATAATTATAGCACCAAATTAATTATCTAAAATCCTATTTAATTAATAAAATAGTTTATATTTAAAATTTGGGGTGTTACACTATATATTGAGAATTTCTTTCCTTTCTAGGCATGTAGTATTTTCAGATAGAATCAGAAATGTAAACACTTTTTATTTTTAGTTCCATTGAAGGCTAATTTCATCAGATTAATCCACGTGTTCAGAGTTTCATGACACTCATAGATTCAAGTTATACCGTCGATTCTGATTCATGATTCTATTTTCGTTTGTTTGATTATATTGATATTCTGATTGCTTAACTTGAATTTCAATAAGATCGATTAAATGTATTTGACAGAATTTGGTTTCGTTTCTAATTTAATTGAATTATAATAATTTTTTGATGATTATGATGCTTAATCCTGTCAACGAAACCGAATTCATATAGGATTGATTACGCTTGTTTGATCAATTCTATAGTGAAATGAGAATAGAATCACGAATTAGGAATTAAACTCATTGATAGAATCTGTGATAGGTCCGAAACTCGAATAAGTGGATTAATCGTTTTGCTGATATGTTCAAACTAAATCATTATAAAAACCCCCTTTATGAATTTGAACTCTCAATTAGGTTAATATTATTATATCAGAAGTCCTTGTGAAACAACTCGAGTTATTACCCCTGTTTACATTTATATTTTCAATCGTATTTGATCCGTGTGCGACAGCGGATCAAATTGGCGCCATTGCCGGGGACTCTCTAATAACAATATTTACTAGTTTTAGAGTATTACTAACCACCCTAACAATTGTTTCTTTATGCTTTGTTGTTCTACAGGTCAGATAGGGTTGTGCTAGCTCGTAGGCACGTTGCTAGTCAAAAAATCCAGTTTTCAAGCGAGTGTCTCGGTGGCCCCGAATCCGGTGTTCAGGCGACTGTATAAGGGACTTATTACGGGATTTGACGCTCAAATTCCCAAATTCCTTCATCTGGACCACTTTTTTAATTTTTTGAATTTTTGATATTCTCAAAAAAATCCAAAAAAATTTGCGTTGCCTTTATTTGATTTTTAGAGATTTTTGGTGGTATTTTTTTTATATTTTTTTGATTTTATTTGATAGTGTTTTCGATTTTTCACTTCAATTTTAGCAATAGGGACATTGTTGGAATTTTCAAAATTGTGATTTTGCATTGTATTGTTATGATGATGCATGACTAGGGCTAGTTCTATAAATCTGCACCCCTTTGACCCTGAAATAGATAGGACCTTCCATTTACGTCGTAGACTTAATAGAGCTACTGTTAGTGCTAACGTGTCAGATAGAGAGTCAGATAGTGATAGTAAAAAAAGTGACATTTTGCTACAAAATATGGCTTATATGAATAATAGAACTTTAAGACAACTTGCTGCACCTGATGTTACTTATAATGCATTGTGTATTGAATATCCTGAAGTTACTGTACCATTTGAACTTAAATCTGGTTTAATACACTTGCTTCCAAAGTTTAATGGTCTTGCAGGTGAGGATCCCCACAAACACTTGAAGAGTTCCATGTGGTGTGTTCTGCCATGAAACCTCAAGGAGTCACAGAAGATCATATCAAGCTGAGAGTCTTCCCATTCTCACTTCAAGATGCTACCAAGGATTGGTTATACTACCTTCAACCAGGTTTTGTTACAAGTTGGAATGATTTGAAGAAATTGTTTATAGAAAAATTCTTCCCTGCCTCAAGAGCTACTTCAATCAGAAAAGAAATATGTGGCATTAGACAGATTGAGAGGGAATCATTACATGAGTATTGGGAGAGATTCAATAAATTGGTGTCTAGTTGTCCTTACCACCAGATTTCTGATCAATTGCTTATCTAGTATTTTTATGAAGGCTTGCTACCTATGGATAGAAGTATTTTGGATGCTGCTAGTGGGGGAAAACTTGTTGATAAGACCCCAGAACCAACAAAACTTTGATTGAGAACGTGTCCGTTAATTCCCAACAGTTTACAGCTAGAAGCAGTTCAGCAGTTTTGACAAAGGGAGTGAATGAGATTCAAGCTTCATCCCACATTGGGGATACAGCAGATTGAATTCGAACCAGAAAGTCATTCAAGAATGATGAAAACAACATGGCAATGATTTCTCAAGTTGAACCAAAATTAATTAAAGAAGCCATAGTTGATAAATCCTGGATTGAAGCCATGAAGGAGGAACTGCAACTGTTTGATAAAAATGAAGTCTGGACCTTGGTACCAAATCCTCAAGATCAAACAATCATTGGTACACGCTGGGTTTTCAGAAACAAATTAGATGAAGAAGGTAAGGTTGTAAGAAACAAAGCACGATTGGTTGCTCAACGTTACAACCAACAAGAAGGTATAGACTACGATGAAACTTTTGCTCCTGTTGCAAGGTTAGAAGCTATTCGTATACTTCTTGAAGATCAATCAAAACCAAATCATGTTTTCAAACTTACAAAAGCTCTCTACGGCTTAAAACAAGCACCAAGAGCTTGGTATGCTAGGTTAGGTTTCTTCTTAATCAAAAATGGATTTTCAAGAGGAAAAATCGACACTACACTTTTTAAGAAAATTGATAAAAATGATTTACTCATCGTACAAATGTTCACGATATTATCTTTGGATCAACTAATGAAAAGATGTGCGGTGGCTTTTCAAAACTAATGCAAAGTGAATTTGAAATGAGCATGATGGGAGAATTAAGATATTTTCTTGGTTTACAAATTAAACAACATGAAAAAGGTATTTTTATTTGTCAAGAAAAATACATTAAAGATTTGTTAACCAAGTACAAAATGAATGAAGCAAAAATCATGTCTACTCCTATGCATCCATCTTCTTCATTAGACAAAGATGAACATGGAAAATCTGTCTCTGAAAAAGAATATAGAGGAATGATTGGTTCCTTGCTGTATTTAACTGCTAGTAGGCCATATATTGTATTTGCAGTAGGATTATGTGCTAGATTTCAATCTGCGCCAAGAGAATCCCATTTAACTGCTGTAAAACGAATCTTTAGATATCTTGTTGGAACTACTGATCTTGGCCTTTGGTATAGAAAAGGTTCTCATTTTGATCTTGTAGCATATTGTGACGCTGATTATGCTGGAGATAAAACTGAAAGAAAAAGCACCAGTGGAGCATGTCAATTTTTGGGTGATGCTTTGATAAGCTGGTCTGCAGGAAACAAAATACTATAGCCTTATCCACCACCGAAGCTGAATACGTATCAGCTGCAAATTGCTGCTCACAAGTTATTTGGATAAAAAATCAACCTGAAGACTTCTCTATAAGTTACTCTAGTATTCCAATTTACTGTGATAATACTAGTGCAATCAATTTATCAAAAAATCCAATTCAGCATTCTCGTTCAAAACATATTGAAATAAAACATCATTTTATTCGCGATCATGTTAATAAAAAGGATATTGAATTAATTTTTGTTGATACTCAAAATGAGCTTGTTGATATTTTTACAAAGCCCTTGGTCGAGGAAAGTTTTAATTCAATCAAAGAAAAACTGAAAATTATGAAAAATCCTGAAAAATCAAGTTAAAACTGCTTCTGCAGAAAACGGAGAACGTTTATCAATCTCCGTTTTTCAGACATCTTTCTGCGTTTTTCAAATCTTCTTCCTAGCCGTCATCTTCCTCATGCGCAGGAAAGGCATGTCCTAGCATTAAATGCGCGTGCATCAAGGCTTTCAAAGGTCACTACCAAGCCGTCAAATTTGTTCCCTTCCTCAACACTTGTCACTTCCCTAGGTTTAATCATCATTATTCTCTCTCTTGAAAAACTGCAAAAACGTGTTGAAGTTATCACAACTGTTCACCTTTCTGAAACAGTTTTCATCCTCTCAAACCTTTGTCTTCCTCCAACTTCATCTTCCATCACTCTTAGTTGTCAACAATGGCTCGTACAAAGCAATTTGCTCACAAAAATGCAAGCACTGACACTCCATCACCATCATCATCCTTCTCACCAGTCTACAATCGTTCACCTTCACCTCCACCCAGGCCAACTCCTCCAAGACACTCATCAGACTCCTCTATTTCTAACAACCTTTCTTCGTCCCCTGAGTCCAACCGTAACACCTCCATCCCTGAACCTATATCTTTTGTTCTTCCTCCTCTTCATTCCTGTCCATCTCCAAATGTTGCTCAAGTTCCTCCTCACTTGCGAACATCCTTCTCTAAACCCACACAAAAATTTGTCAATCCTCTAGCACCCAAAAGACGCTCAATGAGAATCTTGGCAGGAATTGGGACTTCAAGGACCCAAATCACTAAACCTGCCTATTTCATCATCTCAGACACTGAGTCAGATGAATCATCTAATACTCCTCCTCCTTCAACAAAACCTGTCACTCCACCAAAATCATCTTTTTCGTTTCAGACTCCTCAATCAAAAACCTCAATACCAACCCCATCAAAATCATTTTTTTTCATCTGAAGCCTCTCAATCCACTCCTCCAAACAAGAAACGGGGACTAATGGTTGAATTTTTCTATACCTAAGCAAAAATTCTGTCATTCTCCTTCCTCGTCTCCAGAACGTTCCCCAACCCCGGCACCTTCTCCCACCCAAATTCCAGAACGTTCTCCAGCCCGTGCACTCCCTCCTACCCAACGTCGAGAATGTTCCCCTATCAGTGAACGTTCTCCCATCCCTTCCACTCCAACAACTCAAAAAGCCTTACACCTACTATAGAACGTTCTCCTATCCCTCACAATTCTCCCTCTCCCACTCAAGAACGTTCACCTACAGAGGAACGTTCTCCGTCTCATGTTCCATCTCCTTCAAAAACCACCAAAAGACGTCTTTCACCTCAACCTCCTTCCTCTCCTTCCTCTGACTCTAATTCTCTTGCACCACCATCTCCGACTTCCAAGAAAGCCAAAACTAATACCACTCCTCTGATTTTTCCCACTACCACCAAACTATTTAAGGGCAAATGGGCTCAGAGGCCCATTGGTGTTGGCAAAGTTTTCATTTTTGACAAACTCATAGTCGATGGCAACATTGTCCAACATTTTACTGATGCCCTAGGCTGGACTGCCTTTTTACAAATCTCTGAACCCCACTATCCAGATGCTGTTCGAGCCTTCTATTGTTAGGCCAAAACATTCCCCGATAAATCTCTGTTAATTTCCACCATCAAGGGAATTGAGATCAGATTAACTCCTGACATTTTGGCCTCAATCTTGGATCTTCCTACTAAAGGTCCTGCCGTTTTTGGTAAATCCTGGTATGCAGCTCTCAATCTTAAAGAGACTGCAGTTCCCTCTGAACTATTTCAAAAGAATTCTACTAGGTAGTTTTCCACATTTCTTCGCACTATTCCTAAAATTTTCACCAACATGAGCCAGCATACATTTCTTCCTCACTGTGGAAGCCATGAGTATGTCTCTGAAAATTACGCGCTCATCATCTATCATCTTCTCAACAGCAAGCGTCTCAACCTACCTCATCTGATACTTCACCACATGATCGCTGCTGCCAATAAAGACTACAAGAAAAATATTGTTCCTTATGGTATGATTCTTACAAAAGTCTTTAATCATTTTCATATTCCTCTGTCAAATGAAAAATCCCTTATCAAAATCTCAAAATTCTCCACCAAAAACATGGCAAGGAACAGAGAACGTCACCAGACAGCCTTCCCCCGCCCCAGAAACACATCACAAACATCCAACCACTAGTCGTCCCTCAACAAGACAATCTGCCCCAATCATCTCCTTTTTTCCTTCTCCTTTAAAACGCAAACGATCTACAAGACAACGCCCTACTGTTCCAAACTCCACACAACTTTCTCTTTCTCCATACAGACAAGCTGTCAATACTCAAGAACATTTTTCTCCAAACCCAAAAAGTTCTCCTCAAATATCCCCAGAACGTTCACCTTAAAACAGAGAACGTTCTCCTAGCCCTCCTCCTACAAATCCTACTTTCTCCACATTCCCCCAACAATCCACAATTTCCTGCACTGACTTCATCTCTGTCTCACAACTGCTTCGTTCTCCCCTTGATCCCATGACCACACTACTTCCCCACCAAAATGTGTCAGCCATGTCACCTGCGTACATTTCTCCACAAACAACCACTTCATCCATTTTTGGAATTAGTCAATATTTGGCTTCTCCCAAACCTTCCAATAACGCAACTTCATCCAATCAATCAAATCCTTAGCCACTACCTGCCCCTCTCCCAACTGTCTCTGCTCCACCAAGCAATGCTGCTCCAATTCCTCCTCCAATCATGAATCCGCCCAAGGAACCCACCAACTCAGAATTGATGGCAACTCTACAGCTTCTCTTGGCTCAACAGAATCAGCTACAATCGTGGCACACAGAGACACTTGCTCCCAAGCTAGGGGTGCCTCCTCATCCTCGTTTTCAGCCTGCTCCCGCTCCTGCTCCTGAGCATGTTCCTGTTCCGTCCAAGTCTCAATCATTAGAAGGATCTTCTCCTTCTTTAGCAAAATAGGGATCTTTTTCTCCTTCCTTTTTGTATGACAAAGGGGGAGGATTAAGTTTAGTTTTTATTCTGATTCAGGATCTTACTTTTTGTCATTGAGCGATTGCATTATTAATGAAATATTCTTTTCGCTAATAAACTAATTGCATTAGTTATATTACTGAAATATTCTTTTACGCTCTTCAAAATTAGAGTTAGAATCAAAATGAAAATCTAAATTAACATGTTTGTCATCATCAAAAAGGGGGAGATTGTTAAGACAAACTCTCAAATTAAGTTTTGATGAAAATAAACAAAGATTAATTAAGAATATTAATATTTATTCTAAATGTTATGTTAATTTAATTTGTGCTCTTGAGTGTTTTTATTAAAGATAGGAACCAAGCAAGCAAAGAAATCAGATCAAAAATAAATAAACAGTCATGATCATAAACTGTACAAAATAGAGAAAGATCAGCAGAATCAAGAATGATTGTCACAGCCACTTCACCAATCTTTCTCCAACATTTTTACAATGATTTTGTCTTAATCATTTATACCAATTTCATTAGTACATGGCAAGGAACAGATAGGAATCATTTTCACTCAAAACAGTTCTCGAATCACTAAGATAAATCATCATGAATCTAAGCATTTCAAAAACGGATTGCAACTTTCTCTAGTTTGGAACTGTCAAGAAAGTTGAACAAAACTGAACTTCAAGATTGATTATAAGTACTCAGATTTTGTAGAAGACTATTAGACCAGATTGATCATCTTTCTCCACCTTTAATCAACGTTCTCCATTTTTGAGAAGAACAATATCAGTTTCTGCAGAAGAAGAGTTCTAAGTTCTGCAGAAAATATCACTCCTTTCTAATCAATTTTGGATCAAATCAAGTGTCCAAACCAAAGCCCAATTATCATCCAGTATTATCAAAGCTTAATGGGTCATTAAGCACGCAGGAAGTTTGTGCGAAATTAAGCAAAATGGCTCAAACAGCAAGGCCCCAAACTGTCACATGAATGGTGCATTTTGTCAACAGATTCGTTGCTTCTTTCATAAGGAAAACAGAGCACTACCAACAGCTCTTTCTGACCAGAATTAATTGCTAAAATCATTTATAAAAGGAAGGCAAATTCACAAGCATAAATCAGAACTTCAAGTGCCAAGTATTCCCATTAAATCACATTCACTTGCATTCTTGAAGCAATCTCATTCACAAAAGAAATCAGGCTGAAATCATTTCATACCTACATATCATATTATTGAGTTCTTTTATTCTGATTTAATTCTCAAACAAGAGTTGAGCATAATCAGATTCAACCAAATCTTTTAAATCATTATTGTGTAAACTCATAACTATAAGGATTGTTTATAGTTTGAGTGTGATTAAAAGAGTTAACTGTAAGCTTCTAGCAGGATAGTTAGGTAACTTGATTGAATCCTTTCTGGGTGGAAAGGAAGTGTAGTTACAGATCAAGGTTGATCTTTAATTGTGTAACTAGAAGATTGTTCTCCGTTCTTTGAACACTTAGTGAAAATCTCACAGTTTTAAGGACTGGACGTAGTCCACGTTGGGTGAACCAGGATATATCTTTGTGTGGTATCTCTTCCTTATCTCTATTTACATTCAGCTATTTTTATTGACAAAGTTAAATAGAGAAACTAAAAACTGTGGTTTTAACTAATCAAGAACGTTCTGTGTTTTCTGTTTCAAAACCAAGAACGTTCTTCGTTTCTGTTTTCATAACCAAGTTCATTCTTGAGTTGTTTTTCTTAAGTTTTTAACAGGAAATTTTAAATAGGCAAGATTACAATTCGAACCCCCTTCCTTGTAACTTGACATTGCTACTTCAGTTTCCATGTCCTTTTCAATTGGATATTGATGAACAAGGCATAGATTAAATCTCGAACTTAATCAATCTCTTCTTTTTTTCTTTTCCTCGTTCGTGTTTTCCTCTTGCTTATCTTCTTCTACCACAACAATGAAATCATCTTCGATCTTCAACTTCTCCTCCATCTTCTCAAACTCAGTCACTTGCTCAAATAACCTCTCACGTTGACTTTCAAATCTTTCAATTGAAACCATGTTATTCTTCATGAATTCAACAAAAACGTCCTTGATGTGAAAGTCTGCGTCATCTGATTCTTTGGATAGAATTTTAGAAGGTAGAATTTGTTCCCAATTGATCTTTTTCATATAACACCTGTCGTCTTCGGCTTTATAACCAATAAATTTTCATATTCTAGTTGTGCGACATAGTCATCAAAACAAGTTCCACAAAAGTCACACCCAAGAGGCTGCATTTGAGGGTGATCTTTTAAAATGTATCTCTCAAGATTTGTCCCTCAATTATGCGTAATATAGTAGATATAAGACAAATGTCACACTCTTCATATAATTGTAGTAGAATATCATCAATAAAATCTTCCATGCTCTACAGCGAATAGTTATCTCAAACAAAGGAGAGACAAACCACTAGCACACGACATTAGCAAGACAAATAAAAATAGAAAATAAAAGAAAAACAATTTTTTTTTCAAAATTAAAAATAAAATAAAAACAAAAATTTTATTGTAGAGCAAAAAATTTCAATTAAGTAGCTAAATTATAACTCAATAGTGAGATGGCAATCCCCGGCAACGGCACCAAAAACTTGATCACGTTTCAGCAAGTGTACTGAATCGTTGCAGGTAATAATTAAAACGGTAGTACCGATGTCGAACTCAAGGATTGCGTTTTACTATTGAATTATATTTAATTACTAAAATTGAACAAAAAGTTTCCGAATAGATTTAAATAATATTTAAAACTAACAACGGTAATAAAATTGATCATTTATAATAAGAAAAATGTTAGGGATGAGTTTCACTTCGAATCCAACCTTGGTGTCTAATTTGATCCTAGTTACTAAATTCCTTCATTGATTTATTACCTAATTCTCTTTATTATTCTTGCCTAATGTCTTACTGACAAAACCTCTAATTCCAAAGTAACCCCTAATTCCTTAGTGGATTTAAGATTAGAATTAAGCATTACAGTACATGAATTCTCTTTTTAAACTACTGCCTTTGGAAGTAATTTAATTGGTTCCATGACCTGCATCTATCGCTAGACTACAATATCATGCATTTCTCATCTCAAGCATTCGTATAGTCCACTTCCGTTTCAAAATACGAATCATAGAACATTTTAAAGTTGATCAAGCAATAAAAATCATTAAACACAAAGATGAGAAAAATAATTCAATAAACTCATTCATATAACTAGAAATCAAATTAGAAAAATAAGGGTTTCATCTTGTTTCACTCATCCCTAACAAATAGGGTTTAGTTACTCATGACATAGATAGAAAAGATAGAGATTAGAGAAGAATTACAAGAAAGATTCATGAATGATTCTAAATAAAACTGCTCCAATGGTGTTACAAATAGTCATCTCTAAGTCTCTCTACTAGGGCACAAGTCTCCAAACTTCCTAATAGTCAAAAAGATTCCTACAAAAATGAGAAAAACGTGTTTTAATGTGTTCTGATGCACACAGCGCACCTCAGGCGTGATTCAGGCGCACCTAGACAGAGTCAGGATGTGAAAATATTGTGGAAATGCGTCTCGGGCGCGCTTCAAGCGCACAACGTCTTATGTCTGGAGTTAAGTGCATTTGTCTACTCTTTTGAGTCCGAATTTGGTTCCACTATCTTCACGAAGGTTGTAGCTATGGATCTTAGCTTTCATTTGCACTTGTTGTGACTCTAAATGGACATCTACAACTTTAGATATGGCTGAAATACTCCACATATGTCATGTTGATTTCTCACCAATGATGAAATCACGAAAAATCCTTTTCGGGGAAGAAACAGTAGACTCTGAGCACCCTATTCCTTTCCTAGTCCCTGAACCTAAACTAACCCCTCTCTTTCTCTCTCCCTAACCAACCAACATTGTCTGTCTTTCTTCTGACCCAATACCCATCACCTCTCCAACTTCTAACTCTGATATCTCAGATGATATGTTTGAAGCTACCCTACTTGAGCATTTTGCTTCACATGGATACAAAACTCATCCCTTCCTTCACAAGCCTCGTACATCCTCTCAAACATTTACCCCCTCCATTACCTTACCATCGTCTTCTTTCTTCTTAACTGCAGTACCTGACCCCACCTATTCCCCTTCTCCATATCCCTCTCTTCTCGAAGCGGTGTCTGTTGCACAAGCTCTAGTCGACCTAGTCTTTGACACATCATCAGAAGACTCTGACTTTTCACTCCATTGCTTTTTTATTGACTCTTCTACCTCCACCACCCCTCTGGAAATCATCCCCACCATCTAGTGAATTCTATCTGGCTTCCCTGACCTCTAGACACTCCTTACCTCCCTTATTGCAAAATATCTCAAACCAAAACTCAAAATGCTCAAAGTCTGAATTCTAATGATGTTTCAACTTAGTGGAGCAAAGTCTTATCCTTTGTCACAAATTAGATTCAGGACAATAGGGATCATTGGCTGCACCTAGCTTTCCCGAACTCTACAACTTTCAGAAAAACAGTTGAATCATCTACTTATGGATGGTACAACTTCAAAAAGCCCAAAGCAATCGATCCATAAAGCTTCTGAAAGCTGCCTTATAGGCTAATCCAAGGACGCCCCTTCTTCTTTTGGTAATATCCTTCTGGAACCTGCAGTGGTTGCTTTAGTCAAGCCATTGCAGCTTCATGTGGTCATCCCATAGATCAAGATTCACGCTCTAGATGACCTTTTTGCCGCTACTCTAGGATCTATAGATTCTGCCTCATGCTTTAGTCAAGCCATTGCCGCTACTAATCCTACACCTTAGTGTTTTATTCCGTTTTTCTTTCTCATTTTTTTTACTCTTTGTCTCTGATGACAAAAGGGAGAGAATGTGTAATTTGTCTTCTTTGAGAAATCATAAACAATAAATTTCTTATCTAATGAATTGAACATGCATATTTTAAGAGTGAGCTTTGTTGTAACATGGTATTACTTTATTATCTCTTTTTTTTTTTATATTAAAAAATTGATCACAAAATTAGATGTTTGTCATCATAAAAATAGGGGAGATTGTTGGTGTTGGAACCAAGTTGGTTGTACATTTAGAGTTTTGATGTTAACAAAAGTATTTTATGAGAACAATATATTTGACTTCAAAGAGTATGAAAGAAGGTGCGAACTTCAAGAAAAAGTAATATTATTGAAACCTTCAGTTGGAACCTGATAATGCAACTCTGAAAACTGATATTATTGAACTTAAAACAGAAAATGCAAATCTGAAAACTGATATTGCTTAACATAAGGTTGAAAATCGAACTCTTAAAAGTAATTATAGTTCAACATCAATTGAAAATTCCACATGTAACTCTGATAAGCATGAAGAAGTATTTCAAGATTTTATTGATAATGGTATGGAAAGAAGCAAGTATGCATCTATGATTAATGGGGTTAGTAGGAATGGTAAAAGAGGAATAGGATTTCAAGAAAAAGTAATTGAATCTAACATTATTCCCTCTGATGATTTATGTATTATTTGCTATAAGAAAGGTCACAATAAAATATCTTGTCCTATGCTAACCACATGGACAAACAAGAAATCTTTAAGATCTAACAAACCAGGACCTAACCAAATTTGGGTACCAAAAGATAAAATTGTTTATGTTGCAGATGTTCTAAGCAATCAAATTGTAACACAAGTCATGGTGCCTGGTCAATGTCTATGTTCCAAGCTCTACCAAACAGAAGCCAATTGACTCTGTTGGAAGAAGGAATGGTCAACACAATACTTATCAAAATCAAAACCATATGATGAATCAGAAATATCAGAAATATCTGGAGTATCAACAGACTCAAAACTGGCAGAGAAATCACACATATCAACAGAACTGGAACTACCATAAGAATCAGAATTACCATTTGAGAAACTTGATACATCAGCAGAAACAGAAGTGGCAGATTAAAAGTCAAAATCAAAAGACTTCTTTGAACACTGCAATCAAATTCATGAAGACTACAAACCTGGATGGGAATTCAAATCCCTTCATCCAGACTCTCTAATCAGAGAATACACAAACTCAAAATCTGAAAACTAGAAAAGAAGAACTAAGAGGGTTTTCATAGTGAAACTGAAATTTTTAACATATAGGTGATATCTTTCTTTAAATTTAATTATTGTATGATATTATGTTTACGGTGATAACAAGAAGCTTGATCATAAAAATCTAAGCTAGATAAGTATTTTGCAGGTTCTCAAGAATTTAAAAGAAATGATGTTTGGGATCTAGTACCTAGACCAAAGAAGAACATTATTGGAACCAAGTGGGTTTTCATAAACAAGCTAAATGAAAAAGGTGAAGTGGTCAGAAATAAGGAGAGACTTGTCCCACAAGGCTATAGTCAGCAAAAGGGCATTGATTACACTGAGACCAGGTTAGAAGCTATTCGTATCCTACTTTCTTTTGCTGCAAATAATAACATTACATTATTTCAAATGGATGTTAAAAGTGCTTTTCTAAATGATTATATAAGTGAAGAAGTGTTTGTTAAACAACCCCCCAGGTTTTGAAAGTTCTGAATTTTCAAAATCATGTTTTTAAACTTAGGAAATCCTTGTATCGTCTAAAACTAGCACCTGGGTCGTAGTATGATAGACTTAGTAACTTCTTGCTTAAAAATAAATTTGAAAGAGGACAAGTAGATAATACACTTTTTAGAAAATCAATAGGAGATAACATTCTTATTATTCCAATCTATGTTGATGACATTATTTTTGGATCTACTAATGGCACTCTTTGTCAAGAATTTTCTAAATTGATGCAGCTTGAATTTCAAATGAGTGTGATGGGAGAACTTAAGTTCTTCTTAGGGATACAAATTCAGCAAAGTCAAAAAGGTTTATACATTCATGATTGCAAACCTATGGCTACACCAATGCACCATACTTGCTAACTTGAAAAAGATGATTCAGGCAAATAAAAAAAATCTATAGAGGAATGATAGGATCCCTACTTTACCTTACCGCTTCCAGACCTGACATCATGTTTAGTGTATATGTATGTGCAAGATTTCAAGCTGGCCATAGGGAATCACATTTTAACTGCTATTAAGAGAAAGGCATAGTTTCACATTCAAGTCTTTTTGTCTAATGACAAAAGGGGGAGAAATATATTTGATAAAGTGGAGAGAAAATGATACTAAGACTTAAGGGCAGCCCTAAGTTAGGGGGAGTCAAAGAAATTTAAAGAAACGTTGTTATCAAAAATACAAGTTTTGTCGTCATCAAAAAGGGGGAGATTGTTGGAACCAAGTTGGTTTTACATTTAGAGTTTTGATGTTAACAAAAGTATTTTATGAGAACAATATATTTGACTTCAAAGAGTAAGAAAGAAGATTCAAGTTTCTGAAGAAAATCTAAAATAAGATTTGATTCAATTTTATAATTGAAGAAAATCTTAAATAAGATTTGAATCAAAATTATAATTGATGAAAATCTAAAATAAGATTTGATTCAAATTTATAATTGAAGAAAATCTTAAAAAAGATTTGATTCAAAATTATAATTGATGAAAATCTAAAATAAAATTTGATTCAAATTTATAATTGAAGAAAATCTTTGACCATGTTGAAAAGAAAATATGGTCAAGATTTGAAGAATATTTGAAGAAGATTTGATCAACATTTAATTGAAGATTTGAAGAATATTTGATCAACATTTAATGAAGATTTGAAGAATATTTGATCTACAATTAATGAAGATTTGATCAACATTTTAATGAAGATTTGAAGAATATTTGATCAACATTTAATGAAGATTTGGAGAATATTTGATTGGAAGAATTTACAAAGTCAATCTACACAAAATAGGAACAGAATCATTCTGAAGAATTTACAAAGTCAATCTACACAAAATAGAAACAGAATCAAGTTGAAGAATTTACAAACACAATCTAAACAAGATACAATTCACAATTAAATAAGGACTAAATTGAAGCCCAAATTTTCAATATAAATAGAAATTCAAGGCTGAAGCAGAAAAGTATCAAAAAGCAGAAAAGAGTAGAAGAACTCAAGCTCAAGATTCCAAAATCATGTTAGAGTTCAAAGAGAGAAACACTTGTTCGAATGAGAAATATTTTCTAAGTGTTCTTTTCTTAAAGTGTGAGAGTTATTATTATTATCAGCTTTGTTAGAAGCAACTACTCAAGTTTCAATCTCTTGTATCCAACCCGTTAGTGGTTTAGTTCCTTCTTCAATCTAAGGTTGTCAGGTTGTTAGGAGAAGACTTGGCTTGTAGGGTCAAGGTGGTTTGTTCCTCAAAAGTCTGAGGTTGTCAGGTTGTTTGGGAAGACTGGCTTGGAGGGTCAGGTGCTTTGTAATTCAAGGTTTTTGAATTAGTGGATTAAAGCGTTCTGAATAAGGGGACTGGATGTAGCCAAGTTAGTGGTGAACCAGGATAATTCTACGCGTCAAATTATTTATGCTTTCATTGCTTGCTGCCTCTAAATTCGATTGCTTCTACTCCAAGTAAGTCACCAAAACCAAACCAATTTTTAGTTATTTATAAATTATCAAAAAGTTATCAACTTTGTGCAAACATAATTCAACCCCCCTTCTCGTGTTCGCACCTTCAGTTGGAACCAAGTTGATTTAAATAAATATGCCCCTCACTTGTTTTGCCAATAACAAAACCGCTTTTGGAAACTATTTAATGCTCTAATAATTTAATGCCTCTAGAAATGAAAAACAATGTCGTAGTTCAATTGCCTCTGATGAACTTAACATGGATTATCTTCCTTTACCTCTGATACACAAGCTTACAACAAATAATTTGCCTTTACCTCTAATAAGCGTGAAAAGGAAGCAACCACCTCTACCGTTGATAAACACATCAAGTGTCTAATCGTCTGACTCTGAATTATTATGTATCCTCTGATAAAGTCAAACACTATGAAAAAATCAACGCTATAAAAAAAGGCAACACTCTAAAAAAGTCAGCACTTCAAAGAAGACAAAGCAATTCCATATCCCTTGATAAACATCCTGAATTAGCTACTTGTTTGAAGATCTTAAGACATCCTCTGACCATCGTACCATCTGCTTTCAAACTATTTTAAAAAAGATACGCTGAATTATTACAAGATAATTTTTGAAAAGTTTGTATGGCAAATCAATTCCACAAAGATACGATACAAAACTTCATGAATTATGTTGATTTCTTGCAATTAGAACAACGACTAAAAACCCTAATGATTCTCTATAAAAGACGTGTCTCCCTCATCAAATAAAGACACAAAATAGAAGATACAAGCAACAAGGATATTTGCACTTTTGATCAATATCACTCTGTTTGGCGCTAGTGCTAAGAAAGTATGAAGTAAAAAATTCGTAAACACTTTTTGCAAGAGTTAATTAAAAGAAAACTCAAAAACCTTTTTGCTGTAACAATCCCTAGTAGAGGGTGCCTTCTCAACAGATTGATTGTGTTGGAACCAATGTTGTTTTCCTCTTGTGATTTTGATGTTAACAAAGGTATTTTATGAGAACAATTTGTTTGGACTATTGGCTTCATTGAGTGTGCTGCAATTAGAACAAGAAAATTAGAAGATGGTATCAGAGGAAATTACTAGAGGATGGGATAAGAGTAACCAAAATCATACGCATATGCGTCTGAACATATCTCCCTAAAAGCAGCGTGCCTTTGAAGATTATGAAGACTACCTCTGAATGGGTCTGAATGGTGCCTCTGACAATTGGCTTTGAAGACTGAATGAAGATTGAATTAAAATCCCTTGTATGCCTCTGATGGGAACAAACTCAGCATGCCTTTGAAGAGATGATATCAATCTATCATTATCTATCAAGCTATGCATTCAAAACTCATATTCTGCTGATCAAAGAGTCACAGCACACTCAAAATGTTGCCTCTAATATGCGACCTCTGATACGTTGCCTCATATATGTGACCTCTAATATGCTGCCTCTAATATGCGACCACTATCCATATGGGTTACGAGAATTTGGAACAAATTGGTTTGCTTCTAACTAGCTGAATATAATAATGAATCTCACATTAGAAAACACTAAGAAAATATTTGTTTTGAGCAAGTGTTTCTCTAGACCTTAACCTTATGAACTCTAATAACATAGGAAATTTTGTGCCTGTGAGTTGTCTTCTTTTCTTCTTTAGCCTTGAGTATCTATTTAGAGAATAGGTTAAGGTTTCTCCTTTGTACGTGCAAACTATGATTCATATCTTTTAAAATAATAAATGTATCTTCTTATGAGTGTTTCTTCTTGTACACGATTCTTGATCACATCTTCTTGTAAATAATTCATATCTTCTTGTAGATTCTTATCAGATCTTTTTGTAAATAATTCATATCGTCTTGTAGATATATCATGATCCAATCTTCTTGTAAATTATTCATGTCTTCCTGTGATAAATCTTGATCAAATTTTTTTGTAAATAATTCACATCTTCATGTAGATAAATCTTGATCAAATCCGCTTATAAATAATTCATATCTTCTTGTGATAAATCTTGATCAAATCTTCTTTTAAATAATTCAAATCTTCTTGTGATAAATCTTGATCAAATCTTCTTGTAAATAGTTCATATCATCTTGTTGATAAGATCTTAATCATATCTTTTTCAAATCCTGACCATGTCTTCTTTTCAACTTTGTCAAAGATTTTCTTCAACTATAAATCTGAATCAAATCTTATTTTAGATTCTAACGAATCTTCTTTCATACACTTACTTCATTGGAGCGAAGGATTCAGGTTGTTCTTGGATCTTGACAAGTTTTTGATTCGGCTAAGTCTTGTTTTCATACTTAATTCTTTATATTTCAGCTATTGACTTTCCATAAGAGGCATTGACTTTCTTGTTGAAGTGAGATGCTGGGTTTCTTGAATAATGATAGTCAGAGGCATAATTGCATGACTTAGTATTAGTGGTATTGTGAAAATCACCTTGTTGAAACATTAGAGTCGGTGCAACATTAGAGGCAGCATATTAGAGGCAACATTTGGAGGGTTGCAGCATTTTGATTAGTGGATTGTGAGCTTTGAATTTATGATTTGAACAATATCTGCAGAGTTAATAATACTTTCATATAAACTCTTCTGAGGCATACCGAGTTTGGGCACATCAGAGACATGCAAGGGCTTCAAAGGCATGCTTCAAATTCAGTCTCAAATGGTCTTCAGACATAGTTTCAGGCATGCCAATTCTTTGAGGCAGTCTTGAGACCCAGTTATCAAACCTTGTCTTGAAACCCAAACATCGGACCTTGGCTCCAAAACAAGACATTAGAGGCAATATTTGTAACCTTTAAAGGCATATGTTCAAAGGGAGACACGTATACTTTGTGTTCCTTTGATCTCATCCTCTTGTCACTTCCTTTGGTCACTTCCCTTTGTAATTTTCCTCTAGTCGCTTTCTTTGGTACCTTCCTCTGATTTTCTTCTTCCAATTTTTGCATACTTAATGAAGCTATTAATACAAATTTATTGTTCTCATAAAATACTTTTGTTAACCTCAAAACTATAGATGGAAAACCAACTTGGTTCCAACAAGTTCCCCTTTTTGATGATTACATAATTGTATTTTGCATTATAATTATTTTATAATACTTGACTCCCCCTGACTAAAGGTGCCCCCTAAGTAGAAGTAATTTTTTCATTATCTCCCCACATTATTGTTTTCAAATATCTTCCTCCCCCTTTTTTCGTACGTATTTGCCCTTTTTTTAATAGAATGAACATAACATAAAACATAGTCAAATGAAGTCAAATCTATCTTCAGCTAGTGGTTTGGTGAATATATCAACCCATTGGTGTTTAGTGTTTACAAACTGGATATTTTGTACTCCTTCAAAAATTGTTTTTAAGCAAGTTATTAAGTCTATCATATCATGTCAAAGGTGCTTATTTTAGACCATATAGTGATTTCCTAAGTTTAAACACATGGTTTGGAAATTCAAAAGTTTCAAAACCTTGGGTTCGTTTAACATAGACTTCTTCACTGATATATCCATTTAGAAATCAACTTTTAACATGCATTTGATATAATGTAATGTTATTATAAGCATCAAAAGTGAGTAGGATACGGATAACTTCTAACCTGGCCGCTGGAGCAAATGTCTCAGTTAAGTCAATGTCTTCTTGCTGACTATAGGGTTGTGCAGCACGTCTTTCGTTGTTTCTCATCACTTCTCCTTTTTCATTTAGCTTGTTTCTGAAAACCGCCATGGTTCCAAATGTTTTTTTCTTTGGTCTAGGTACAAGATCCCAAACATCGTTCCTTTTAAATTTATTTAACTATTCTTGCATTGCAAGGATCCACCGATCATCTACTAGTGTTTTATCAACAGATGTAGGTTCAATTGATGATAATAGACAAAACAAAGTTGTGTCTTTTAGTGATTTTATGATCTCTTAAGGATCTTTTGCATTTCCAATGATTAGAGTTTCAGGATGGGATGACTTGTACTTCCATCCATATCTCCCTTATAATTTATCTTGATTGCTTCTAACTTGGTTAGATGCATCCTCTGATGAGTTTTCATCTTCTTCTGATTTAATTGTATCCTCTTATTTTTTAAGTTCTTTTGGTTTGTCTACATCTGCTTTGTCTGGTTCCAAAAACCCCTCCCTATCATCAACTTGCTTTGACTTTTTAAGATCAAGTTGTTTCTCATCAAATTTAACATGTATTGACTCTTCCAAAATCTGAGTTTCCCTATTAAACATTGTATAACCTTTAGATCTTTTAGAGTATTCAATGAAGGTACACTTTTGTGATCTAGAAGCAAATTTGCCAAGGTTGTCTTTAGTGTTTAACATATAACAAGTACAACCTAATTGTTTAAGGTAAGAGATATTCGTCTTTTTACCATTCCATAATTCATATAGTGTTTTATTCAATATTGACCTAATTAAGATTCTATTTTTAATATAGCATGTAGTGTTAATTGCCTCTGCCCAAAAATGTTTTGCAATATCCATCTCATTGAGCACGATTCTAGCCATTTCTCTAAGGGATATATTCTTTCTTTCTACAACTGCATTTTGTTGTGGTGTTCTAGGAGAGGAGAAATTGTGAGAGATTACATTCTCATCACAAAAACGTTCAAAGAACTAGTTTTCAAACTATCCTTCATGATAACTTCAAATTATTACAAAGTTATTGTGCCTCTTTTGATCAATGTTAGATCTTGGAACATAGATTTTTCTCGCATCATATATCGCTAACATCCACTGTCCAGGTACCATGATTGATGTTTTAACTCGGCTGCTGAGGACATCTGCAACATAGATAATTTTGTTCTTAGGTACCAAAATTTGGTTGGGTCCTAGTTTGTTAGTCTTGGAAGATTTCTTACCTTTCCTTATATTAAACATGGGACAAGATAACTTAGAGTGACCTTTCTGAGAGCAAACAATATAAAAAATATTAGAGGGAATAAGTTTAGGTTAATAGAAGCATACTTGCTTCTTTCCATACTGTTAGCTAGAAAGTCTTGGAATGCTTCAACATATTTATCATAATTAAATTGACATTTTCTAAAGGTTTTGAAACAAGATTATCTTTCAAGGTTTTATTTTCAATTTAACCTCAACACTTTAGGTTTTTTAGGCATTGATTTCTTTAGTTAAGTTTTCATTTACTTTCCTTAGTGCATTCAGTTTTAGAGACAACTTGTGGTTTTTATTTAAGAAATCATTTAAGACTTTAATTAAATTAGATCGGGTTAAGTCAGATAATACCTCAATTTATTCATCAATTGAATCAGTTCCAGAGTCAAAATAAATGTGTATGTTGGATCCAAAGGCAGAGTTGATCTGAACCATCACAACCAAATTTGCATGCTCTTCATCATCAGAGGATTCATAAGACTCATGCCATGTAGCCATCAAAATCGTCTTCTTGGGTCTGGAATATTTCCTCTGATGTTTCCTTTTTTCCAAATTTGGACATTCAGACTTGACATGTCTAGGTTCATTGCATCCATAGCATACAATGCTTTTCTTGTCATATTTTTTTATCTCTTCCTCTATTGGACTACCTGGAATATCTTTGACGAAATTAAATGTTTCTGTTGTGCCACATCTTCTGAATTTTTCTGGATATAAAAGCCAGCTCCTGGTGCTCTAAGTTCATATTCTAATCATCTGAATAATTATCCTCTGATTCTGTTGTTGCCTTCAAAACCTTTTTCTTCTTGGATTTCAAGGCAAACGTTGGCTGCTTCTTCTTTGGTTCATCCTATGCAAGCTCAATTTCTTGTGATCTCAAGAAGGTAATCAATTCCTCAAATTTATGAGTATTGAGATATTTAGGATCTTGAATAGTTGTAATCTTAGGCCTCCACTTGCTTGGAAGACTCCTAAGAATTTTCTTCACATGATCAGTAGTAGTATAACTCTTCTCAAGTACCTTTAATCTTGAGACCAGGGTCTGGAATCTAGAAAACATTGTTTCAATGTCTTCATGTTCTTACATCTTGAATAGCTAATACTTTACAAGAAGATTGGCCTTTGCTTCTTGAACTTGTTAGCTTCCTTCATAAGTCAAAACCAAATTGTCATAGATGCTTTTTGTTGTTTCTTTTTTAGTGCGCTTATCCAATTCCTTGAAGGTGATTGCATTGATCATGAATTTTGGGCTTGTAATGCATCTTGTACATCTTCTTCTGTTCAAAATCCATTTTTTTCCTTGAAATTTTAGTACCACCAGAATTTATCGGAGCAGTGTAGCCATATTCCACTAAGTACCAAAGTTCAGGATCTTGTGGGATAAAGAAACTCCACAACCTGTCCTTCTAGTACTCAACGTTGACCATCAAACAAATGTGGCCTTTTGAGGTTTCCTACAACAACTTCATAACCAAATCCAGAGATTGTTGAATCCTTAGATTTTTGTTTAAACACTGTAAAGTGCCAATTATTTAGAGTGGGCTCTAATACCAATTGAAGGTGTAAACGCGATAGGGGTTGAATTATGTTTGACTAAGTTGGATTCTTTTTGCTAATTTATTTAAAACTTGTTCGAGTTTGGTGACTTACTTAGAATGAAAGTAGTAGCAATCGGGTTAAGGGATTAGAGGCAGAAATTAAACAAGAATTGTAGAACTAAAGTGACACAAGAATTTATCCTGGTGCACCACCAACTTGGCAGCTACGACCAGTCCCTGCGCTCAAAAAGATTTAATCCACTAATTCAAAACTTGAATTACACAACACTTGACCCTACAAGCTAGTCTTTTCAAAACAACTTGTCACCTGCAAACTATTCGAGGAATACAAACACCTTGACTCTTCAAGACAAGTCTTCAAAACACAACCTGAAAACATTCAGATTGCTTGAGCAACACGAAAGCCACTATCGGATAGGGTTACAACAGTTTGGAATGAATTGGTTTGCTTCTAACAAGCTGATTTGTAACAATGACTCTCACACTAGAAAACACTTAGATGTTTTTACTATTTTCTAATTTTTCGATGATCTTCTTCTTCAGCCATGAGTGTCTATTTATAAATAAAATGAAGGCTTCAATTTAGTCCTTCTTTAATTGTGAATTGTATCTTCATTTCTAGCTTGGCCAACAATGGTCTTATTCAAAAATAATTCTAAACAAGATGTTATTTGATAATATGTTCTTTAACCAATTCTTTATTTCTGAATCTAATCTAAGCAGTTCTTCTAGATTGATTATGTTCGTAATTAGTCAGATTGATACTATTCATATTTTATTGTAGATAAATCTTGATCAAATCTTCTTCAAATATTGACCATGTCTTCTTTTCAACTTGGTCAAAGATTTTCCTCAATTATAAATGTGAATCAAATCTTATTTTTAAGTTTCTTCAATTATAAAACTGAATCAAATCTTATTTTAGATTTTCTTCAATTATAAATCTTATTTTAGAATTTCTTCAATTAGAAATCTGAATCAAATATTATTTTAGATTTTCTTCAATTATAAATCTGAGTCAAATCTTATTTTAGATTTTCTTCAATTATATATATGAACCAATTCTTGTTTCAGATTTTCTTCAAAAATACGAATCTTCTTTCCTACTCTTTGAAGTCAAATATATTGTTCTCATAAAATACTTTTGTTATCATCAAAACTCTAAGTATAAAACCAACATGGTTCCAACAAGACAAAGGTTTTCTTCAATTATAAATTTGAATCAAATCTTATTTTAGATTGTCACAAATCTTCTTTCATACTCTTGCTTGATTTAGCTGGAATGGATTCGGGTTGTTCTTGGATCTTGACAAGTTTTTGATTCGGCTAAGTCTTCTTTTCATACATAATTCTTTAAATTTTAGTCGTTGGCTTTCCATCAAAAGCATTGACTTTCTTTTTGAAGTTACATGTTGTGTTTCTTCAATAATGATAGTTAGAGGCAGAATTGCATGACTTAGAATTAGTGGCATTGGGAAAATCAAAGGCAACATTTGGAGTGTGTTGCACCATTTTGAGCAGCGGACTGTGAGATTTGAGTTTATGATTTGAACAATCACTTCAGACATGTTTAGTTTGTGCACATTAAAGACATGCAAGGACTTCAAAGGCATGCTTAAAATATAGCCTTCAAACAATCTATAGACTCAATTTCAAAGCCATTCATAAGAGGGAGTCTTCAGACCCAGTTATCAGACCCAAACATCAAAGGCAATCTTTGTAAACTTCAGAGGCATGTTACATTCAGAGTCATATGTTCAGAGGCAGACGCGTATACTTTGTGTTCCTTTGATCTCGTCCTCATGTGACTTCTTCTGGTTACTTCCTCTGGTGACTTTCATCTGATCTCCTTCTCTAGTCGTTTCCTCTAGTCGCTTACTCTGGTCACTTTCTCTGGTACCTTCCTTTGATTTTCTTCTTCCAATTTTGCATGCTTAATGAAGCCTTTAATCAAAATTTATTATCCTCATAAAATACTTTTGTTAACATCAAAACTATAAGTGAAAAACCAAATAGGTTCCAACAGAAGATACACTCAGAATTATTCACAAAAAGAAACACTCACAATTAATCACAAGAAGATACATTTAGAATTTGTTCATAAGAAAATATGATCCAAATTTTACAAGGACAAAAGTGAAACCTAATCTATTCTATTAAAAGATACTCAAGGCTAACGACGAAAGCATGAACTCATAAACTCATAAATCCATACAATCCAGAAAAACTTTTGAGAGCTCAAATTTCTGAAGTATTCAAAGTTCAAAGGTTTAAGTTATAGAGTAGCACTTGCTGAAAGAAATATTTTCTAAGTGTTTTAATGTGAGAAATCAATTGTAACAATCTGCTTAGTTAAAGAAAAACAAAATATGTTCCAAACTTGTGTAACCCAACCCGATAGTGGCTTCAGTGTTCCTCAAGAAATATGTGGTTTTCAGGTTGTGTTGAGAAGACTTGACTTGTAGGGTCAAGGTGTAGTTGCCTTCAACAATGACAAGGTTGGCTTGTAGGGTCAGGTGTTGTGTAATTCAAGGATTTGAATTAGTTTTTAAATCCTTCTAGGTGAACGGACTAGATGTAACTACAAAGTTGGTGATGAACCAGGATAATTTTTCTTGTGTCACTTTACTTCTGCACTCTTTAATTTATTGTTGCATCTGATTACTTAAGCCTTATTACTACTGCCTCTATTTTAGTTAAAATCACCAAACCCAAATCAGATATTGAATAAATAATTAAAAAAGAATCAAACTTAGACAAACAAATTTGAACCCCCTTCTCGTGTTTGGACCTTCAGACTGTACTAAGCTAAAAGGTTGAGAAGATTGAACACAGTCAGTGTGACTAGTAGATGTTCAAGTGTATGTTTGATTCAATGGTAAACTAGTGGATTAAATCCTTCAAATTAAACGGACTAGACATAGCTACCGTGTTGGTGGTGAACCAGGATAAATGGTTGAGTCTCTCTGCTCTATTTTTTTTTCACTTTCATTACTTTCTTTACTTTAGCATAGCCATGCAAAAAGTCTTTAGAAACACAATTAAACCTTTTTCCCTTTCTTGTGTTCTTTTCGTTCTACAAAGTTGTTAATGGTGATTCAAGATCTCTAAAGATTTGATATGAGTCATTTTTACATGATGATTTCATGCAATCACAACAACAATCAGAAACTGTAATGGCCTAGATGCTCCTCTATAAAAGCACTGGTGATCCTAACTACATATAAGAATGAAAAAGAGCTTATTGTTTCAACACAGAGCAATTCGTGAAGATTTTCATATAAGTTCCTGAGTAGGTAGAAATCCAAAAATAATCTGAGGGCATACCTTGTAAACATTCTCTTATTAGAGTTACTTAGAAAAAACCTGTTAAACCATTCATTGTAACTTAGCCTAGTAGTGGTTGCTATCCTCAACAACTTGATTGTACTAAGCTAAAAGGTTGAGAAGACTTGAACACAGTTAGATTGACTAGTAGGTGTTCAGTGAACGTGTGATATTAGTGGTGATTAGTGGATTAAATCCTTTAGAGTGAAGGGACTGTATGTAGCTACTGTGTTCATGGTGAACCAGGATAAATTGGTTTGTTTTCTACTTGGTATCTCTTTCTTTGTTGTTGCTTTTTAATATTGCTAGTTTATAATTTGTTTTAATAATTTTGTTTTTAAAAAACAAAACAAAATTCAAACCCCCCTCTTTTGTGTTTATCTCTTTACATGGGACACCTGAATAGTTTAAGGGAAAATTTAAAATAACCCGAATCCAAGCACAAAAGTGTTAACTAAAGCCAAATTTAGAAATCAAATTTAAAAGGAAAGACGATTAAATAATATCAAAGGTTTTTCTAGTATAAAATTTAAGAGCACTATTACCTCTGAAAGATATTTGTTTACGCTAAATGAAGCCTCTTTGAAGAGGAGAGACAATGGAAGGCATCACCTTTGATAACTTTGAACTTCGAATTGGTCCAGGCTATAGGCCATAATAAGTCCACTCTATCAACTTCTTGAGTTTTAGGAATGAGGACAACATTATTAGAGTTCAGGTTAGGGAGCAACCAACCATGCTGGAAAAACTGAAGCAAAACTTTAGATAAGTCATGATTCACCATATCCCATAAGTTTGAAAAAGTAAGCACCAAAACCATCAGGCCTAGGGGTTCCATCCCAATTCAAAGCAAAAGTTGCCACTTCAATCTCTTTAAGGATTGGTGTTTGAATGAGAAGACCATTATCCATATTTGTAAGGAATTGTTTCCTTAATCAAACCATTAACTATGAAATTATTTTTTGTGCTAAAAATACCCTCAAAGTTATCAAAAGCTAGTTTTCCAATCCTTTCAAAATTCGCAATTACACCAGCACCATATTTTTAGACAGAAATCAGCTTAGCTGTATGCTTGATTTTCGCAATCCTATGGAAAAATTTAGTATTTCGATCCCATCACTGTGTCCTTTATTTCAAGATTTCTCATTCCAAAAGTCCTCTTTATTCTTAACGGCCTTGTCTAGATCAGTCTGAGCAGCTTTAGCTTTATCCATTGAAATATCAGAATAACAAAGAGCATCAGTTTGGGAGTGAATAAGATCAAGATTAGAAAAAGCAGCCTCAATATGAAAGTTGAAATCACCAAAACTTGTTTTGTTCAAGTGCTTAATCTTATATTTGAAAAATTTAGTATTTCGATCCCATCACTGTGTCCTTTATTTCAAGATTTCTCATTCCAAAAATCCTCTTTATTCTTAAGGGCCTTGTCAAGATCAGTCTGAGCAGCTTTAGCTTTATCCATTGAAATATCAGAATAACAAAGAGCATCAGTTTGGGAGTGAATAAGATCAAGATTAGAAAAAGCAGCCTCAATTTGAAAGTTGAAATCACCAAAACTTGTTTTGTTCAAGTACTTAATCTTATATTTGACATTCTTCAATTTTTAATTCAATACAAACATGGGAAGACCAACAACATTAATATTCCAAGCATCTTTAACAACGTTAATGCAATCTGGATAATTAACTCACATTTTAAGAAACCTAAAGGAAGAAGGATGCTTGATAACCCGATAATGAGATTCAAGGTGTCATAATGGCTTTTGGTAATAGTGTAGCGGGCATTAGAAGACTAGTTTTTAGTCCAGAGGTGATTGTAGATGGTCCAATTAGGGGTATGCAAAAAATGTAGTTAATTGGGCTGCATTCATAAATCGGATTGCACTGCACCAGAAAAGTCCAAACCAATTAAATGGTTTATGAACTGCACCATATATTTTAAAAAGTCCAGTTAACTAAACTCCTTTTAAAAAACCGGTTTGAACCACTTTCAAACCTTTTTGTATTCAATATCATAAAATTATTTTTAAAAATCCTAAAACAACAAAACTGAATAGTATCTACTGACGCTTTGCCCTTATTGAATCAGAGACCAGTTCCAAACGCACTGCACTCATCTCATCGGAGTTATTCGTCGACCACCGTATACTGTCTCAAAAGTTCAGGTTTTCATATTACTTTTTCAATTTTTAATTTCTTTTTTTGATATTTTCCATCCCCATGCGCCACGATGTGATTCCACCTCGATTAAAGGCGACACATTAGAGAATTGCTTCGTAACAGATATCTACTTCGCATCGCGTTTCCGCGATTGTGCGCTAAATTGCCACGATTAACAACATAGCTATAAAACGATTCAATTGACGCGATTTTTATTTTTAATTGTTAATCTGTATCAATTAAGCAAGCATAGATAATTTTACTTGATTTCTCAATTTATGGATTCATCTGCCTAGTTTGATTCTATCCACGTTAACTGTGCCGTTTTTTAGACAATTTCACTGTTAATTTGTGTTTTATTGTTTTTGGTTCAAATTGGTTTTAATAAAAACCAGTTTCAAACCGGTTCAAACATACAAAATTGGTTTATAATTATATACCGGTTTTAAACCGGTTTAGAACTGAACTGTAACTGGTTCAAAAAATAACTGGTTTTTTTTAAAGTGGTTTTTAAAAACTGAACTGCACTATTAATGTGGTGCAATTCAATTTGGTTTTTGGACTATGCACACCCCTAGGTCCAATCCAATTCCTTCTCAATGTAATGTATGCACCTGCACCCATTAGACCAAGTAAAGGTAGCTCCTCTAGTAGTCATATAAATTAAATTGTTGCTATCAATCTAGGTTTGGAAATGCTCCATTGGAATACGAGTAGGAGTACTATGACCTTTATATTCATGTGCACCAATAATGGCATTAAAATCACCTATGCAGACCCAAGGAAGCCTGCATTGTTGCAGTTCAGCAGATAATTGAGACCAAAGCACCCTTCCGAGAACGTAGTCTGTTCATGCGTAAACAACTGAAAAGGCAAAGGTAGACCCATTATAAGACACTATAAAAGAAACATGTTGAGAATAAACTATAGAAACAAAGGGAGTGATATGAGTAGAG
>JBBPBP010009779.1:34249871-34283096 GCA_037974735.1 Cicer chorassanicum
CGGATTGCACTGCACCAGAAAAGTCCAAACCAATTAAATGGTTTATGAACTGCACCATATATTTTAAAAAGTCCAGTTAACTAAACTCCTTTTAAAAAACCGGTTTGAACCACTTTCAAACCTTTTTGTATTCAATATCATAAAATTATTTTTAAAAATCCTAAAACAACAAAACTGAATAGTATCTACTGACGCTTTGCCCTTATTGAATCAGAGACCAGTTCCAAACGCACTGCACTCATCTCATCGGAGTTATTCGTCGACCACCGTATACTGTCTCAAAAGTTCAGGTTTTCATATTACTTTTTCAATTTTTAATTTCTTTTTTTGATATTTTCCATCCCCATGCGCCACGATGTGATTCCACCTCGATTAAAGGCGACACATTAGAGAATTGCTTCGTAACAGATATCTACTTCGCATCGCGTTTCCGCGATTGTGCGCTAAATTGCCACGATTAACAACATAGCTATAAAACAATTCAATTGACGCGATTTTTATTTTTAATTGTTAATCTGTATCAATTAAGCAAGCATAGATAATTTTACTTGATTTCTCAATTTATGGATTCATCTGCCTAGTTTGATTCTATCCACGTTAACTGTGCCGTTTTTTAGACAATTTCACTGTTAATTTGTGTTTTATTGTTTTTGGTTCAAATTGGTTTTAATAAAAACCAGTTTCAAACCGGTTCAAACATACAAAATTGGTTTATAATTATATACCGGTTTTAAACCGGTTTAGAACTGAACTGTAACTGGTTCAAAAAATAACTGGTTTTTTTTAAAGTGGTTTTTAAAAACTGAACTGCACTATTAATGTGGTGCAATTCAATTTGGTTTTTGGACTATGCACACCCCTAGGTCCAATCCAATTCCTTCTCAATGTAATGTATGCACCTGCACCCATTAGACCAAGTAAAGGTAGCTCCTCTAGTAGTCATATAAATTAAATTGTTGCTATCAATCTAGGTTTGGAAATGCTCCATTGGAATACGAGTAGGAGTACTATGACCTTTATATTCATGTGCACCAATAATGGCATTAAAATCACCTATGCAGACCCAAGGAAGCCTGCATTGTTGCAGTTCAGCAGATAATTGAGACCAAAGCACCCTTCCGAGAACGTAGTCTGTTCATGCGTAAACAACTGAAAAGGCAAAGGTAGACCCATTATAAGACACTATAAAAGAAACATGTTGAGAATAAACTATAGAAACAAAGGGAGTGATATGAGTAGAGTGTAAACACCACAAATAACCTATCTTGGTCATTTCTTTGATTAACAACAAACTGTTATTACTAATTTGAAATTAGATAAGTCTAGAACCATGTACAATTTCTATGTAAGAATTCAGAAGTGGTTGAATTATAGAAAAATATGGACTATATTATATTATACCAATAATAACATAAAAGATGATGTCACGATATGAATAATAATCTATAAGGGTCGATTATTTGTGACATAGTTTGAGAAGGATTACAATCGTATTGTAGAAAATGGATCACATCCAATTATTCAGAGCATTGGGTCACATCTACTAATATGTGACATGGTTTGAGAAGGATTACAATCATCACGTTAACCTGAACTTCCTCTAGGACAATAAACCCTAAGCTTCGAGTTTGAATTTCACAAAACCCATCTCAAAGCACTCCCTTCAACACTGCTACGTGGCTAACTAAATCCAACCCAAACCCATGTCGTGGATAGATCTAACATAATTGGAAGTGTTTATGGCATCGGTTCTTGGCCAAAGTGTTTACATACAAAGGGTTAAATATTTAGCTAGATATGAGTTAATATGAGATATTACTCAAGGTTAAATCTTCTACTCATCCTTTTATGTGTTGCATGTGCCTGACATCGTATTTACCTTTTTTACATACTCTTATCCCATTTTTCTCCTTTTTACATGAACCTTAGCCCATGTGTTTTGTCTGTACTTGTATAATTTAATGGATTAAATAAGTTTTTGGTCCATATAATTATACAATATTTCGTTTTTGGTCCATCTAAAACTTTTCTTCAAACAATGGTCCCTCAAATGTTTTCTATCAACAATTTTGGTCCCAACTTTTAAGCCAACTCATGTGTATCATTCAAATTTTTGAATGATTTTTTGCAAGCATGCTTAGAACATTATCAGAATCTATCCTAAAAAAATTTGAACTTTTTTAACAAAATAAATATAAATTTTTAAGTGCTAAAAGCTTAAAAAAAAATCATATTTGAGGGATCATTGTTTGAAGAAAAATTTTAGAGGGACTAAAAACCAAATATGATATATTTATACGCACCATAAACTTATTTAACCCTAATTTCATTTGCATAAATTTCCTTGAAGATTATCCAACAGAGATATATGGCGAATTGGCAGCCACCACGAATCCCGAGGTAGAGTTCCATGTGGACCAACCTCGAGATAGAGCATCTGTGGGAATTAGACGTAATTCTTAACCAAGAGTTTTACACAAGAATGGTAACATATATCCAAGGGGGACATGGCTTTGGGAATGTCAGGTGAATATGAGTAGTGAAGATCGTTCTACACTTAGCTTTTCAATGGATTTTGAATACTCTTTGGGTAGCTCATTGGATATCATCCCTGTAGAACGAAAAACACAAGAAAGAGGGGGTTTGAATTGTTTTTTCTGATAAAAAACTTTTTCACATGGCTATACTAAAGTAATAAAAGCAATGCAGGTAAAAGAAAATAGAGCAGAGAGACACAACGATTTATCCTAATTCACCACCAACACGGTAGCTACGTCCAATCCCTTCAACTTGAAGGATTTAATCCACTAGTTCACCATAGAATCAAACTTACACTTGAACACCTCCTAGTCACACTGATTGTGTTCAATCTTGTCAACCTTCTAGCTTAGTACAACCAAGTTGTTCAGGAAGGCAATTACCACTAGGATAGGTTACAAATAAAACATTTTTGGGTTTTCTGAATTAGTTGCAAGGAGTGGTTGAAAATATGTTACTTCAAAACTTTTTCTCGGCACTAAAGTGAAATAGAATGATAATGAGCAAGAGTACAAGTATGTTCCTTTGAAGGATGCACATCCTTATATACCTAATGATTATGGTTCCTGGTCGTTGTCTTAATTGCAAGAAATGAGCCTAAGTCATAAAATTTCTAATCATATTTTTTGAGATTGATTTACCATATAAACTTTCCAAAATTGATCTTCTATTGATTTAGCATATTATGTTTAAGACAGTTGGGAAGCAGAGGACACGATGATCAAAGCATGTTTTAAGATCTTCAAACAAGTAGTAGATTCAAGTTGTTCGTTAGAGGATGCGTAAATCCTTTTTCTTCTTTGGAGCTTTGACTTTCATCATCACTTTGACTTCTTTAGGGCGTTGACTTTTTTATAGTATTGACTTATTCAAAGCATTGACCTCTTTAGAGGATACATGGTAACTCAGAATCAAACAATCAGACATTGCTTACGCTTTAGAGGAAACTGGGACACAAAGTTGCTCGCGTTTCTGACTTAACAAAATGGAGTCAAGTGAAGTCTTGTTGTTGCTTTGTCTTTTTCCCGTTATTAGAGATGCGACATAAGAATCTATAAAATTTACTTGATCTAAGACCTGCACACTTAATAAAAAGGTTAGTGCATTAAATTGTTCCCGTAAATAACTTTGTTATCATCAAAACAAGTTAGGGGTATATTTCTTCAAACTAACTTGGTTCCAACAATTTCCCCCTTAGAATATACATGTTTAATTCATAAGATGAAATATATTATGACAGAGTAGTTCATTGTGAATTAGTAACTGAAGTTCAGAATAAAACAAAATTCATTGCTTAAAATTTCTCAAAAATACATTCTTCCTCTTGTCATCTGACAAAATGAGAGGAAAAAGATAGAAAATACAGAGAAAACAAAATATAGAAAGAAAAAAACAAGCAAGGGTTCAAATTTGTGAGCCTAGCCAGAATTATACTAAGTGTATTATGAATGTCCTCTTGATTCTTGGAAATCATCTCCATAAACTCCTCAATCTTAGCTTACAGGCGATCAAAATCTTCTTTTGTAACAAACTTAGTGGGATCGAACACGGGGCCAGAGGAAGGTATAGCGAGGCTTGTGAGAGCAGAATTTGCAGATCCTAAAGCAGTAGCATAAGGAATATCATGAGCACGACTCTCAATCTGTGGGATGAACACAAGAAGCTGCAATGGTGCGAGTAGAGCAACCACTGAAGGTTCCAGAAGAATATCACCTGAAGGAGATGGAGCATCCCTATATGAGCTTGATGAAGCAGCTGTTAGGAGCTTTGTGGATCGATTGCTCTAGGCTTTCTGATGTTGTACCATTTATAAGTAAATGATTTTAGCTATTTGTCTAAAAGCTGCAATGTTATGGGAAGTCAGCTGCAATTCATGATCCCTATTATCCTTAATCTAGTTTGTGACAAAAGAGAGGACTTTGTTCCATTGAGTTGAAACATCATTAGGTCAGAGAAGCCAAATGGAATAGATTGTGGGGAGGGAATGATTGTTAGAGGGATGGGGGAGGAAGCAGCGTTTGAGGGAAAGGGAAGGAAGGAAAAGGTAAATGGGCCTTCTGATGATGTATTAGAGACTAGGTCGACAATAGCTGGTGTAACAAGCACAACTTCATGGGAAAGAGATGGAGAATAGGAGATGAGGTAGGGTCAAGTAGTGGCGTGGAAGAGGGAGAAGGTGGTGGTAATGTAGTGGATAGGGTAGGTGTTTTAGCTAAGGTGCTATTCTTGTGAAGGAAAAGATGGGTTTTGTATTCGAGTGAAGCAAAGTGCTCCGCTAGGGTAGCATCAAACATATCATTTGTGGTATCAAAGTTAGAAGTAGGAGGCGTTATTGGTGCAGGGTTAGAGGTTGGTTCAGGTTCAAAGAGGGGGAAAGGAATATGGGGCTCAGAATTTGAAAGTAGCCAAATATCCACTTGCATGACCCGTTGTTCTTCTAGCGTCGCCATTGGGTTTAATACAATGCTTGGGGAACACCTATCTCATCTTAATAAGGTCGGAGAATTTCAAGGTGGAAACAGATGATGATACCAATGTTCTTCTTGAATAGAGCCTCCAACTTCCTCTAGAGCTTGAATGAGAGTAGTACGCATGAGTACTACAGTTACCAGTCTGGGGTTAAGGATAGTCTTGATTTTTCCTGTTCTGGAGTTGATGATGCAAGACCTCATGTGCTCCAAGATGATGTGGGAAAGGATTGTCTTTATTCTTTGAGAGATGTTCCACATTAGACCTTTGTTGTCTTTGCCAACATGGTCCACCGACTAACCCTTGGGCACCACACACCCAATTAGAATTTTGAGAAGACTTGGAGTTCACCTTGGGGTCTTCGAAGAGTTCTTTGTGGATTCTGAAAGTGTCAACCCATAATTCATACCCATTTCCGAACATCATGCCTTCATCCGGGCATTTTGTGATAGTAGCAAGGTATTGCTGAGTGATCTTTATTGGGACACCCAACATAGTGCATGAAACCTCTTCTTCGATGTTTGCATCTGTAAACCTCCAAAACACTTTTACCAGAACGTCTAAAGAAACCTCTTGTCCTAGGTTAAAGTATTCAAACCAGCTTACCTCAACCAGGTCATCGATGAATTTCAAATCGTTCTCAGCTAGGTTTGTGAAATCGACCTTTATTTTGTGAAGAATCTCAAGTTGATCCAGGTTACATTGAAGCGTTGGAACGTATGAGGCATTTGCAGTTGAGGGGTTTATGGATGAAATTGACACCATTGAAGTAGGAGAGATTTAGGCTGGGCGGGAAGTTAAACAATTTGCAAAGAACGAAGTGTGGGAGTTGTGAGTGATTGTGAGTAATAAAAAGGTTTAAGAGGCAAAACGGTTGAGTTTTAAAATGAATTCCTAGACGCACACGTGAGACGCCTCTAAGAGTATCACACCTTCCGAAAATAAAAATAAAAATTGTTCATATTCAAGATTAATCGAATTTAAATTAACATCAGAGGCAGAGCAAACATATTTTTAACCATTCTCTCTATTTTACTAGAGGCAAGGGATATGGAGGATTTAAGCATCATTCTTTGATAAAAAGAATCTTTAGATGTTTCTTTATAAGACTAAATATGTCCTCAACAAGGGTTTTGTGAAAATATCAGCCCACTGATGATTAATGTCGATAAATTTAATGTCTCAAATATCTTTTTTGACATAATCCTTATTAAAGTGATGTTTAATCTCTATATTTTTTTGCTCTAGAATGTAAAATATAGTTTTCGCTAAAACATATGACTGAAGTGGTATCACAGAAAATAGGAATGTTACTTCATAAATTTTGAAATCTTCTAGTTGATGTTTCATCCATAACAGTTGAGTGCTACAACTAGATGTTGATATATACTATACTTATGATGTAGACAGAGCAATAGTTCCTTGTCCTTTTCTTAACCAAGAGATCAGATTGTCAACTAGGAATGTACAATTTCCATTGGTGCTCCTCCTTTCTCGCTTATCTCCAGAGTAGTTAGCATCATAGGAACCTACCAACATGTACTCAGAGAATGGGTTATAACACTGAATAAGGTTAGTAGTGCCTTTCTGGTTTTCATATTTGTATTTCCTCTAATTAGAGATTTTGGATAAAGGGATTTGTATTCCCATCTAGGTTTGCATTCTTAAAAACTTGATTTTGAGTGCCCAAGGATATCTTCTAATTTTGATTGTTCCTTTAATACTCTTGATTCCTCTGATATATCTATTTCTTCTGATATATCAAGTTCCTTTGATATATTTGGTTCCTATGATATATCTGGTTCCGCTGATATTTATTGTGCTCATTAATCCTCTGTTCTTGAGGTTGACATCTTGGAACATATTATTTTCTTATTAGTCCTTTTACAAATAAAACATTCCCAATAGAGGGAAGAGAACCATTACATATTTTGGCGTTTCCAATTATCTTACCCTTCTGATTACCTCCAAATCCTCTATTCTTGAGGGTCACCTCTTGGAACATAAATTTTTCTCATGTCATGTGTTGTGAGCATCCACTACCTAGGTGCCATGACAGGTGTTTTGACTTTGTTTCTAAGGACATCTGCAAGATAAATTATTTTGTCCTTTAGTACCCAAATTTGGGGTTCTGGTTTGTTAGTTATGAAAGGTATCTTGTATTTCCATGTTTATAGCATAGGACAAGTTAATATATTGTGACCTTTCTTATGGAAGTATAAGCAAAGAATGTCAGGTAGAGTATGCCATAATTATTGCTTCTACAAACACCATAGATCATAGAAGCTTGTTTACTTTTATCTATGCCATTAGCAAAAAATTCTTGAAAGGTTATTTCATACTTAACAGAATTGCAGATTTTATCCTCTGAAGTGTTTGAAAACTTTTCTTTCAGAGTTAGATTTTATCTTGGTTCACCACCAACACGATAGCTATGTCCAGTCCCTTCAACCTGAAAGATAAATCCACTAGTTCACTACATAATCACACTTACACTTGAACACCTGTTAGTCACAATGATTGTGTTCAATCTTCTCAACTTTCTAGCTTAGTACAGTCAACCTATTGAAGAAGGCAACAACTAATGGGCTAGGTTACAAACAAAAGGGTTTGGGGTTTTCTAAATTAGCTCTCTTAGAATGTGTTTACAAATATGTTACTTCAGAACTTTTTCTCATCACTAAAGTGAAACAAAATGATAATGAGCAATGGTGCAGATGTGCTTATAGCTTCTATGTTTCTTGATGATTTCCTTTGAAGGATGCACATTCTTTTATACATAACGATTAGGGTTTCTAACTAATGTCCTAATTGCAAGAAATCAACATAATACAATAAGTTTTGTATCGTATCTTTTGATATTGATTTGCTATAGAAACTTTCCAAAATTGATCTTGTAATTGATTTGGCGTATCTTGTCTAAGATAGTTGGGAAGTAGAGGATACGATGGTCAAAACATGTCTTAAGAACTTCAATCAAGTAGCAGACTCATGATGTTCATTAGAGGATGCGTAAATGCTCTGTCTTTTTTGGAGTGTTGACTTTCATTAGAGCATTGACTTCTTCATAGTATTGACTTTTTCAGATTGTTGACTTCTTCAGACGATACATGGTAACTTAGAGTCAACCAATCAGACGTTTGATGCTACTATCAGAGTTAGAATATTAGACACTTGGTGAATTCATCAGAGGTAGACGATCCATAACACATTTGCATTCATCAAAGGCAACTGAAGTATGGCATTGCTTACACTTCAGAGGCAACCAGGACACAACGTCCCTCGCGTATCAAACTTAGAGAAACAAAGTCAAGCAAAGTCTAGTTGTTTCTTTGTCTTCGTCTAGTTACCAGAGAATACAACATAAAAATCTATAAATTTTACTTGATCGAAGACCTGCACACTTAATCAAAATGTTAGTCCATTAAATTGTTCTGGTAAATGGTTTTGTTATCATCAAAACAAGTAAGGGGCGTATTTCTTCAAACCGATTTGGCTCCAACAATTCCCCACCAAGAATACGATTGTGTTTATGACATGAATGGTTCACACTTGGACGATAACATAGTGGATCTTTTAGTAGAGTTAATTAGGATGTTTGAGGAGGACATAATATCCTCAAAGGGTTCGAGTGTGACTGATCCCTCCGTGGAGATCCCGATACTTAGCCTATATCCCTACCTCCACAAATTTCCTAAATTCTTGATTTAACCTTCACATTTTTTTTAAAAAAATATTTTAAAAAGTATTTCATCCCCACGAGATTTTAGATGTGTTTCAGAAAACTCAGTATAGTTTTGTTGACAGAAAACTCTCACCACCACGAAATTCTAGATGTGTCTAAGAAAAGTAAAATTTGAGTTTTTTGAAACACAAAATCTATTCAAGAATTCTTTTTTAATTTTATTTTATTTTATTTATTCTTATCAAGAGTTATTTGGATAATTTTCAGAGGTTTCTGGGTAGGAATATAATTGTAGGGGTAGGGTTAAAGTTTTTCTCAAGCTAAAAAGGTCAAGCCCATTTTTACACCTCAATCAAGTTCGTATATATATATATAGTTAGGCCCAATAAGTTCATCTATTGCTTTCTTTTATTTAATTCAACTTTCTATATAAATGACTTCACATTCTTTTTACTTAGCCGCAAAAACCCTAATCGCCTCCGGTCACATCAATCTCATCTTCTCTCTCATTTTCTCATTTCCTCTCTCATCTTTTCTCGTCTTCTTTTTATTCCAATCATATCAATATCCTCCATTGAGAATAATCATCTCTTCCTCATTTACCTCTCCGTCTTCTTCACTTCTCATTTTTGTGTTCCTCAAGGTAATAGAAATAACTTATACTTGTTGTTGTTTTTTTAATGCTTAGGTGATCCTTTGAAACTTGAAAATAAGAAAGGTAAACCATTGTGTAGAGCTACAAGAAAATCATTAAAGTAAGTCATTAGAAGGTAGGGGGAACACATCCAACAATTTAAATGGTAATAAAATTATGGTAGTGGATGTGTTAACACTTTTATTTTATTTTTTGAAGGAAACAATGTCAATAATGTTTTATTAATCATTTTTTTTTTGTCACGAAAACAACTGCGTATTCTTGAGTTCGAACCCGAAATATGATATCCAACTTAACAATATTAACATTTTTGTACGTTGAATCTAAGGATGGTTTATTAATTATTTTATGTTTGAGAAGAAGAAAGAGTTTGCAAATTATGTCTGACAATTGTCTATTTGTTTTTTCTTTTAGAATAAAAGTTTATTTTGAAAGGAAGACTAAGTTCTTTTTAAAAAAAAAAACTTAATTTGCATATAATATGATTGAATCGATTTTTTTTTTTTCAAAAAAGTTATTTTTCATATAATATGATTCTTGTTCAAAAAAAAATTACTAATATGATTGTGTCGATTTGTTTAAAGAATATGATTGAGTTGTTAGACCATGTTTAAAATATTTCTTAAAGTGTTTTATTATTGTAATACTTATTATTATCGAATACTTATCATGTAATGTCACTATTATTTTGAATTTAATTACTAATGTTTGATAATATTTATTGTCAGCAATTATGTTCATGACTTTCTTTCAAAAATGATATATAATTAATCCTTTCATGAAATAAATTTGATATTGAATAATTTAATTTTACATAAATATTTCAATATTATTTTATTTAATAATATAAAGTATAATTTAATATTTATATAGAATGAAAGCAATAGATGGTTTCCGAGACAGGGAAATTAAAATTACACTTTAGCAATTATGAGCGCAAATGAATAAACTGTAAATAGAAAAAATATAATATATATGTGGCGGGTAGGTTATAAAGTGTATTTGTTACCTAAAAAAATTGAATTAACCATTTGTTTTGCAGGTATTACTTTTGACTAGGGCATACAAATTTCTCACATCATATTATCATAGGATATCAAACGATTTTTAAATATAGGCTTTTAATCAACCATTTATATCAAGATATAATCTATGGTAAAACTTGCCAGAACACTTGATTTTCTATAATTTAGTTGATTTAAGTTGAGAGAATTAAGAGTAGAAGAAGAAAGGAACGAAGAGAATCAAAATTTTGTTATTGCTTGAATTACAAGTAACTGTACTTCCACTTGGTTTTATATCAAACACTTATAATAGTAATTGTCACAACTAACTACTAACCATCTCTAACACATTCTAACAACTTCTAACTAACATTATGAATTACAATTTCAACATTCTCCCTAATTCAAAATGGTTGAAAATGTTACTCCAAGCTTGGTTCTCATCTCTTGGAACTTCAATCTCTTTAAGGACTTTGTAAAGATGTTACTTCAATTTGTCTTTGATAACTTGGTCTCTTAAGAAATGAAATCGTGTTTCAATATGCTTACTTCTTTCATGTGCAATAGGATGTTTGGCTAAGTCTATTGCAGATTTATTATCAATCAACATCCTCAATGGTCCTTTATTTCTCAAACCCATCTCAGCCATCAATTTTGCAAGCCATAGAGCTTGACAAGCTCCCATTGATGCAGCCATATACTTAGCCTCACATGAAGATAGGGCTATTATGCTTTGCTTCTTTGAGCACCATGATATTGGTGTCTTATTCACCGTGAACACATAGCTTGTAATACTTTTCCTATCATCCTTATCTCCACACCAATTAACATTAGTGTATCCTATTAATTCAGCTTCACTTTCATCTGATCTTCTAGGATATAGTAGGTCATACTCACTAGTTCGTTTAATAAATCTCAATATCTTATCTGCTTACAAGTAGTGGGGTACTCTTGGCTTTTTCATGTATCTTCTAATCAGCCCTACACTATAGGATATGTCAGGTCTTGTGTTACACAAGTACCTCAATGATCCTACCACTTGATCGAACAATCTAGGATCAATCAGCTCTTCATCTCCTTCCTTTGACAATGCCAACCCTGTTTCTGAAGGAATACTAGTGATATTGCAATCTTGCATGTTAAATCTCTTCAATACATTAATAGTGTACTTCTTTTGGTGAATGAATACTCCATTCTTCATGGTGAAAAACTCTTCTTTCATTCTAGTCTTAAATTTGCCCATCTCAACTTCATCACATTGAGTTACTAATAAGTCATCAACATAAAGACATATTAGTAGTGTAGGTAGGGCTGTTGATCTTTTAACATAGACTCCATGCTCATTCACACACAATTTTCAAAGTGTTGTTCTAGGTGAAATCTGTGAATCCTCTTGTTCCAGGCCTAAGGAGCTTGCTTCAGGTCATACAAGAGTTTTCTTAGCCTGTATACAATGTCTTCTCTTCCCTTTATTTCATATCCTGATGGTTTCCTTACATAGAATTCTTCACGAAATGGTCCATCGAGAAATGCTAACTTCATGTCTAGTTGATGCATGAACCAACCTTTGTAGCTAGCCATTGATACTACAAGCCTTACTGTTTCAATTCTTTTCACTGGTGCATATACTTCATCATAGTCCAGTCCAGGTCTTTGTAGGATCCTTTCTCCTACAAGTCTGGCTTTGTACTGGGCAATCTCACCATTAGGCTTCATTTTAATTTTATAGACCCATTTCACATCAATTGGTCTTTTATGCTTAGGTAATGTCATCAGCTCTGAGGTCTTGTTTCTTTCAATAGCATTAAGCTCCTCTTCCGTTGCTTGTCTCCAGTTTGGATCACTTAGGGCTTCATCATGACTGACTGGATCTGATTCAGCTAATAATGCAAAGTGTATCAACTCTCCATCTATATCGATTGCTGAATCAAATGTTATTTCAAAGTTGTTCAATCTTACAGAAGGTTGTCTAGTTCTACTAGATCGTCTCACTGGTTTTGGAGTTGGCTGTGTTACTACATATATTGCCTGATTATCATCAAGATCAACTATCATTGCACTACTTGATCTGGTTGTGGCACCTGTCTCCCAATTCCATATTTTGGATTCATCCACTAGTATATCTCTACTTATAACAACTCTTCCTTTGTTTGAATCATAGAGCTTGTAGGCTTCAATTGAGTCACAACCCAACAACACCATCTGCTCAGCACTGTCATCCAGCTTCCTTCTGTTTTGAGCAAGCGCATGTCTAAAACACAATTAGCCAAACACTCTTAGATGACTCACATTTGGTCTCTTTCCAAACCAAGATTCTTATGGTGTCTTAGTGCCATGTCTTTTTGTAGGGCATCTATTCAAGATATAGACAGCATTTGATACTGCTTCACCCCAAAACTTATGAGGTAGTTTCTTTCCCTTTAACATGCTTCTTTCCATGTTCAAGATGGTCCTATTTCTTCTTTCTACAGCACCATTACCTTTTGGTGTGCATGGTGCAGTGAACTCATGTATCATTCCTTCTTTCTCACAAAACACATGAAACTCATGAGATATGTATTCACCTCTTCCATTTGTTCTAATCACTTTAAGACCATAGCCATTTTGCTTTTCTACCATCAGTTTGTACCTTTTAAACACATTAAACACTTCATTTTTTCTTTTAATTAGGTAGATCCATGTTTTTCTTGAAAATTCATCAATGAATTCCACAAAAGAGTTATTTCCCCCTAGTTAAACCTCCTCAAATGGACCACAAACATTAGAAAAAATTACCTCCAGTTTCGTTGATGATCTAGTTCGCACTTCAGATTTGAATGAATTCATATGCTACTTGGCCTAACAGCATTCTTCACATAACTGCTGCGGGATCTGAATTTCAGGGAGTCCTTGCACCATGTCCCTGCCCTTTAACATTAGAAGACTCCTAAAATTTAGGTGACCAAATCTTTGTGCCATAGTAATTTTTCACCTTTGACTTCAGCAGCCAAACACTGATTTTCACTCATTTGAATCTCGATCTTGAATGAGCTGTTCTATGAGAGTTGTGCCTTAGAACTAGTCTATTTGAGCTATCAAACATCTTCATTTGGCCATGCTCCAACTTCATTGAATATCTTTTCTCCAATAATTGTCCAAGACTCGACAATCGTTCTTCATATTTGGCACATAAAGAACATCACATATGAATGATTGCTTGCCATCCCTCATCTAAATCAATACTTTGCCAACACGTTCAGCAGTCACTGTGCTATTATTAGAAAATTTGATCTTCCTCTTTACCTTCTCATCAATACTTACAAACCACTCCTTATGACTTGTCATGTGGTTGGAGCAGCATGTGTCGAGGTACCATAATTCAGGGCATTCATCATCTGAGGTAGTAGCAGCCATCAGCCGGACATCATCTGAGTCTGATCCTATTTTCTCTTTACATTCTTTGCTCTACGTTCATCAGCAAAATATCCCCAATTCTAACAATTATAGCATTCAATCCCTTTCTTATTGAATTTCTTTTTTTCCTTCTTTCGCTCCTTTATTGCCATTTGATTTCTTGTTGTAATTGTCACCACTATTTTGATTCTTTGAATTTCCAGCACCTTCATTAGAGTCTTGCTTCTTGTGCCACTTGGATTTTCCTTTCCCTTTCTTGTATTTCCCTTCATCTTGATTGGCTTTCTTGTTGACTTGAGCTTGTAGAGCTTGTACAATTGTGTTTACTGCATTTCTTTCTTTCACCCTCAATACATGAGCTTTTAGTGAACCTTGCGAGTCTTCTACCTTCAATGTCTCAATATCCTTTGATTCCTCTATGGCCATCACTATGTGATCATATCTGTGTTAGAGTTATGAAGATCTTCTCAATAATCACCACATCAATCATCACTTCACCATTGGTCTTCATCTAATTTGTAACTATTTGCACACGATTGAAGTAGTCAGCTACACTCTCATCGTCTTCCATTTGCAGCAACTCGTACTGCCTCCTCAACATTTGAAGCTTCAATTTCTTGATCTTCTCCTCACCAGTATAATACTTCAACAAGATATCCCAAGCTTCATTTGATGTGGAGACCTTTGAGATTCTTTCAAAATTATTTGAATCAACATTTTGCTGAATGTAGAAGAGAGCCTTGCAGTCCTTTTACTTTTAGTCTTTAAATGTTTCTCGCTGCACATCTGTTGACTTTAAACCAAACTGATCATACCCATCTTGTACCACTTCATACACTTCTTGAGCTCCAAGCAACGACTTCATTGATGCACACCATCTTTCCCATTTTTTTCCTTCAAGAATTGGCAAATTAGATGGAAAACTTCCTGATCCATTCATGATTCTTCTCTGTTTTTGCACTCACACTCTTGTGTTTCCAAGTTCTTAAGGAATCTCACTGTCACTCGTGTTTTCCTTTGAATTCGAACCTAACTCTCGATGCCAATTGTTAGAACACTTGATTTTCTATTATTTAGTTGATTTAAGGTGAGAGAATTAAAAGTGGAAGAAGAAAGGAATGAAGAGAATCAAAATTGTGTTATTGTTTGCATTACAAGTAACTGTACTTGCACTTGGTTTTATATCAAACACTTACAATATTAATAGTAGCTATCATAACTAACTACTAACAACCTCTAACACTATCTAACAACTTCTAACCAACATTATGAATTACAATTTCAACAAAACTTACAACTATGATTGGTAAAATATGGAATTAATTTTAGCTCGAATATTTACATAATAAATATAATTCTCAATGGATAATTTATAAACACAATAAATAATTACACAGTTCTTTTTTTAATAAATAAATTAAATTATTCTCAAATTTATGTTATTAATTTGTGTATTATGTTTTACACGACATCATATATAGCAGGTCCTGCTTAACATTAGTTGAAGACTTTTGCCAAATCTCTTTCATTTTTCAAATGCCTAAAGCTGCTATGATAATTGCGAGAGCCGAGGTATGTTATGATATCTATCAGTTATTATTTTTATGGCTAAATACCACCCGTGGTCCCTTAACTTAATTTCAGTTAACGATTTAGTCCTTTATCTTTTTTTTTTCCTGAATTGGTCATTTATCTTTTTAAATAATTTCAGCGTTACCCTTTAAGTGGGGTTTCGTTAAGAAAAAGTTAAAAAAATCTCTCCTCCATGTTCAGAAAAAGTTATCCTTTATGTTTTGAAAATATTTTAGAAAAATATTTAAAGTTTATTCTAAGTTTGATAGTATGATTGATTCGTTAAAACTGAAGCTATGGGTATTTATACTCCATAAAAATCACTTCAAATAAGTGGCAATCGTTCATAGAGGTTTGATGAACATATACAATGATCTAGATGAAAGATTTTTTAACTTTTTCTTAATGGAACCCCGCTTAAAGGGTAACGTTAAAATTATTTAAAAACATAGAGGACCAAATCGGGAAAAAAAAATATAAAGGACCAAATCGTTAACCGAAATTAAGTTAAGGGACCATGAGTGGTATTTAGCCTATTTTTATTCATTTAGCATTCTTTATAGTTTTGTGTGGCATTTTTTTTCTGTCCTCCTTTGGTTTTTTTAGTTTCAAGTAAAAAAAAAATATTGATTTAGCAATACAATGCATGATACACACTGCATTTAACATTTGCATTCTCATCCCATTGCAGCAAGCCTTAATTAGTTGAGCAACAATTAATTAAGCTATGAATTTATATATATTATTTATAAATAAATTCTTTAGTGTATATTTTTTATAGCAAACTAATATTGGTCAAGAATGAGTTCCCGCTTAAGAGATTAGTGTATATTGAATTTTTTTTTTTTTTTATCATTTAAGATGTGTATCTCCCTAAAAATTGCATGTGTATAATTCTCGGCATAAAACTGTTTAGTTTTTGTCCCCCACTCTGTTCTTCATAGTTAAAAAAATGTAGTTTTCTAAAAGTTTAAAACAAAAATTTGTAATTCGTCTTATTCTTATTTATTCCAAATTTCAGGATGTTGAGGTAGAACAGGAATTGAAGGATGAACGCTCAATCGATGAGCTACTCTCATTTATAAATGGTCAAGATGGTGGTAATTAATACGCCATGTCTTCCACCCTAATCACATTTCTTGTTGCAACATTATTTTTATTCATTTATTCTATCATATTGTTTGTAGTATAGCATACTTAGTTAATAACTTGATGCTCTATCTTTGATTTTGTTTTTTTTTTTTTTTGTATAAATAAGCTGAGAGATACATATAATTTGACAGATACCAAAGGAACTGCAACAAATAAGAATAAAAAGAAAAATAGGCGAAAAAAACAAAATGCAAAAACTCCCTACCAAGAAAATGCAATCGAACTTCATAATAAGGTTAGACTATTGCCACTTATTCTTTTTGAGAACATTTGATGGAGGTTGTTTGTATGAAGTATATCATCGTTTTCATGTTAATACTTTTTAAATTGGTTATTTGTCACAATTAAGTATCTTTTGATATCTTTTAGGAGTCAATTCCTATTCATTCTCCACATCAAAATGACAATTTTGACAATGCCTTAGAAGCCTCTTCAAGTACACACTCAGATATTCAAGATCTTACTGATGCTGATTTAGATCCTTCATTGATGGAGAAAATTGACAGGTTAGAAAACATGATGCGTTTAGTTCTTAAATTTTTTGAGGAATAAACACAATTATATTCATATCAGTATAATTATACGTCTATTTTCAAATTAATATTCATGTCAAAATTAATTTTCTTTATACTTTTATACTTTTTTTTTATCATCTTTCTACCATATAGTCAATTCATTAGCCAAACTACACTGTCATAAGAATGATAAGCAAAATGAGTCTTTTAGGATTTTGTGATTCTGAGACAACCGTTAAATGTGTTGCTAATCTTTAAAATAATTAGTCTTTAGAAATACACTGAGATTATACAATGAAAAAGAAATAAATAAATAATTGGGTCAGAGAATATCATTTTTCTTAATTCTCGACTTAACATGCAAAATAGATGGATTAAAATTTAAGTTACTACATTTTAGTATTTTAGTGAACTTTTTCAATGGTCAAACTGAATTAGAGTAGTTGCACTAAATTTTTAACTGAACAATAAATTAGGGAGAGATTTATTTTATTAAAACTAATTTTATCACTAACTTAAATTTTTTTAGTAGTGCTAGATATTTCTTATTTGACATAATTAAATATTGTATTATGTTGCATTTGTTTTACATATTGGTTTATTCGTATAATTTTTTGAAAGTTATGAAAATGACGGTCTTCTCAAATTGCCTCCGTCCTTAGTTAATTATTGATTTGTTTCGCTCTTTTTTCTTTATAATGCATTAATCAAGTGTGTTTTTGATTATATAGGGAAGTGGAAGACTTCGAGCGAATATTAAATTTAGATTGGCGTGAAAGAATAAAAATTGTACGTTCGAACCAAAACTAAAGATTTATTACCAACTTTAATTTATAGAAATTGTTCAATTGTAGAACTTTTCTATTTCTAAATCACATGCAAAGGTGACTTGGTACATTATCTACTATTGTTAGTTTACAATAAGACGCACAATAACTTGTTGTATGAAGGCTGTAGAATAACATTATAAATTCATTTCAAACTAAATCAAAAGTTATATGACTTGCCACATGGAGGTTTGAGAGCTAAAAGTTTATTTAAAACTTCAACCAGATGCAAGATAACATCATGGAGGTTTTGGAAAAACTTTGAAAGTTTACTTTTAAACTTCAAGAAAAGCTAATATTACTTGCTATATATATATATATGGAGGTTTTAAAATGTCTTTAGATGCTTGTGTTAAGTTTATTTAAATGTCACGATTTCGGGAATGTGACCGATAAGAGACTACTAAAATTAAAAAGAGGTTACTTTATACCTCATCATGATCGGATATTACCTGATAACAGATGTGGGATTGATCACGTCAATAACTCGTTGATAGTGAAAAACATCATAGTGACTGGTATTGGATAAAAATGTGAGATAGTTAAAAAACTTCATAATGATAGTGAATGTTATAGAAGAATAGTTGTTGTTCTATATGTAGGAAAAGGATTTTGTAGTCGTCAAAGAAACACAATAGTGGGAGAGGTTGTGGTGCAGATAAGATCAACTTACAAATGTTTGTACGTTGTTAGAATGTCAATAAAGTCGAGTATAATACAATTTATAGTGTTGTACATTAGGGATTAGAAATATCTTGTGAAACAATAAAGAGTTTGAGAAGGTACAGCCTACCCCCTGAAGCTAATAATTGGTGTTTGAGATACATCAAGTTTAGAACCAAGATTGTTAAGGTTGAACCTCAGGATGGTTATAGGTGTGAGGCCAGGACGATACAAGTGTAAGTGATATCTCGGTATTTGTCATCAGATAGTAAGTATTGACGTGCATTAAGGTGTTGCTATGGCTAGTGCTTGATGCAATGGCATGGATTTGAAAATGCTTCGAGTTATTTCTTAGGTGATAATTTGCATGACATAGTTGAGTTGGAATTTAGGCTAAAAGTTCTTTGGATACTTAAGGATTTTGATAGGAAAGACTTCGATTTTTTCAGTTGAAATTGGAGAACACTAAAAAGGTATATATACATGATTCAGATGGTTTGAATGAGTTGGTTAATGTCTAGTTAGAGATCTTAAGACAAAAAAAATTAAATTGTTGACTTTTAATCAACTAAGATGAAATGAATGACATTAAGGTTTACAGATCATTAATGGAAAGGATTCCCTAGAATGGTTTGAATTGAAGAGGTTGCTTTGGTGACCCTTTAGGGTGATATAATTGGAAGATGTTATAAATTTTACGGACGGTGTCGTTTCAAACTTACACTACGCCAAAAATGATATTTTATAGCGCGTCTTTTACCGCGCTTATTAAATACAAGCGCTGTTGTATAATTTTTTAAAAATAACGGAGGATACAACAGCGTTTTTTTTACAAGCGCTGTTGTAGAGTCAAATAGGGTCACATACGCTTGCACATAATGTAGGGTCATATAGGGTCACATAATGTTTGCACATAATGTTGTATCTTTTTACAGCGCTAGTAACTACAACGTTTTTTTGTTTTTGAAAAAGCGCTGTAAATGACTTAAAAAAAGCGCTGTAAAATTCGTTTTTTCGCGTAGTGTTATGTGAAGTTACCCTTTGGATTGGAGATGGGTATCCTATGATAACTGAGAAGTGTGTGGATAATTAGTGTATGATAATATAAGTTGGGTTATTGTTGAATTGGGTGGAAGTTATAGATATGGGTTACCTAAAGTAATTAGTCTCTAGCCTAGTCAATGGTACCGTAGTGGTACTTGATACTTGGGGGAAATGATCTAAAGTTGCTAGTTGTCGTGAATCAATGTTTTAGATAAAACTGAAGGCATAGTGTTCAATTGGTGGAATAAGTGATTAAGAGGTAGAGTTCAGTTTGATTGATAGATGAAAATTGGGAGCACTTAGAATTTGTCTTTAAGGATGGTATGATCTATTAAGTTTATTCATGGCCGTCCAAATAGTAGGGAGAGTGTTTGAATATACAATGAGTAGGACTTCATTTATGAAGGACAATTTTATCGGTGACATTGTTAGGGTGACGAAAAACTTGCCGATTTGTAAAATCGGATGGTTAAGTCCTTCATATGGATGTGGAACTAAAGATGGTTACTAAAAAAAATGGTAGTTTGTTAGAGTATTTAATCGAAAAAAACTTTTTGGCAATATATTAGTGAAAGATCTTTTAGGACAAGAATGATAATTGACGATAATAGATTTTAGAATTTGGATTTGAAGACATACAAGAAAAATATCTTGGAATTAAGTTGACCTTACCAGAGAAGATTTGAATGTCAATAAGAGGGTGAAAGGATTAAAATTCTTAGTGAAAAGGCTCAAGTAGAAATTTTTTAGAGCATGTGGTTCCAAGAATGGAAGGAATAGATTAGAAACGTTTTTGTTGGATCTACGACATTAATACCCCATTGTATGTGTCAAGGGAAAAATACTAAGAATGGTAAAAAAATTGATGTACCCCATTGTATGTGTCAAGGGAAAAATACTAAGAATGGTAAAAAAATTGATGTGTTGTTAAGACTAGGAGTAGCATTACAAAATCATCTGTTGAGACCTAAAATTTCCAAGGAGTCTGGTAATGGGTGTGAATATCGTTTCTAGTGGAATTAAACTGCAAGTAGGGAGTCCGTGGCATAGCATTGAAAACAATGTATCCATAGGTGCATAAGAATGGTTAGTTGTAGAATGCGTTGGATGCTATTAAGAGATAGTAATAATGATACTTATTTAGAGTGTTTCTCTTACTTCTAGTTTCGACGACGAAACTATTTTTAAATCGGTAAAATGTAAGACTCGTAGTAAAAGTAATTCTTATTTAAGTGTTTTTAGCTATGTTTTGTATTAAAAACATATTATTGAGTCTGTCAGTTCCCTTTTATTTATGAATAAAAGTATCAAAATAATATTTTCATAAGTGAATTTTTTTTTATTTAGTCTGTGTAAAAATAGTCGAAATATGAGATGAAACTTTTTATTAAAGTTCTTGGGTGGTTTGAGACTTAATTTATGTCTGAGTAATATTTTTCTAATTTAGCTAAGAATATTAAATTTGATTATTTTAATAATCGAATCAATTTAAAATAATAATAACAATAATAATTATTAGAGAAATGAGTTCCAATGATAGTAGATATTTCTACTATAGTAGATTTGAAAGTGAGTGATCTGATGTGATTATGACTAAGTTTATAAAAGATAATTGTGAGATTTTATGATTAAATTTATGTAATTAGAAATTTTTGGAGATTAATTTCGAATTGAGATAGGAGATTAATTATTTGATTATGACTAAGTATCATCATCTTACTATCACTTTTTTTTTTTTCAAACACATCTTCTTCTCTTATTTCTCTCCAATTACAAAACATCCAATTACAAAGTTGTTCCACTATTTGAGAGTATTGCAAATATCTAAAGATTACTAGTTGAGTTAGCTATTTCTCCCTTCTTTTCTCTCAAACCTGTAGGCATGCATATATAGGAGGAATTATGACTTTATTTTTACATGCTTTGAACTTCAACTTTGTTTGTTTATCACTACTATGGTTGTTATTAGGTTTTAGGAAGCTAAAGGAAATATTTTCTAACTATTTTTCTTTTAAAAATAAAAAATCCTAAGTAAGAGAGTAAAATGAATGTGTTCATTTAACTTTAGTGTCTAGTTAATGTTGAGATTAGAGGTGTTAGTAACTTAGAAAACAAAAAATAAAACCAAACCCCCAAAATTTTACTACAACCGAATGTAATATGTAATAATGTAAAAAATTAATTTGTGTATGTGTTTGAATTACGTAATGAGTTGTTTTTAAATAAATGAGTTTGGACTGATTATAGAAAAGTTTGAATTGATAATTAAAAAAAAATTGTGAGTATGACTGAATGAATTATTTTGGACTAAAATTATATTTTGTTTACTAATGTATTGGGAACAAGTGTTGAATTTTTAAGACCCAAAGATTATGGAATATGAATGTGTTTAGTGTCAGTGAGTGAGTGATTTAAAAACAAAGAATTTTGGTTTATGTCTTTGAATTGTGAAATCAAAAAGTTGAATTCAGACATATTTAAATTATATGTTTAAGAAATTAGTTTTTTGAGTGTCGAAAAGAAATCGAGATTGTTGACACCGACATTATGATGGAGAAAACTATGAAATATTCGTATTGTTATATTGAAACCTTTGAGAAAACGATTTACGAACAAAAAGGCATGATCTCTATTTCATAAAAGATTTTGGAAACAAAGTAACCTATATTGGAGGCATCATTAGTTTCTTTTTTTTTGAAGGAATTTATATAAAAGGAATTTTTGTTTTGAAATTAAAAAAGTCCATATTTGTTGTGATATAAACTAAATTTGGAGTCATCCAAACTTTCAAACTATATGAGTTGTTGTCTTTGATTATTTAAGGTGTTTAAACTACATTTTTAAAATGGCCTTTAGCCAAACTGTATATATATAGAAAGAGAGTTCAAAAGTTTGTTTAAATGTTGGTTTTAAGTTATTTTTTGATCAAGGTTGTAAAGGTTTTATCCTTGCGGTTTTGGTAAAAACAAGGTTTCCATATTTGTAGTTAGAACTAAAACTTTTTAATCTTTAATATTAAATTTCCAACTTTTATGAACAAATTTAAACAAAGTTTCAAACTTTATGACTTTGAGAATAGTTTCATATATATTTAAAACTTAAGGGTTCAAGTTTTGTATATAAAAAAGGTTCGGACACTAAGCCAAAAATGACATTTTATAGCGCGCCTTTTACAGCGCTTATTAAATACATGCGATGTATAATATTTTAAAAATAACGGAGGATACGACAACACTTTTTTGACAAGAGTTGTTGTAGGGTCATATAAGGTCACATAACGCTTGCACATAATGTTTACAGCGCTTCAAAAGCGTTGTAATATGAAGCGCCCTCACATAATGTTTACAACGTTGTAAAACACAAGCGCTGTAAAATATAGCGCTCCTACCTTATGTTACATAGCTTTTAAAGCAGTTTTTGTACAAGCGATGTAAATTACATGCACTTTTATATAATTAGATGACCTATTAGAGCACTTTTTATACAAGCGCTGTAAAAGACTTGCGCTTTCACATAATTAAAGGACCTATTAGAGCGCTTTTTATACAAGTGCTATAAAATCATTCACTTTAAATAAAAGTCTTTCACTTTAAATAAATAAAAACAAATTTCATACGTTGTCCTAACCCTGCGAACCCTCATCTCCTCTACTATGCAATCCCTCATCTCCTCTACTATGCGCCCATCTACTGCTCCTCCTTTAAAACAAATTGGATATGTTGTCTTAGGTACTGTATTTTTTAATTTGTTGTTGTCACTAAAACTGATAAATTGTTACATAATAAATCATATAAAATCTATTCTTTTTTGAAATTTGTTGATCTGTTCTGTTTTGAAATCAGACTTGGACCTTGGTTTCCATTTTCCAATATTAGATATGTGTACTATAAATTGGTTTAATGTTTCAGTAGCTTATTGTTTGTGTAACTGCATTTATATAGGTCATATAAAATGGACCGAAAATGGATGTCTGCCAATCGATTGTCAAAAGAGTATGAAAATGGAGTGAAGGAGTTTGTTGAGTTTGCAGTGAAGAATGCAAAAGATCCAAATAGAGTCGTTTGTCCTTGTTTAAAATGTTGTTTTGGAAAACGCGTTAGAGCAGGTGAATTGGAAGGACATTTAGTATGGCATGGAATCGATCAACGCAATACATGTTAGATAAGACATGGTGAGAAAAAAAACAGGAAACATTAATTTTGAGAATGGTTCGACATATGCTTGAACTGATTTCGACACAGATACATATGAGGCAGACCGAGTTGAGGGGATTGCAAAAGCAATTGAAGAAGATCTTTGGGATTGTCCTAAAATGTTTGAGAGTTAGTTGAGTGATGTAGAGAAACCATTATATAATGGTTGTACTAAATTCACAAGACTATCGGCGATATTAAAGTTATACAACTTAAAAGCGAGTAATTGATGGTTTGATAAAAGCTTGACATAATTATTAACACTCTTAAAAGATATGTTGCCAGATGATAATGAACTTCCCAATTGAACTTACGAGGCTAAACGAATTTTGTGCTCTATTGGCATGAGTTACAAAAGGATTCATGCGTGTCCTAACGATTGCATTTTATTTCGAAACGAATATGAATTACTAAAGGCGTGTCCGAAATGCAATGTCTCTCGATATAAGAAGAAAGAATCTACTCCAACAAAAGTCGTGTGGTAATTTCTTATCATACCAAGATTTAGGCACATGTATCGCAGTGAAGAAGATTCAAAACACTTGACATAGCATGCAGATGAAAGAATTAGAGATGGAAAGTTTCAACACCCTGTAGATTCTCCACAATGGGCAAAAATTGATCACAAGTATCCTGAATTCAGGAATCTACGACTTGCACTTTCTACTAATGGAATGAATCCACATGGTCTTCAAAGCATCTCACACAGCACGTGGCCTGTGATTTTGTTGATTTTTAACCTACCTCCATGGTTATGTATGAAGCGTAAGTTTATGATGTTGTCTCTGTTAATTTCTGGACCCAAACAACCGGGGAATGATATCGAGGTATACTTGACTCCTTTAATTGAAGATTTAAAAATTATGTGGGAGACAGGTGTGGAAGTTTATGATGGGTATAAGAAAGAATGTTTCAATTTGAGGGCTATGTTGTTCGGCACAATTAATGATTTTCCAGATATGGTAATTTATCAAGATAGAGCATTAAAGGTCAGTGTGCCTGTCCTATATTTGAACAGAGTACAAATTGGATGCGGTTGAAACATTGTAAGAAGAATGTATTTCTTGGACATCGTAGAATTTTACCTTATAGTCATCAATATCGTGGGTGGAGAAATGCATTCAATGGAAAATCAGAGTTAGATAGAGCTCCTTTAGCACCGACTGGATATCAAATACTTTAAAAAGTACAAGGTTTGACCAATAAATTTGGCAAACCTTTTGTGGGAGAACTGGTCAAAACTGGGTGGAAGAAAAAGTCAATTTTCTTTGAATGGCCATATTGGAAGTCATTGTATGTAAGACATTTCCTCGATGTGATGCATATTGGGAAAAACGTATTTGATAGTGTTATTGGTACGTTACTCAATGTTCCAGGAAAGTCTAAGGATGACATCAATGCAAGATTGAAATTGGTCGATATGGGAATAAGAAATAAATTGGGTCCCGTAAAGAAAGGAAATCGCACATATCTACCTCCAGCCGCTCATACTCTATCTAGAAAGGAAAAAAAAAATTATGTAAATTTATACACGAAGTTAAAGTTCCAGAAGGATACTCTTCAAACATTAAAAATTTAGTTTGTATGAAAGACCTCAAGTTAAAAGGTTTGAAGACCCATGATTGTCATATTTTAATGGAGCATTTGCTACCAATAGGTATACGTTCCATTTTACCTGAAAAAGTTCGACGAGCCATTTTACCCTCATTTTTTGATGTAATGGTTCACCTTACTGTTCATCTTGTTAAGGAGACACAACTTTGTGGGAAAGCTTATATGAGATGGATGTATCTGATAGAACGATATATGTAAATATTAAAAGGGTACGTAAAAAGTAGAAGTCGACCAGAAAGTTGTATTGCTGAATGGTACATTGTCGAAGAAGTTGCTGAATTTTGTACTGAATATCTGTTCAATGTTGAATCCATAGGGCTTCCCATGTCTCGCCATTCGGGAAGAATATCAGGAGAATGGATAGTTAGAAAGAGACTAATGACTATATAAAGGACAGAATGGGAGCAGGCACAATTGTATGTTATGCACAATGATGATGAGGTTCAACCGTATGTTACAATACACATGGTTATGTAATTAACGGCTACACATTTTATACCAAAGAAAAAGACTACATGTCTTTTCTTACACCGGTTTTGTAATTAACGGCTACACATTTTATACCAAAGAAAAAGATGATCAAACTACTAAGCAAAATAGCGGAGTCACTCTTGTAGTTGATGCGATGCATATCTCAAGTGCAAAAGACAAAAACCCAATATATGAAAATCTATCATATTTTGGGGTTATCGAGCGCATATGGGAGTTAGACTACACAATGTTTCGTGTTCCCATATTTGGTTGCAAGTGGGTCGATAATAATAATGGCGTTTGGGTTGATGAGTCAGGGTTCTTGCTTATCGATTTTAATAGTGTGGGATACAAAGATGAGCCTTTTATTTTAGCGTCGCAAGCTCAAAAGTGTTTTGTGTCACTGATCCTGCTAATGATAAATGGTCTGTTGTCCTATCGACCAATAAAATAAGTGATGATAAAAATAATGATGAAGATGTTGGTAATGATCTTTTCTTTGCAACATCAAAACCACATGAAATTGATTCAACTGATGATGGTTTATATCTTAGAGATGGTCATGATGAGGGAATTTGGATTAATCCATCGTTTCGTATCATTAATGGACAAACAAATGTGAATCCCACTAGGGAAAGAATAAGGGCATCTTAATGTGTTTAATTGTTTTATATAAGCCATGTAATCTAAATTGAGTTCATGTAATTTAATTGTTTGATCTGCCATAATTGAGCATTTTAGTATTTAGCTTGAACTGTATTTGATTTTCTGCTTATACTTATTTTTTTTCTTATATTTAGCTTGATCTTAGTGTTTGATCTAAATGTTTGACCTGCCATAACTGATTTTCTGCTTATATTGACCTTGAAAAAGTTTTGTTTGAGTACTGAGAATTTTTCTTGAACTTGAACTGATCATCCCAATATCAGCTCATCATGTAATTTAGCATTGATGTATATATAGGTATTTAACTAATTATTTGGAAGAAAAAAAATCCAAAAATAGGTATTTTACTAAATATTTAGCATTTTACAGAAACTGAACTTATATTGTAATTTAACAAATTTAACTTGAACTAAATTGAACTGAACATAAACTTGTAATTTTACAACACTTTTGTCAATAAGCGCTATAAAAAGCCTTTAAAAAAAATTAAGGAGGTCACATAGCGCTTGCACATAATAAAACAAAGAGGTCTTTTAAAGCGTTTTTTGAAAAAGCGATGTAAAAGGCTTTTAATAAATAAAAAATTAATGAGGTATTCTAAAGCGCTTATTCTATAAGCGTTGTAAAATGGTCACATAACGCTTGCACATAATAAAACAAAGAGGTCTTTTAAAGCGCTTTTTGAAAAAGCGTTGTAAAAGGCTTTTAAAAATACAAAATAAGGAGGTCGTTTACAGCGCTTGTTACATAAGCGCTGTAAAAGGGTCACATAGCGCTTGTTACATAATAAAACAAAGAGGTCTTTTAAAGTGCTTTTTGAAAAAGCGCTGTAAAAGGCTTTTAGAAAATAAAATAAGGAGGTCTTTTACAGTGCTTTTGGACAAGCGTTTTAAAAGGCTTCTAAAAAAGCACTTTAATAGACTTTTAAAAAATTAAAATAAGGAGGTCTTTTACAGCGCTTTCACAAAAAAGCGCTGTAATAGGGTTTTATATATAACAGTAAACCGCTTTAGTTTCCTCTTCATTACGTAAACTTCCCTACGCTTCAGTTTTCTCCTCCTCTTCATTGTCCTTCTCATTGCGAACCTTACTGTCCCTACAAACCATATTGCCAACCATCTCCATTGCGAACCATCTCCATCTTTGTTACTATCCCTACGAACATTACGTACTCTTCTCATTGAAATATGTAACCCTCATTACGTATTTCTGCGAACCCTACTCTGTCCTAAGAACCCTACGTATTTCTTCGCACTCTTCAGGTATTGTATTTATTAATTTTTTGTTGTCACTAAAACGCATGTTGAACTTATACTGCTACGTACTTAGACTACTACATGTTGAACTTGTTGAAGTTATACTGAACTGCATGTTCAACTTGTTGTAGAAATGGATTCCAACAAGGATTTAGCTCGTCAAAATGAGGAAGATGTCAACACTAAGACTTATGAAAATGAAGTTAAACGTGGTGCAACCATTATGCAAAATGTCATAAAAGCAACAAGTAATGGCATTAAATTTGAGGTATACTATACTTTGTTTGCTGTTTATTTTTTTATCTTTTTTGAAAGCATGTACTTACTATATGAGTTTATTAGGTGGGATGGAATGCAAGTGGCCAGCCAATTGAGCCCAACAGTTCCATGTTGGTAAGTTATATTGGTGTTGTTGTTCGTCAGAATATCCCAATTACAATTGACGATTGGAGAGATAAGGCTTTGATGGATGCAAAAGATATACTGTGGAATGATATACAAGTAACTTTTTTACTCCACTTTTTTGTTACTTATAATTTTTTCCATTGAAATACTTTGCTCAAACTATGTCTTTATTTGGTTTGCAGTCTGCTTTTGATGTTGATGAGGTGAGAAAAACTTACGTGTTTAGAGTTGTCGAAAAAATACATCGGGGATTTAGATCCCATCTGTCAAACTACTACCTAAGAGATCGTGATGGAAATATGAATGTTGAAGCTCCAAAAATATATAAACACTATTTATCAAATGACGAATGGAGAGCATCTGTAGCTAAACGTGCAGACCTTGCGTTTGTGGTAAGTGATTAATTTATTAGCATTTGTGTTTTATTATTCATATTCATAGCGTATCCATACAAAAAATCTCGTATGGGATATGAACATCTAGAGCAAAAAATTGTAGATAAACATCACTTTTATATAATGTGGTACATTATAAACTATAGTTTCTAACTAATATTTTGTTTATCATCTTAACGAATAGCTTTTGTTTATGTCTTAATGAACAGCTACAAGAGACCCAATCCGATCAACCATTGGGTCATTATATTTTGTGGAAGGAGGCTCGTGTAAATAAAGATAGAGTTGTTGATAATGAAAATGTTCAAAAAGTGATACAACTTTGTGTAAGTATATTATCACTTTAATAATTTTTAATATTGTATTTTAAAAATGATATTGAGCTTATCTTTTTAATCCTACGTGTATTTTAGGAGAATCTAGAACAAAGTTCTAAAAATCAAGAGGACAACAAACAAGTTAGTTGCAGGGACATACTCGGTAAAGTATTTAATGTTCCTAAATATTCTGACCGCGTAAGGGGTAAAGGATTTGGCGTAACTCCAAAAAGCTATTTTTCACAAGAGAAACGCCCAAATCCATCTAATGAGGAAGTATTAGAGAAGCTCAAAATCCTAACAGAGCAAGTGGCATTCTTGGTGAAAACGAATAAAGAAATGCAACTTCCTGATCAGCTCCAACGTGAAATACAAATGGAGACTGAAAACGCGAGTTTCAACATTGGTCTTAAAAGTCTTCCCAAGGTAACTAATTACTTAATAATATAAGAAATTCATTCAACCTAATTGTTTCACATACTTATGTATTAACCATTGATTTATGGTGTCTCTACTTGCGAGCTGTATTTATCCTCCCCTACTCATCGCAAGGTTGGAAAAGTAACATTGTACAATAACTTGCGAGAAGTATTGCACAACACTCTGATCCCTGCCGGCCATGTCAAAGTATCACCTGTGATTGATTTTGAACCAAATGCATCGTTGCCTATACCAGACAACGATGGAGATATAAAGTATTTAGGAGAAGCAATAGGTAGTTACGTGGCATGGCCCAAAAATCTTGTTGCCCTTGATAAGGGATGTTTAATTGATATGTATATTTAATTGCACGATATATGATTATGATTGACTATATTTAATTGCTGATTTTTTCCACTGTTAACTTTAATTTCACATTTATTTAGATTCATACAAAGTCTAAAGGGAATGAGAAGAAGATTCCCCACAACGAGTCAGTCACGTCACCAGAAAAGGTTTGTCACATTTATTATGTCAGGATTGTCATTGTTTCATATTCAATTAACTAACAAATTGATTAACCTCATTTTTTCAGATTCAATCAAAACCACCCGCATAGCAAACCTGCCAGAATAAAGCCGCACCATAGCTGGATGTTCGTGGTAAAAATAAAGCTGGAAAACATAAAAAATTTGAGGGTAATAAAGCTGGCAAACTTCAAAAATTGGAGGGTAATAAAGCAACCAAAATTCAAAAACTGGATCAGGGAAAATCAATTGATGCTCCTAAAATAAGTCATCCACGCCTTGCTCGTTTTGGATCGTGTCTTGACATACAAGCAAAAATGAATATGGACAACAACGATTCACGTATCATAAGCATGGAGAAAGCTATTTTCGGAGATGAGTATGAAGAAATACTTGAAAAAGAGTACATATACGAACTTCTCAATCATAAGGAGCTCAGTGTTACTATCATCAGTTTATACATTAGGTAAAATACTTTATTTAAGATAAAAATTACTTTTAATTGCATTTATTGGTAATTAATTTAATTTTATGGTAATTAATTTAATTTGACATTTTTATTGAAAGTTTTTGTATGAGAAGTTGGTGTGCACGCGCAAATTGTCAGATAGATTTTCATTCTTGTCTCCGCATAAGCTTTCAATGTTTAAACTCGATCCAGTTAATGTAAAGAAATATGTTGTAGATATCCTATTGGGAAATAAAGAGAAGGATAAGTTGTTCCTTGCGCCATATAATTCAGGGTAATTATATATTCTTTATTTATATCTTTTTTAATTTATGAGATCTTAATATATTAGTTGTTTAAACAAAATTGCCAACCAAATTTTTGTTGTTGTAGGGCACATTGGGTGCTGTTTGCAATCAATGCGACCTATGAAGTTATATACTATTTAGATCCCTTGCACGACCATTACAACAATCACTCGGATATAATAATCACATTTATTTGATAGTGCTTTACAAGTTTTTCGAGCTCAAAGGGGTGCTACAGTGTCGAAGGAAAAGTCAAATAACATCACAAATAAAGGTTTGAAATATATGCCTTTAAAATTTCATTTACAATCAATGCACAAATATTTGTTGACTGATATGTTTTATTTTATTGTGCCCTCGTCAAACAAACAACATAGATTGCGGGTACTATATATTGCGATTCATGAAGGAGATTGTTGATATGAATCAAACTATAATCCCAGAAACGGTACAGTATTTTCATTATATTTTGATTTTCATATATAAACTATGTATATATTTGATTCTAACTTATTTATGTTCAACTTTTATATCGCACAATACTTTGACAATTCCAGTCCAACATACTCTGAAAGAGATCTAACTGAAATAAAGGAAGATTGGTGTCAGTATGTGATCGAATTGAAAATTATTTAATTTGTTGGGAAATTGGCATGCTACAAGGTTCTGAATATGTAAATTATTTAATACTGGTTGTGAATATGTAAATGTAAAAAATATGTGTTGAGTTGCAAGGTTCTGTTGTGAATATGTAATGTTATATAGTTCTGTGTTGTTGTGAATATGTAAATGTAAAAAATATTTAATTGTGTCAATATCATGTGCTGTTTGTAAAGTTATATGTAAAGTTATATAGTTCTGTTGTTGAGAACTGATTGTGTCAATATGTAAAGTTACAAGTTTGTTGTTGTTACTGTTTAAATGAAAAATTAAGTAATTGTGTCAATATCATGTGTTGGATGAAAATGATTTTGGAAAAAAAGATAAAAGACATTTTAAAAAAATTCCAACAAAAACTTGTTTATACAAACAAAATTTATTTTAAAAATTCCATTTACAGTGTTTTTTAATTAAACAAGAATAAGAATGCACCTATTACAACGTTTTTTTTGAAAAAACGCTGTAAAACGTGCATAAGAATATACCTATTACATCGCTTTTTTTTGAAAAAGTGCTATAAAACGTACATAAGAATGCACCTATTACAGCGCTTTTTGAAAAAGCGCTGTTGTAACATCGTCTAAATTTATTAAATAAAAATAAATTAGAACCTATCAATATTATTCAATATTAAATCATGTGTGATAATTATTTGTCTTGTTCGATTTATGTAGTTGATAAAGTTATTAGTAAGAATTATTTAATCAATGGGGAGTTTAAATATATACATATGTAGATGTGTTTTTCTAGTGCAAGAAGAATTTGGGCTAAGGGTTTGAGGCTTAGTGGGACCCAACCCACTTGAATGAGTATAAATTTGGGCTATGTGTTTGTGGCTTGATTTTTATGATCAAGGTTAACAAAAAAAATAAAGAGTGACATTTTATCCCTCTTATCCTTCATTTAGGCCCAACATTATCTCACCAGCAATTTCTGTATACTCACTAATAATAAACAAAAACAAATACCGAAACCCTAGCCACCATCACCTTCACACCTCCTTTTCTTCGTGTATCCAAAGCATGGAACTTCTTTTCCTTGTGAACAACTTCGTGGGGCTTAAAGTTTTGTACAAGGAAAAAAAGCGGCCAAGGTAAGGGCTTTTCCCCACACAAATTATAGTTAGGCCGTTGGTTGGATGACATGAAATAAATAATCGTGATTACTTTTATTTTAAAAGGAATAAATGTACACTTATGGATTAAAATAATAAAACCCCAATTTTTGTTGAGATTGAATTGTAATATATGACTTCTATGGAGTAAAGTTTGAATTTTTATCTTATATGTGATAAAGTTTTAACTTTTATTATGTATATGAGTTGGAGGTTGAATTTTTTGTTATATATGTTAAAGTGTTAATTTTTAACAGAAAGATGCATATGTGTTCTAGTGATATGTGAATATGTGATGATTTTAAAAAGTAATTTTGAATGCATATGACATGATTCTTAGTGGGCTGTGTGGGAATATATTTCTTTAATACTATATCATCATGTCATGGCATGGCATATGCATCTTCGTGGGAGTTGCTGTAGTGGCAGGTTTGTTTTTCCCATTGGTATGGGTGACCTTTTTGTGTGGAAGTTGCCTTAGTGGCAGGTTTATATCCGGTTCATATAGTTTTAGGAACATGCATTTTGCATATGTTTTGATATAAAATTTACCGCTTTGCACATTTTTTTTCTTTTAAATTGGAAGTTTTTACTTTTATATATTTTGTGTTATTCTTCTATATGTCTAGCTTTATTTTGATGTGGATGATGGAAAAAACTGACCCTTACAACAACATTTTAGGTACTAATGAGTTCAAGGAGATTCAAGATTACTTAATGAATATTGACGTGTGGCGAACGTGGGGTAAACATGGGTGTTTTTCTCAAGACAATTTGGTAATAATAGAATTGTCCAATATTTCTAAGTTCTTTTTAATCTTTTGTCACAAACTTTTAATATGTACTAGAATTGTCGCATATATTTTAATTGTTAATTATTTGTTAAGTGTTAATTGTTTGTTTTTTTTTTTTTC
>JBBPBP010009779.1:34288059-34300685 GCA_037974735.1 Cicer chorassanicum
AAACGCAGAAGAAAATATCACATTAATTACCAACTCACATATACACGTAAAATCGCCTAAATCTTATTTTATAAAATATTTACAATAAAATACTATTATTTTTAGAAAAATATATAAAATAACAAAATATAATATTTATTATTTACATCATTCATTTAGTCAAATATGTACAAGATTAACACATAGTTGAAAATACACATATAAAGAAAATTAATCATAAAAATAATTAACATGTATTCTAAAATAATTATAGCACCAAATTAATTATCTAAAATCCTATTTAATTAATAAAAGAGTTTATATTTAAAATTTGGGGTGTTACACTATATATTGAGAATTTTCTTTCCTTTCTGGGCATGTAGTATTTTCAGATAGAATCAGAAATGTAAACACTTTTTATTTTTAGTTCCATGGAAGGCTAATTTCATCAGATTAATCCACGTGTTCAGAGTTTCATGACACCTATAGATTCAAGTTATACCGTCGATTCTGATTCATGATTCTATTTTCGTTTGTTTGATTATATTGATATTCTGATTGCTTAACTTGAATTTCAATAAGATCGATTAAATGTATTTGATAGAATTTGGTTTCGTTTCTAATTTAATTGAATTATAATAATTTTTTGATGATTATGATGCTTAATCCTGTCAACGAAACCGAATTCATATAGGATTGATTACGCTTGTTTGATTAATTCTATAGTCAAATGAGAATAGAATCACGAATTAGGAATTAAACTCATTGATAGAATCTGTGATAGGTCCGAAACTCGAATAAGTGAATTAATCGTTTTGCTGATATGTTCAAACTAAATCATTATTAAAACCCCCTTTATGAATTTGAACTCTCAATTAGGTTAATATTATTATATCAGAAGTCCTTGTGAAACAACTCAAGTTATTACCCCTGTTTACATTTATATTTTCAATCGTATTTGATCCGTGTGCGACAGCGGATCGAATTGGCGCCATTGCCGGGGACTCTCTAATAACAATATTAACTAGTTTTAGAGTATTACTAACCATCCTAACAATTGTTTCTTTATGCTTTGTTGTTCTACAGGTCAGATAGGGTTGTGCTAGCTCGTAGGCACGTTGCTAGTAAAAAAATCCAGTTTTCAGGCGAGTGTCTCGGTGGCCCCGAATCCGGTGTTCAGGCGACTGTATAAGGGACTTATTACGGGATTTGACGCTCAAATTCCCAAATTCCTTCATCTGGACCACTTTTTGAATTTTTTGAATTTTCGATATTCTCAAAAAAATCCAAAAAAATTTGCGTTGCCTTTATTTGATTTTTAGAGATTTTTGGTGGTATTTTTTTATATTTTTTTTTATTTTATTTGATACTGTTTTCGATTTTTCACTTCAATTTTAGAAGTAGGGACATTGTTGGAATTTTCAAAATTGTGATTTTGCATTGTATTGTTATGATGATGCATGACTAGAGCTAGTTCTATAAATCTGCACCCCTTTGACCCTGAAATAGATAGGACCTTCCATTTACGTCGTAGACTTAATAGAGCTACTGTTAGTGCTAACGTGTCAGATAGAGAGTCAGATAGCGATAGTAAAAAAAGTGACATTTTGCTACAAAATATGGCTTATATGAATAATAGAACTTTAAGACAACTTGCTGCACCTGATGTTACTTATAATGCATTGTGTATTGAATATCCTGAAGTTACTGTACCATTTGAACTTAAATCTGGTTTAATACACTTGCTTCCAAAGTTTAATGGTCTTGCAGGTGAGGATCCCCACAAACACTTGAAAGAGTTCCATGTGGTGTGTTCTGCCATGAAACCTCAAGGAGTCACAGAAGATCATATCAAGCTGAGAGTCTTCCCATTCTCACTTCAAGATGCTACCAAGGATTGGTTATACTACCTTCAACCAGGTTTTGTTACAAGTTGGAATGATTTGAAGAAATTGTTTATAGAAAAATTCTTCCCTGCCTCAAGAGCTACTTCAATTAGAAAAGAAATATGTGGCATTAGACAGATTGAGAGGGAATCATTACATGAGTATTGGGAGAGATTCAATAAATTGGTGTCTAGTTGTCCTTACCACCAGATTTCTGATCAATTGCTTATCTAGTATTTTTATGAAGGCTTGCTACCTATGGATAGAAGTATTTTGGATGCTGCTAGTGGGGGAACACTTGTTGATAAGACCCCAGAAGCAACAAAACTTTGATTGAGAACGTGTCCCTTAATTCCCAATAGTTTACAACTAGAAGCAGTTCAGCAGTTTTGACAAAGGGAGTGAATGAGATTCAAGCTTCATCCCACATTGGGGATACAGCAGATTGAATTCGAACCAGAAAGTCATTCAAGAATGATGAAAACAACATGGCAATGATTTCTCAAGTTGAACCAAAATTAATTAAAGAAGCCATAGTTGATAAATCCTGGATGAAGCCATGAAGGAGGAACTGCAACAGTTTGAGAAAAATGAAGTCTGGACCTTGGTACCAAATCCTCAAGATCAAACAATCATTGGTACACGCTGGGTTTTCAGAAACAAATTAGATGAAGAAGGTAAGGTTGTAAGAAACAAAGCACGATTGGTTGCTCAACGTTACAATCAACAAGAAGGTATAGACTACGATGAAACTTTTGCTCCTGTTGCAAGGTTAGAAGCTATTCGTATACTTCTTGCATATGCATCTCACAAACTTGTTAAATTATTTCAAATGGATGTTAAAAGTGCATTTTTAAACGGCCTTTTAAATGAACAAGTTTATGTAAAACAACCTACCGGTTTTGAAGATCAATCAAAACCAAATCATGTTTTCAAACTTACAAAAGCTCTCTACGGCTTAAAACAAGCACCAAGAGCTTGGTATGCTAGGTTAGGTTCCTTCTTAATAAAAAATGGATTTTCGAGAGGAAAAATCGACACTACACTTTTTAAGAAAATTGATAAAAATGATTTACTCATCGTACAAATGTTCACGATATTATCTTTGGATCAACTAATGAAAAGATGTGCGGTGGCTTTCAAAACTAATGCAAAGTGAATTTGAAATGAGCATGATGGGAGAATTAAGATATTTTCTTGGTTTACAAATTAAACAACATGAAAAAGGTATTTTTATTTGTCAAGAAAAATACATTAAAGATTTGTTAACCAAGTACAAATTGAATGAAGCAAAAATCATGTCTACTCCTATGCATCCATCTTCTTCATTAGACAAAGATGAACATGGAAAATCTGTCTCTGAAAAAGAATATAGAGGAATGATTGGTTCCTTGCTGTATTTAACTGCTAGTAGGCCATATATTGTATTTGCAGTAGGATTATGTGCTAGATTTCAATCTGCGCCAAAAGAATCCCATTTAACTGTTGTAAAACGAATCTTTAGATATCTTGTTGGAACTACTGATCTTGGCCTTTGGTATAGAAAAGGTTCTCATTTTGATCTTGTAGCATATTGTGACGCTGATTATGCTGGAGATAAAACTGAAAGAAAAAGCACCAGTGGAGCATGTCAATTTTTGGGTGATGCTTTGATAAGCTGGTCTGCAGGAAACAAAATACTATAGCCTTATCAACCACCGAAGCTGAATACGTATCAGCTGCAAGTTGCTGCTCACAAGTTATTTGGATAAAAAATCAACCTGAAGACTTCTCTATAAGTTACTCTAGTATTCCAATTTACTGTGATAATACTAGTGCAATCAATTTATCAAAAAATTCAATTCAGCATTCTCGTTCAAAACATATTGAAATAAAACATCATTTTATTCGCGATCATGTTAATAAAAAGGATATTGAATTAATTTTTGTTGATACTCAATATGAGCTTGTTGATATTTTTACAAAGCCCTTGGTCGAGGAAAGTTTTAATTCAATCAAAGAAAAACTGAAAATTATGAAAAATCTTGAAAAATCAAGTTAAAACTGCTTCTGCAGAAAATGGAGAACGTTTATCAATCTCCGTTTTTCAGACATCTTTCTGCGTTTTTCAAATCTTCTTCCTAGCCGTCATATTCCTCATGCGCAGGAAAGGCATGTCCTAGCATTAAATGCGCGTGCATCAAGGCTTTCAAAGGTCACTGCCAAGCCGTCAAATTTGTTCCCTTCCTCAACACTTGTCACTTCCCTAGGTTTAATCATCATTATTCTCTCTCTTGAAAAACTGCAAAAACGTGTTGAAGTTATCACAACTGTTCACCTTTCTGAAACAGTTTTCATCCTCTCAAACCTTTGTCTTCCTCCAACTTCATCTTCCATCACTCTTAGTTGTCAACAATGGCTCGTACAAAGCAATCTGCTCACAAAAATGCAAGCACTGACACTCCATCACCATCATCATCCTTCTCACTAGTCTACAATCGTTCACCTTCACCTCCACCCAGGCCAACTTCTCCAAGACACTCATCAGACTCCTCTATTTCTAACTACCTTTCTTCGTCCCCTGAGTCCAACCGTAACACCTCCATCCCTGAACCTATATCTTTTGTTCTTCCTCCTCTTCATTCCTGTCCATCTCCAAATGTTGCTCAAGTTCCTCCTCACTTGCGAACATCCTTCTCTAAACCCACACAAAAATTTGTCAATCCTCCAGCACCCAAAAGACGCTATTAATTGTTGATGTTATATTTATTTATTTTATCATTTAGACTATTCTATAAAGATGATGTATTTTTAGGTGATTATTTTGAAAAATGTTATAGTAATAATTATAGTTATTATTTTGAGTATGAGAGTTTGATTAAAATTAGATTTATCTATGTTAAGGAAAAATAATATTATGTTAAAATGAGTATTTTGATTAAAAAGTTATTTATTTATTAAGGGCTTTTAGAAATACTAGAAAATGAATTTTGGAACGACTGTTTACACCTCTATTTTCTACTTCTGCATATTAATTTGGACTATTACTATTTGGGCTTTTCTTTTCTACACCTGCGAGTTGCTCATTACACTCCACTTCTACCTCATACTTGACTACACTGTGTTGGACCTTACCGTTTGTTTTACTCTTGTACATGTACATCTGCTATCTTCACCCCTACATCTGCAAATAAAAAACAACAAAAACAAACTAACGCGCAGCCAAATCGCAGCAAACCCTTTTTCTCTCAAATTCACTCCCACCAATTATTTGCCATTTAAATACATCCCAACCTCTATCCCACACAAAATCGGCCACTGAATCCATTTTTGCATCAATTTTATCAATCGTTGCTCTGTTTCTTCAGAAATAACTCTGTTTCTTTCCTTGGGCGAGCTGTTTTTGGCCGATTAGGATCACGACATTTGTCGTCTAAAAAAAATGGCATCGTTTTTGGATTCCTCTCGTTGAAAACTTCAAGAAATACTTCTCGGGCTCTGATGAGTCGGTGAGACTTTTTTTGCAGCTTTTTCTAGTCGTTTTACTCCATTTTTGTTCCTAAAATTATTATTAATTATTTAACATTTATTTTTATGCTCCGCATAATTTATCAGTCACATCTCGACGATTTTGTGAACTCGCTCGCTGTACATTGTCGATCTGCAGTTGCTGTTGAAAACTTACATTGATTTCTATGTTTGAGAAAGTGTCTAAATAAAGCAAGGGGTGAGAGAGCGTTTGAATTTATGAGTATAATATACTGTGAGATGAACAAGAAAACTGTAGTTCCCAACAATTCATTCGGGACTCGCTACGTACAGAGTAGCCCTTTTAGAGATAAATTAATTAATGTGAAAATATGAGGATTGTGAGATTAAAATGTTAAATAGAAATGTTTATAAGGTGTTGGTTGATTTAATTTTCGATAATTGTGTGGTATTGGATATTTGATATTATTGTGATGTTGGATGTCGAATGGAATTTTGTGCATATGTTTGATTGGACGAATTTATGTGTTGTGATAATAAAAGATGAATGCATTGTGTGACATATGTTTGTGTGATGATAAAGGTGACGTTTGATTGATGATAGTGATGTTACAAATTTGTGATGAGTTTATATGATGATCATGATTATGTATGATTAATGATATTATAAAATTGTGATGAATATATTGAAGTACCCCATAATTAATGGAGTATCATAGGCCAACGAGGGGAGAAAATAGATATTGAGAATTTTTTAACTGAGGATTATTTTTTCATCATATAGGTATTTGGATGAGGAATTCCTAGGTGACTTGAAGGTAGCATTCCTAATGTCGGGAGCTACCATGCAACACACGTTTACCTCGACTGTCGCGTATATGTGTCTCGGGTTGAGTTGAGGGGATCTATGAGCACATGGCCAATTTGAATTTTCCGTCCAACGAGGTGGTGGCATATTATCAAGTCTCCTAACCAAGTACTTCAGAGTTAAATTGGTACCACATTGTAAAGTAGAGTCTAAGGTCATGCATAACATTGCATTTTCTTGTGATTGTTTTGTTGTGTTATTTTTTAGTTTCGAAAAACTTTGAAAAATCAATTTATGCCATTGAAAATATTACTAGGTTGAGTCACGGACTAGGTCGCTCTCTTTAAGACGTTTCGCGACACTCGTAGAAAAAACAGCCCAGATAAACTGTATTGGAGCTCTACTGCACCGTAGAAAATCGTTCTTGAATTACACCCGCAATATGGCAGTCGGATGGCTGCCGCTCGTAATATGGTACTAAGACCACTCGAAAGAAAAAGAAAAAGAAGAAATAAGAAAGAAAGGGGGAGAAGTGGAGAAAAGCCTCAGATGCGGAGAGCTTTTGGTGTGTTTTTTCAACTGAGGAGAACCCTCTATTTATAGAGGAAATCCGCAACTGGATCAGAAAAAACCAAGGATCCATGAGAATGTGCGCTCCAAGTTTTTGACCTCAGAAAGGTGCGCACAAAACTGTTTGACCACAAAAAAAAATGTGCGCTCCAAACTTAGGGTTTTGGCCGTGCAGTAACAGATGCGTGAGACCAAATATTAGGGTTTTGACTGGGCACACAGACACACAATTCAAGAAGGAATACTGGATCAAATATTGAGTGTTGACTTGGTGGAGGGCAATTACGTTATTAACGTATCAATAAGAGATAAAAATGCATGCATTCATTTAATATTAAATAAATAAATAATTTATTAATTTTCCATATACTAAAAAAATAATACACCACTTAGCCCAAGCCCAACATAAGCCCAGGCCTGGCCGAGCTGACCGGACAAACTCGTGTGTGGTGGTCAATTTTGAATGTGTTCTTCCTCCTTTACAAAATTAGGGTACTCCTTGGGGCACACCCCAAGTTCCATACCTCCAACTTATAAACACTACTAGTGTATGATATCACTCCTATGTGAGACTTCCTTATTTTTCAATTCACAACAACACTAGCTCTCATTAATGTCATCATTATTTCCAACAATCTTCCATTAATATCATCATCATTTCCAACAATCCCCCACTTGAATTTCAAAAAGAAGGTTTCTGATATAGCGTCAAATGCTTCTATAAGATTGTGCATAAACAAAGGTGTCTCTTGACTTGAACCCTTGCATAGCATGTAAGATTCAAATTCAACAAGAGTGACTCGTAGTCTTGAACTCTATCTCTGACATCAAACCTACACACAACCTTTTCATTTGGGTGTACTCTTAAAAGCCCGTGCATTTATGGCCCTGCACGTGTATCCCAGTAAAGGAACGCTCTATCAATTCTACCTTGAAATTCCATAGGAAGCGGCTCCACTTCCACATTCACATAGGTGAGTCTATCAAGAATACTCTTGTAACTAGGTACTCCACTCCATATGGTGTATAGATCTTATTAAGAGTTTTTATTATCTCATCCTTTTATCGCTTCAGGAATCATGTTTCTCTTATATATAATATAGCATGCTCATCTCTAATTACTATGACTTGTTATTACCCATTGAACCTAATTCTTGGGATCTTTAGTCTTTTAGGTCGGGTTACCATCAGAAGTGACTCCTTGATCTGTAGGCAATAGTCCCATCCTCTTTGATGTATTTAAGACTTTCTCTCTAGCTGATCATTTCCTCAAAGGATCTGCTAAATTTTCATCAGTGCGTACATGATCCACTATAACAGCTCCTTTAGAAAGTAATTCTTTAACTATGTTGTGCTTACGACCTATTTGTCGTCTCTTACCGTTGTAACAACGATTTTCAATCATTGCAATAGCCACGACACTATCGCAGTGGATCAACACAACTAGCAATGGTTTTTGAAACATCCTCAAAATTATTATTTAAAAATCATTAGAACCTATCAATAATATTCAATATTAAATTATGTGTGATAATTATTTGCCTTGTTTGATTTTTGTAGTTGATAAAGTTATTAGTAAGAATTATTTAAATGGGGAGTTTAAATATTATATATATATATATATTTTAGTAGAGATATATTATATGTAGATGCGTTTTCCTAGTGCAAGAAGAATTTAGGCTAAGGGTTCGTGGCTTAGTGTGACCCAACCCACTTGAATGAGTATAAATTTGGGCTATGTGTTTGTGGCTTGGTTTTTATGATCAAGGTTAAAAAAAAAATGACATTTCATCCCTCTTATTCTTCATTTAGGCCCAACATTATCTAACCAACAATTTCCACTTTAAATTTCCCTAAGTCCACAATTTCTGTATACTCACTAATAAGAAACAAAAAGAATTCCGAAAGCCTAGTTACCATCACCTTCACACCTCATTTTCTTCGTGTATCCAAGCTTGAAACTTCTTTTCCTAGTGAACAACTCCGTGGGGCTTAAAGCTTTGTACTAGGAAGAAAAGCAGCCAAGGTAAGGGCTTTTCCCCACACAAATTAAAGTTAGGCCGTTGGTTGAATGACATGAAATAAATAATCGTGATTGCTTCTATTTTCAAATGAATAAATGTAGACTAATGGATTAAAATGATAAACCCCAATTTTTATTGAGATTGAATTGTAATATATGACTTCTATGGAGTAAAGTATGAAATTTTATGCTATGTGTGATAAAATTGTAGTGTTACGATGAATATGAAATAAAGTTTGAATTTTTACCTTATATGTGATAAAGTTTTAACTTTTATTATGTATATGAATTGGAGTTTGAATTTTCTTGTCATATATGTTACAGTGTTAATTTTTATGGCCTATATGATATAAAGTTTCTATTTTTATGTGTATGTGGTAAAAGTCATAATTTTTACGATTATTCGTCTATGATTATGTGATACTCATGATAAGGATGTGTTGTATGTGTTCTTAGTGATATGTGAATAAGAGATGATTTTGAAAAGTAATTTTGAATGCATATGACATGATCCTTAGTGGGTTGTGTGGGAGTATATATATGTTTGATACTATATCATCATGTCATGGCATATGCATCTTCGTGGGAGTTGCCTTAGTGGCAGGTTTGATTTCCACATTGGTATGGGTGACCTTTCTGTGTGGAAGTTGCCTTAGTGGCAAGTTGATATCCGGATCATATAGTTTTAGGAGCATGCACTATACATATGTTTGATATACAATTTACCGGTTTGCGCATTTTTCTTTTAAATTGGAAGTTTTTACTTTTATATGTTTTGTGTTATTCTTTCATATGTTTAGCTTTGGTTTGATGTGAATGATGGAATAAAACTGACCCTTACAACAACATTTTAGGTACTAATGAGTTCGAGGAGATTCAAGAGTAGTTAATGAGTATTGATGTGCGGCAAACGTGGGGTAAAAATGGGTTTTTCGAGACAATTTTGTAATAATAGAGTTGTCCAATATTTCTAAGTTATTTTTAATCTTTTGTCACAAACCTTTAAAATGTACTAGAATTTTAGAAATGCGGAAGTGGTTCCCTTCCGTTAGGAATAATTGCCTTTACTTTGTTTTAAATTTTGAATAAATATTTTCTTAATGATATTAAATAACGTGTTTCTTACTAATTATTTAAATGAATAAATGCTAAGTATTAAAAAAAAATCGTAAACTTTTCTAAATAATAAGTATTTTTTTTTAAGTAACGTTTTGGATTAAAAATCTGGGGCGTTACATTATGGTATGAGAGCAATGATTCTCGGACTTTTGGGGGTGGGACGCTTCGTGTATGTCGAATGTATTGTAACGTTGCTTGTGTTAATTGTTTGTTTTTTCTAATTATTGGATGTTACTGATTTTTTTTAAATGTCATTAATTATGTGAATTGTTTGGTTTTCTTTCCTATTATGTATCATTAATTATGTTAATTCTTTGGTTTTCTTTCCTATTAAGTACATAAATTCCTATTATGTATCATTAATTGTATAACCTCCTTTAATTTTCTGATTAAATATATGCCTTAAATTCCTACGAATTGAAAATGTTTTAATTTGATTCAATGTGTTGACACCTAATTTTGTCCGCTTGTTATTTATTTATCTATTTATTTATTTTTTACTTTTTATTAAAAAAAAGGGAAATAATAATAATAAATGTATAGAAATATAAAAATAAAAATAAATAATTAAGGCTTTAAACTTTAAACAATCACATATGTTCCTAGTTTTTTGCCTCTAATTCTTGTTTAGACTCTTTTCTAAAAAATAGAAAAATAAAAAAATATATATATAAAAATATATAAAAAAATAATAAAAAAAATAAATAAACATACATAATTGTATGAAAGAAACTGAAAAGAAAAGGATTGATGGTCATAAAAATCGGTATAATGAGGATCAATTGAATGGATTGATGGTCATAAAAATTGGTATAATGATAATCAATTGAAAGAAAAGAAACTACAAAGAAAGAGATTAATAGTAATAAAATGGTGATCAATTTCCAATTATTCCCTTGTCTTTTGTAACCTACACCCGAAAGACCTATAAATAATCGATAGTAGGCAGAAATTGAGAGCACAATTGAGAGCACCAAAAAAACAAAAGAGAAGAGAGGATAATAGGCAGAAAAATAGAGAAGATAGATTGGAAACAGTAACTAATAATAAACCTCTATAGTGCGGTAAACACTTTCTTTTTTTCTTTTTTTTCTCCTCGTCTATTTTTTTTGACATTATTGTTGTTATAGAGTTTTTTTTACTATTCTATGCACATATGATATAAACAAGATTTTTTTTTCGGTTTCTTGATCAAGCTTTGGAATTAACTAATAAGAATAAAGTCAATTGTTGTATAATCGTTTATTTCTTTATCAAATTTGTGATATCTTATCTTTATTTTGTTTTGTTTCTTGTATTTTAAACTTTTTTTTGGTTATTATCGCCGCCGGTCCGCGCTACATATGCGCCACCAACTCGCGAATCTGCTCTTGAATTTTTATCCTTTACAATTTGTAAAAGTCAAAAAGTAACAAAAGTATTTCCTTAAAATAAAACATACACAAATCAATATAACACATCACTCCTATTATTATTATTATTATTATTATTATTATTATTATCATTATCAATATTACCGTTATTACTATTATTATTATCACTATTATGTTGTTAATTTATTTTGATATGTATATATAAAGTAAAATTAATAATAAAATCAGTCAACAAATAAATATTTTCTACCTAAGAACTACATGTGTTTTGATTTCCCTATTGCACCTAGGGATACGTAGGAGCAAGGTTTTTTCCTTGTCAAACCAAATTAATAAAAAAATACTTTTCCTTCTTTTATTAATGTAAATAATTTATTTATTTTTTTATTATTCATTTTTGGGGTAAAAATAAATGAATAAATAAATAAATAGTTTGTATACAATTAATTATAGGGTAATCGTTTAACGGACGTTGTAGGGTGCTAATACCTTCCCTACTCGTAATCGACTCCCGAATCCGAATTTTTGGTTCAAAAATCATTATTTTAGGTTTTATCCAATTTTTTCATTTGAATAAAATAAAATTGGTGGCGACTCCTTTTTCGCGAAAAAAACTGGACGCGACAGCTGGCGACTCCACTGGGGACTTTCGAGAGTCAAGCCCAATTTAATTAATTGTATATGATTATTTATTATTTTATTTATATTGCCCCAATTGTTTTATTTGTTTTTATATATTGTTAATATAATTATATATGTCTTGTTAATTTATTTTCATTGTGGCTATTTTTATTTATTTATTTATTTTACTATACACTACCGTAATACGACACACACTTATGAGTGGGCTCTATACCCGGGCTGAGTGCAACCTAAGATAAGTTAGAGACTGTGTAATGATAATCTTCTGGATGTACATCCTGTTTGGTTGTCATGAAAGTCTCACCTAGAGTTGACCTCTTCTAGAATATTTCCATTTTAATAGTTTACCTATTAATTGGTTTAATATTTTAGAATTGAGTTGTGTGCTCTAGGAGCCAATTTAGAACTATAGAGCCACCCATAGTAAAGGTTCACATTACAAAAAAAAAACATCAAATAAAAAAGAACCATGTAGGACACATGTATATATGAAAAAACCTACCCTATCTATATCCCATATTCATCATAATGCATTGCATAATCATGCATGTTTCATCTTTTATTTCATTTTACAACATGTTGTTTTTCTTTTTCTCCTCATTTTTTAAGAAAAATTAATTGCATATTAGGAGGTAGTCAAATGTTTCAGTTAAATGCACAATCATTGCATTCATTTTTTTTTTACATTCTCATAACATTTTCCTTCAAGAAAAAAATAAAATAAAAAAAGCAAAAAAAGAAAGCAAAAAAAAAAAAAA
>JBBPBP010009779.1:34310120-34325234 GCA_037974735.1 Cicer chorassanicum
TATTTTTTTATATAATTGTCTGTATGTTATGAATTTAATACTTATGATTTAATAACGTTATGAATTTACTATTATGATGTTGTGAATTTACTACTCGTGATTTAAATTTTTAATAATTTACTAATCGTGATTTAATTTGACGTTATGTAATAATTGTTTGTACATTTATGACATTATCAATTAATTGTCACGAATTCAATTTTTTTTATTTTTTTTATTTTAGAATCGTCAAATGATTAGTTTTATTTTGCTATAAGGTGAAATTATTGTGTATTGATTTGGATTGACTTGTTTGAAAATATACAATAATTAATTGGTCTCCACTTTAATGACGTTATTAATTAGACCAATTGAATTATGATAATTATGAATATTCCTTAATTATTTAATTTTTGTGTGATAATTTAAATTTTTATGACAATGTTTTAAACATTTAACCTTATAGGATTTTAGGATCCCCATAATAGAAAGGAAGGGTAATACCGTAAAAAGCTGTATTAGCGGGATTCTGGCTAAGGAAAGACTTGGTTATTAAGTGGTCCATTGACCCACCTCTCTTTCCTGGGAACCCCTCTAGTACACGACTTACTGTGTGCCCCAAACCTATTCTCCCCATGATAGAAGGGAAAGGTAATACCGTAAAAAGTTGTACTAGCGGGATTCTGGCTAAGGAAAGACTTGGTTATTAAGTGGTCCGTTGACCCACCTCTCTTTCCTGGGAAGCCCTCTAGTGCACGACTTGCTGTGCGACCTAAACCTATTATAGAGTCGTGAATAAAATATTTCCTTACAATCGTAAGGTTATAATTAGAATGTCTACCTAGTTTCGAGGACGAAACTATTTTTAAGGGGGTGAGTATTGTAACATCCTCAAAATTATTATTTAAAAATAATTAGAACCTATCAATATTATTCAATATTAAATTATGTGTGATAATTATTTGCCTTGTTCGATTTTTGTAGTTGATAAAGTTATTAGTAAGAATTATTTAAATGGGGAGTTTAAATATAATATATATATATTTTAGTAGAGATATATTATATGTAGATGCGTTTTCCTAGTGCAAGAAGAATTTGGGCTAAGGGTTCGTGGCTTAGTGTGACCCAACCCACTTGAATGAGTATAAATTTGGGCTTTGTGTTTGTGGCTTGGTTTTTATGATCAAGGTTAAAAAAAAAATGACATTTCATCCCTCTTATTCTTCATTTAGGCCCAACATTATCTAACCAACAATTTCCACTTTAAATTTCCCTAAGTCCACAATTTCTGTATACTCACTAATAAGAAACAAAAAGAATTCCGAAACCCTAGCCACCATCACCTTCACACCTCATTTTCTTCGTGTATCCAAGCTTGAAACTTCTTTTCCTTGTGAACAACTCCGTGGGGCTTAAAGCTTTGTACCAGGAAGAAAAGCGACCAAGGTAAGGGCTTTTCCCCACACAAATTAGAGTTAGGCCGTTGGTTGAATGACATGAAATAAATAATCGTGATTGCTTCTATTTTAAAATGAATAAATGTAGACTAATGGATTAAAATGATAAAACCCCAATTTTTATTGAGATTGAATTGTAATATATGACTTCTATGGAGTAAAGTATGAAATTTTATGCTATGTGTGATAAAATTGTAGTGTTACCATGAATATGAAATAAAGTTTGAATTTTTACCTTATATGTGATAAAGTTTTAACTTTTATTATGTATATGAATTGGAGTTTGAATTTTCTTGTCATATATGTTAAAGTGTTAATTTTTGTGACCTATATGATATAAAGTTTCTATTTTTATGTGTATGTGGTGAAAGTCATAATTTTTATGATTATTTGTCTATGATTATGTGATACTCATGATAAGGATGTGCTGTATGTGTTCTTAGTGATATGTGAATAAGAGATGATTTTGAAAAGTAATTTTGAATGCATATGACATGATCCTTAGTGGGCTGTGTGGGAGTATATATATGTTTGATACTATATCATCATGTCATGGCATATGCATCTTCGTGGGAGTTGCCTTAGTGGCAGGTTTGATTTCCCCATTGGTGTGGGTGACCTTTCTGTATGGAAGTTTCTTTAGTGGCAGGTTGATTTATTGACGTTATGAATTTGCTATTCGTGATTTGAATTTATTTTTTTTATGTAATTGTATGTATGATATGAATTTAATACTTATGATTTAATAACGTTATGAATTTACTATTATGATGTTGTGAATTTACTACTCGTGATTTAAATTTTTAATAATTTACTAATCGTGATTTAATTTGACGTTATGTAATAATTGTTTGTACATTTATGACATTATCAATTAATTGTCACAAATTCAATTTTTTATTTTATTTTAGAATCTTAAAATGATTAGTTTTATTTTGCTATAAGGTGAAATTATTGTGTATTGATTTGGATTGACTTGTTTGAAAATATACAATAATTAATTGGTCTCCACTTTAATGACGTTATTAATTAGACCAATTGAATTATGATAATTATGAATATTCCTTAATTATTTAATGTTTGTGTGATAATTTAAATTTTTATGACAAAGTTTTAAACATTTAACCTTATAGGATTTTAGGATCCCCATAATAGAAAGGAAGGGTAATACCGTAAGAAGCTGTATTAACGGGATTCTGGCTAAGGAAAGACTTGGTTATTAAGTGGTTCATTGACCCACCTCTCTTTCCTGGGAACCCCTCTAGTACACGACTTACTGTGTGCCCCAAACCTATTCTCCCCATGATAGAAGGGAAAGGTAATACCGTAAAAAGTTGTACTAGTGGGATTCTGGCTAAGGAAAGACTTGGTTATTAAGTGGTCCGTTGACCCACCTCTCTTTCCTGGGAAGCCCTCTAGTGCACGACTTGCTGTGTGACCTAAACCTACTATATAGACATGAATAAAATATTTCCTTACAACCGTAAGGTTATAATTAGAATGTCTACCTAGTTTCGAGGACGAAACTATGTTTAAGGGGGTGAGTATTGTAACATCCTCAAAATTATTATTTAAAAATAATTAGAACCTATCAATATTATTCAATATTAAATTATGTGTGATAATTATTTGCCTTGTTCGATTTTTGTAGTTGATAAAGTTATTAGTAAGAATTATTTAAATGGGGAGTTTAAATATAATATATATATATTTTAGTAGAGATATATTATATGTAGATGCGTTTTCCTAGTGCAAGAAGAATTTGGGCTAAGGGTTCGTGGCTTAGTGTGACCCAACCCACTTGAATGAGTATAAATTTGGGCTTTGTGTTTGTGGCTTGGTTTTTATGATCAAGGTTAAAAAAAAAATGACATTTCATCCCTCTTATTCTTCATTTAGGCCCAACATTATCTAACCAACAATTTCCACTTTAAATTTCCCTAAGTCCACAATTTCTGTATACTCACTAATAAGAAACAAAAAGAATTCCGAAACCCTAGCCACCATCACCTTCACACCTCATTTTCTTCGTGTATCCAAGCTTGAAACTTCTTTTCCTTGTGAACAACTCCGTGGGGCTTAAAGCTTTGTACCAGGAAGAAAAGCGACCAAGGTAAGGGCTTTTCCCCACACAAATTAGAGTTAGGCCGTTGGTTGAATGACATGAAATAAATAATCGTGATTGCTTCTATTTTAAAATGAATAAATGTAGACTAATGGATTAAAATGATAAAACCCCAATTTTTATTGAGATTGAATTGTAATATATGACTTCTATGGAGTAAAGTATGAAATTTTATGCTATGTGTGATAAAATTGTAGTGTTACAATGAATATGAAATAAAGATTGAATTTTTACCTTATATGTGATAAAGTTTTAACTTTTATTATGTATATGAATTGGAGTTTGAATTTTCTTGTCATATATGTTAAAGTGTTAATTTTTATGGCTTATATGATATAAAGTTTCTATTTTTATGTGTATGTGGTGAAAGTCATAATTTTTACGATTATTTGTCTATGATTATATGATACTCATGATAAGGATGTGTTGTATGTGTTCTTAGTGATATGTGAATAAGAGATGATTTTGAAAAGTAATTTTGAATGCATATGACATGATCCTTAGTGGGCTGTGTGGGAGTATATATATGTTTGATACTATATCATCATGTCATGGCATATGCATCTTCGTGGGAGTTGCCTTAGTGGCAGGTTTGATTTCCCCATTGGTATGGGTGACCTTTCTGTGTGGAAGTTGCCTTAGTGGCAGGTTGATATCCGGATCATATAGTTTTAGGAGCATGCACTATGCATATGTTTGATATACAATTTACCGGTTTGCGCATTTTTCTTTTAAATTGAAAGTTTTTACTTTTATATGTTTTGTGTTATTCTTTCATATGTTTAGCTTTGGTTTGATGTGGATGATGGAATAAAATTGACTCTTACAACAACATTTTAGGTACTGATGAGTTTGAGGAGATTCAAGAGTAGTTAATGAGTATTGATGTGCGACAAACGTGGGGTAAAAATGGGTTTTTCGAGACAATTTTGTAATAATAGAGTTGTCCAATATTTCTAAGTTATTTTTAATCTTTTGTCACAAACCTTTAAAATGTACTAGAATTTTAGAAATACGGAAGTGGTTCCCTTCTGTTAGGAATAATTGCCTTTACTTTGTTTTAAATTTTGAATAAATATTTTCTTAATGATATTAAATAACGTGTTTCTTACTAATTATTTAAATGAATAAATGCTAAGTATTCAAAAAAAAAAGTTCGTAAACTTTTCTAAATAATAAGTATTTTTTTAAGTAACGTTTTGGATTAAAAATATGGGGCGTTACAGTTTTTCCCATAAAGGGATCTCAAATAGCAAGCATCTCAACCAGCTTGCTTCTTTACTAGCAGTAGCTAGTGCTATCATATCAGACTCCATAGTGGATTGAGTCAATATTGTCTGTTTCTTCGATTTCCAAGATGCAACACCACCGGCTATTCTGAAAATATAACCACTGGTTGCTTTGGAGTCATCAGATAAGGTGTTCCAATCAGCATCACTATATCCTTCAAGAACGGTAGGAAATCTTTGATATTGTAATCCGAGACTCATAGTCCGTTATAGCCATCTCATGACTCTTTCGATAGCGTGCCAATGCTCCATACTAGGTCTACTAGTAAACCTGCACAACAATCCCATGACATAGGCAATGTCGGGTCTAGTACAATCAGTGGCATACTTGAGGCTGCCAATGATGCTCGCATATTCAGTTTGTCTAACACCTTCACAAGTGTTCTTGAAAAGTTTCACAGTTGGATCATATGGTGTGCAAGCAGGTTTACAGTCAAAGTCTTTATATTTCTTTAGGATATTTTCAACATAGTGAGATTGATCCAAAGAAATTCCCTTTTCTGACCTAGTAATCTTGATTCCAAGGATTACACTCGTTTCTGCGAGGTTTTTCATATCAAAGTTGTTACTCAACAATGATTTCACATTATTTGAACCAAATGTGAGTAAGTCGTCTAATAGAGACATATGATAGTGCAAATGACATTTTTAGATTTGTAATAAATACATTTGTCACTTTCATTTACTTTATACTCATTCGACATAATCAAGTTATCAAATTTTTCATGCTATTGCTTAGGAGCATGTTTAAGACCATACATAGACTTATCTAACTTACACACCTTGTCTTTATGTCCATGAATTACAAAACCTTCAAGTTGTTCCATATAAATTTCTTCTTCCAAGTCACCATTTAAAAAGGTTGATTTAACATCCATCTGGTGTATCACCAGGTTATGAATAGATGCAAGTGATATGAGCACCCTAATGGATGTTATTCTAGTGACTGGTGAAAAAGTGTCAAAGAAATCTATATTTTCTATTTGTCTAAAACCTTTGGCTACAAGGCGTGCCTTGTATTTATCAACAGTTCCATCGGGGTTTTAGTTTCTTTTTCAAGATCCATTTACACCTATTGGTTTGAAACCAGGAAGCAAGTCTACTAAATGTCAGGTCTTGTTAGACTTTAGAGAATCCATTTCATCGTTTATAGCTTCTTGTCATAAATCTGCATCCAAGGATGACAGAGCTTCTTTAACATTTGCTAGATCCTCTTCTAAATTATAGGCCATATATTCGGGTCCATAATCTTTAGAAACTCTTATTCTTTTACTCCTTGGAGTTTCTATTTTGCCTTGTTTGTTGTTTTCAGTGCTTCTTGTCGTATGAACTTGACTAGGTTTGCTGCCCCCACTATTTATCGATTTGAAAGGGAATTTTTTTTCATTGAAGTCAACATCATTTGACTTTATGATTACTTTCGCATTTAGGTCATAAAACCTATACACTTTATTGTTTATTGCATACCCAATGAATACACATTCATAGGCTCTACTACCGAGTTTAATTCGCTTGGGATCGGGGATTCTGACATAAGCCAGACAACCCCAAGTTCGAAGATAAGACAAGTTGGGTTGTCTTTTCTTCATTATCTCATAATGAGATGTTTTGTTTTTCGATTTAGGAACTCTATTCAAAATATAGCAAACAGTCAAAATAATTTGCCCCACCAGTGAGATGCAGCACAAGAGTTAAGCATACTAGCAACAACTAGTTTAATAAGAGTTTTATTCTTTCTTTCATCTTTACCATTCATTTCAGGTGAATATGGTGTAGTAGTTTCATGTATAATTCCTTGGGTTTTGTAAAACTGATTAAATAAACTGGAATCATACTCTGTTCCTCTGTCCCTACGAAACCTCTTAATCTTTTTACTAAATTGTTTTTCAATTTCAGTCACAAAGATCGTAAACATGTTAATCGTTTCACTTTCATATGGCAGAAATACATTTTATTGATTTCAACATTTTATTGATTTCAACATTCATTTTAAACATGCCATCAGTGGCGTACCATTTCCCAACAAAAATACATTTTTAGAAATGGTTTACAAATCTGCCCCTATAGACTGAGTAAACCCTGCCTTATTGAGAAGAAACCCAGAAACCAGATTCTTTCTTATTTCTGGAGTGTGCATTACATCCTTCAGAATTTAAGGTCTTTCCAGAGGGGAATATTAGTTCCAAATCTCCAATACCAGCAACATTAGTGGTGTGGGAATCTCCCAACAACACTTTCTTATCACCAGCAGCAGTGTATGTTTTAAACATAGCACGATCATAACAGACATGGCGTGAGGCGTCAATGTCTATCCACCATCCTATTGGAACCAAGTTGGTTTTCAATTTAGAGTTTTAAAGCTAAGAAAAGTATTTTATGAGAACAATATATTTGACTTCATAGAGTATGAAAAAAGAGTAATGTCTTCAAGTTCCAATCTTTGTCAGGCTGTTTGGGAAGACTGGCTTGGAGGGTTAGGTGCTTTGTAATTCACGGTATTTGAATTAGTGGATTAAAGCCTTATGAATGAAGGGACTGGATGTAGCCAAGTTAATGGTGAACTAGGATAAAGCTATGTGTCAAACTATTTATGCTTTCATTGTTTGCTGATTCTGAATCCGATTGCTTCTTATCTAAGTAATCAATAAAAATCAACCAACCTTCATCAAATTGGCAAAAAGTTATCAACTTTGGCAAACACAATTCAACCCCCCTTCACGTGTATGCACATTCACATCCATCTGATCCAACAACAAGGTTGATCTCAGGTATCATAGCAATGAATTTCTCTTTTGTCAAGTTAGCCTGTTGAGCAGGGCCTGGCTTGTTCCTACACTTGTTTGCCATATGACCTTATTTTCCAAAATTGAAGCACAGAAAATGGGCATTTCTAGGAGGTGGATGCTACTTTATAATTGGGACCTTTGGAGGGTTCCCATTCTTGATGTTGTTCTTTAAAGTGCGTTTCTGATTTTTAATTTTTTTGCCGTTTGGCTTCAGAACTGCTCCGATGAATTTCTTCTTTTTGTTATTTGCAACAAGAAGAACTTCATCTTTCTGGTCTTCAGAACCGCTCCGATGAATTTCTTCTTTTTGTTATTTCTTCCTCAATTCTGAGGCGGGTTATCAAACTTTCAAGAGAAAATTCTTTTGTTTAATGCTTGAGAGAATTTTTAAAATCTTTCCAAGCAGGGGCAGTTTGTCAATAATAACAGCAATTTGAAACTGTTCATCGAGGGACATACCTTTAGAGATGATCTCGTGAGCGATTTTCTAGATTTCATGAGACTAAGCTTCCACTAATCTATCATATGTCATCTGATATTTGAGGTAGTGGCTAACAACATACTTTTTGGCTCCAACTTCCTCAGTATCATATTTCTTCTTTAGAGCATCCCAAACCTGTTTAGCAATATTGTTGTTGACACTGTAGTAATCATACAGATCATTAGCAAGTCCATTCAGAATATAATTCTTACATAAGTTATCATTATGTTTCCATTGGGTTAATTAAGCAGTTTTCTTATCCTTTTCTGTTTGCTCAGCTGTTTCAGGAACAACAGGAATGTCATCCTTCAGAACATTGGCAACCTTTTTCGTGGTTAGAAAAAATAATATCTTTTTTGCCATCGTTTGAAGTGACATCCTTCAAACCCAAACGATTTGATGTAGTCAGAAGTAGAAGAACCTCTCCCAATAATTTCGTCGGTAGACATGGAAGTATGAAACGTCTTAAAATTATTATTTGAGTTTCGAAAAACTTTTAAAAATCAAATTATGCCACCGAAAATATTACTGGGTTGAGTGGCGAACTAGGTCTCTCTCTTTAAGACGTTTCGCGGCACTACCCAAATTGTGCAAGGCAAACTATCAACCATGAAGTCCCCAAGATAAAATAGCCCAGATACACTGTATAAGAGTTCTACTGCACCATAAAAAACTGTTCTAGAATTACACCCTCAATATGGCAGTCGAATGGCTGCCACTCGTAATATGGTACTAAGACCACTCGAAAGAAAGAGGGAGAAGTGGAGAAAAGCCTCAGATGTGGAGAGCTTTTGGTGTGATTTTCCAACTGAGGATAACCCTCTATTTATAGACAAAATCCGCAACGGAATTAGAGAAAACCAAGGATCCATCAGAACGTGTGCTCTAAGTTTTTGACCTCAGAAACATGTTCTCCAAACTGTTTGACCACAAAAAAAACGTGCGCTCCAAACTTAGGGTTTTGACCGGGCAATAACAGATGTGTGAGACCAAATATTAGGGTTTTGACTGGGCACACAGACGCATGAATTCAGGAAGGAAGACTGGATCAAATATTGAGTGTTGACTCGGTGGAGGGCAATTACATAATTAGCGTATCAATAAGAGATAAAAACACAAGCATTCATTTAATATTAAATAAATAAATAATTTATTAATTTTCTATATACTAAAAACGCAAGCCCAAGTCCGGCTGAGCCGGCCGGACGAACGTTTTCTGAGGTTGGTTGATTTGTATTTTTGGTACTAGTGATTATAATTGTTAAATGGAGTATATGATTTATTAATATCTTTGCAAAAATAAATATATATGCATGCCTATTTGCTCTGTGTTTGTTATTTGGAGATGACCCTTACTTTAGGACAGATGACATCCCCAATTTGCTTTCGCACCCAGAGGAGTTTGTAGAGCAATAGATGGAGCATTTATTTTATGTCTAGGATTGGTAGTTGTGGTTAGCTTTAGGGACCTTATTTCTACCAGGCTCTTGTTTATATCTTTATTATTTTTCTATTTTGGTACGATGTTTTGAAATCCTAAAACTTGAGTATTCAATTATTTGACTGAGATATTGGAGGATTTTTAATTAACTATGAGTTGTTTGTTGAGTTTACATGTGTGATTTGGTGACTCATCCTTGTGTAGAAGGAATTTAACCCATGTCATCGTCAACAATGACTAGTTCATACTTCTTACTACTAATAGAGCCAGTTTTGACTGAACCAAAAAGATCTATTTGTAAAAGCTCAAGAGGTCTTGTTGTGGAAATAATGTTATTATAAGAAAATAAGCTTTTAGTATCTTTCCCTTTATGGCAAGCCTAACTTAATTGACTTATGCTCAACAGGTTATGTTTTAGTCCTTTAACAAACATAACATTTTTAACAGAAGAAGAAACTTTACCAACTGTACCATGGCCAATTATTCTTCCCTTTTAGTTTCCTCCGAATCTAATTGTTCCTCCGACCTTCAGGGTCAGGTCTTGGAACATAGATCTTTCTGCCGTCATATGTCGTGAGCAGCCACTATCCAACTACCATGGTTGGTGTTTTAACTTCGCTTCTAAGGACATCTACAAGAGGAATTATTTTATCTTTAGGTACCCAAATTTAATTAGGTCCTTGTTTGTTAGTTTTTAAAAGGCTTCTTGTCTTTCCATGTTTTTAGCATACGACAAGAGACTCTGTTGTGTCCTTTCTTGGAACATACAACACAGACAACCTTAGGAGAAATAATATTTTCTGCTGGTTCTTCAAACCCGATTTCTCTTTTTCCATTTTTTCTAACACCATAGATCATTGAAGCTGGCTTTCTTCTATCTATTCCGTTTGCAAGGAACTTTTTTAAAAAACTAATTTGTATTTGATTGAGTTACAGATCTTATCCTCTAAGGGTTTTGAAATGTTTTCATTCAGAGTCACTTTCTCTTTCTTAAGTTTTTCAAAATCTTTTTCAATAGAGTTATATTTTTCAGTCAAATCATTGTGGGCTTTTCTTAGAGTTTTAAGTCCGGTTTGTCCGCGAAAAATGAATCGCCACCTATTTTATTTTATTCAAAGGAAAAATTGGATAAAACTTAAAATAATGATTTTTGAACCAAAAATTCGGATTCGGGAATCGATTACGAGTAGGGAAAGTATTGCCACCCTACAACGTCCGTTAAAACTGTTACCCTATAATTAATTGTATACAAACTATAAATTTATTTATTCATTTATTTTTACCCCAAAAAGAATACTAAAAATAAATAAATTATTTACGTTAATAAAAGAAGGAAAAATATTTTCTTATTAATTTGGTTTGACAAGGAAAAAACCTTGCTCTTACGTATCCTCAGGTGCAATGGGGAAATCAAAACACACGTAGTTCTTGGGTAGAAAATATTTATGTGTTGATTGATTTCATTATTAATTTTACTTTATATATATACATATCAAAATAAATTAACAACATAATAGTGATAATAATAATAATAATAGTAATTGTAACACACCAATATTTTCACATGTATTTTATGTACCAACACCTAAATCTTAGTAATTATCTAGAATTATTATTTAATGATTTATTCTATGTGATCATGTATTAAAAGAAAATATGTCAAGTGTGTCAAAAGTATCTAGAAATATTACTTTCGAATAATCATATTAAAAGTAATATTCCATCATTATTGAAATTGATAATTATGTGTTTTATAATTAAATTCATTTATTGATAAGGTATGTGTACGTTATGTTTTTAATTAGCAAACGTTAGCTAATTTAATTGTTTGAATGTATTTGGTTCTTTTAGAATTATTGTTTTAGAATAATATTTTATTCAAACGATATTAAATAGATTTTATACGATATATATTTGGAAGCTATTTTGACCATTTCAACTCATTAGTTCCAAATTCTTCTCTCATTTATGGTAAATTAAATTTCTATTTTACTCCATTACTTACTCATCGTAAACTTTTTTTTCACTCTCAATTTTAATTTTATTATTTTTATTACTATTCAAAACACCACCAATTCATTATTTTAATAATGGTTTTTAATTTGTCATTCACTACTATTCAATTCATGAATTCTAATTAATACCTTCTATTATCTATCAACATGTTTATTAAAAAAAAGATTTCATGTCCTTCGATCACAATTATTATTATTATTATTATTGCTATTATTATTATTATTATTATTATTATTATTATTATTATTATTATTATTATTATTATATAAGTATGTGATAATTCCCTAAGTACTTGCCTTAGTAATATATTTGTTTTTAATAATAGAATAGAATAGAGTAATAGAAAATGGACATAATTGGGCCTGCTTACACATACATATATATAAACGTATTACACTTAGTAACTAGGTCACCGTCGCTCACAAAAGAAAAAGAAAACGTTGTCGCTTGCCTTGCTCCCAAAAGCCTCTGCTACCCATAGTGGTAGTACCATCTAGAGCAATAACGACACCACACGCAGGAATAGAAATAGGTGAAATCCATAGGTACTATTTATTTTCTTCTATAAGGTTAGTATATTTATGTACCTATTTAGATTTTTATGCAATGCTTTGAAATTAAGTTTGATTTATAAAATTGGACATGTGTCCTTTTTATTTTAATTTTTTTGTAACGATAAATATGCTGATTACTCAAAGTTTTCTTTTTCAGAATACTAATTGATCAAAGTTGTTTATTGGTTGTTGCAAAATCTTAAAATACATGTCTATAACAATAAAATGAACAATTGTATGTAAATAATATTATTATCGTATTGTTCGAGCGTTGTCCAACTTATTTATGTTTAATTTATATTATTCTAATTATTTAATATTTTAGTACTCTAATTTTAAATATGAAAACATAAAATTGTGTTTTAAAGTTCTAACTTTATTTAGGCTATATCGTTATTATTATTATTATTATTATTATTATTATTTTTTAGACTAAAATGTTATAACTATTATTGATTTTAACCATATAATTTGATTTATATAGGTGTATATAATATATATATATATATATATATATATATATATTATAAAATACGTTTTAGATTATATATCACAAATAGTTAATAATTGAATTATATGGGTTCGTCATTGCATATTTATTTAGTTTTTATTAGCTATTGGTCGTCGCGTGGACAAAGAAGAAGATGTGAACCTGTTTAAGGTGTTTGGATTCGTTGTGGCTGTAGAGATTGTTATGTCTAGTGAAAGCTTCAATTGAGGTAAGGGGTGAGATGAGGTTCGATTTTATGAATATAAAATAACGTGAGATGAACGGGAATACCGAAATTCCCAGATATTCATCCGGGGTTCACTACGTACGGTCGAGCCCTATTGAGCAATAATAATTAATTAATAATATATGAATGGTAACAGTGAGGACTAAAATATAATTTAGCAACCTATAGAATTGTTGTGAATTTATTTATAGCAAGATTGCACGTTGAATGATTTTTATGAAATGTGATGCTGATTGTTACTGTATGAATAATATATATTGGAGTGTTCTTGCTATTTGATTGAAATCGTGAAATTATTTGAATGTGCTATATGTTGATTTTTTTTTATTGCGATTGATAATATTGGGATTGTATTGTGATTGTTGATATACATATATAATGATGAATATTGGGAAGTCAAACTGAAATTTATTGAGTTGTGATGATCGAGTAAGTCTGAGATGTGTTGTAGATGTTGGAGTTTGGATTATTTTGTTATCATATAGGGAGGGTCTGACAAACCTAGCGATTCGGGGAAGTACAACTGAATGAGCCTGATCGTGGAGGGCTATAGTCGAACTGTAAGGTAAGACTGATAGACCTTGGGGGTACATCTAGTGGGGAATTCCTAAGTGGATTAGTGGGTTATTCCCTAAGGCCGGGAACTACCGTGCAACACAAGAGTACCCCGACTGTCGCGTATATGTGTCTCGGGTTGAGTTGAGGGGATCTATGAGGACTTGGCCATTCATGAATTGTCCGTCCACTCTTGTAGTGGCATAGTATCAGGCCTCCTAACCAAGTACTTCAGAGTAGAATGGTACCAAATGATGAAGTATAGAGTATAGGACATGCATATCATTTTATCCTTGTAACTGCTTTATTGTGATTGAGTTAGGTTAACCTTTAATATTATGATCTTGAACGTTCTCTTTATTTGTGTTGTTTTGACTAATTGCATTTTCTTCTCGTGTATTTTATATTGTTACATAATTTCGAAACTCACCCCTCGTTGCTTGTGTTTGGCGCTTGCGAGAGCGCAGCTATTTCAGGTTATCGGTTGGTGATCCATGCTCTGATAGGTGATACTGGGTAGGAGTAAATTGTCGTGTTTTGTTGAGTTATGAACTAATTTAGGTTTTGGTAAATTCGATCAATCAATCGTGTTATTTTTTTATCTTTTATTCGGAAGTAGAAATTAATTGTCTCTAAGTTTAGAACATGTTTTTATGTGAGAAATATTTATTTAAGAAAACCTTAGCTATATTTGATATTAAAGGATTTGTAAGTGAGAATTATAATGGAAGCATTTTGTGTAAGTGTGAGTGTGACGTCCCGAACCTTATAGTTTAAAAGAAAATTTTCATACTCTGTTTTAGAACCGCTGCCAGTATCTTTCAAAACTAATGCATATTACTTTCTATTTCAATTTGGGTTTAGGGTGTCACATTAGTGGTATCAGAGCAGGTCTGTCCAATCAGGCCGAGTGGATCGAGTGTTGGTTTTGTGTCAGTCAAATGTCAATCGTGTCTGTTGTGGTTGCTTATTTATATTAATTATTTTCACTATCAAATTTTTATTTTATGTTGTATTATGTGTTATATGCTTTTGTGTAATTAAACATGATTTGTGAAATTACTATTTTACTATTTGTTGTTTGCTTACTCTGATTGTGTTGTGGATTATAATTTTCTACCTAAGTGACTAAATAAACCATGAAATTATTTGTGAAGATTTTAGTTAATTTTAATTGTTGACTTGATTATCTTAATTACTTATTGAGTGGACTTTAGCCTTGAGCGTCTCTTGTTTCATGTGAATAGTTGGAAATATTTTTTTTATTAGCTAGCTATATGTTTTAATTTACTAATTTCATCGAGGTAATCTCAATTATTTATTGATAGATATTACCGGTGATTGTGCGGAAGACTTACTATGATTTTCCTAAAAAAAAAAAAATTAGTAAGTTGTTTCCACCATTAAACTTGATTAACTAATATGTTTATTAGTGATTTTAATTTCCCTTTGAATCCATTTAGTATATCTAAAGTTTAAAATGTGAGCTTTATTTTTAACATTGTTGTTTTAAAGCTTGATTTTGACTTTAAATTAGTTTAAAATATTTAGTCTTGATATAAATTTGTTTAAAATGGTTGATCTAATATCTAATTGATTGGAATATTGATTTTCGTATGAACTATATGTTTAAGACTTCAAATATTGAATTTTACTTGGTAGAAATTATTATTATTTTGTAGAAGCCAAAAAAA
>JBBPBP010009779.1:34332410-34343488 GCA_037974735.1 Cicer chorassanicum
TTTTTTAGAAAAAAGTTAGAACAGGAATTAGAGGCAAAAAAAAAAAAACTGGGAACATATGTGATTGTTTAAAGTTTAATGCCCTAATTATTTATTTTTATTCCCCAGTGAAGTCGCTAGCTGTCGCGTCCGGTTTTTCCGCGAAAAATGAGTCGCCACCAATTTTATTTTATCCAAAGGAAAAATTGGATAACACCGAAAATAATGATTTTTGAACCAAAAATTCGGATTCGGGAGTCGATTACGAGTAGGTGTAACACCCCAAAATTTATAATAAACTATTTTATTAATGAAATATGATTTTAAATAATTAATTTAATGTTAAAATTATTTTAGAATATATGTTGATTAATTTTCTTTATATGTGCGTTTTCTATGATGTTCTAATCTTGTACATATTCGACTAAATGAGTTATATAAATAACAAATATTATATTTTAATATCTTATATATTTTTCTAGAAATAATAGTATTTTAGTGTATATATTTTATAAAATAAGATTTTAAGCGATTTTACGTGAATATATGTTTTCGTAGTTAAGTGTGCACATATTTATATTTTAATTATTTCTAAGTATTTCTTATTGTAGTTATTTATTTTATAAATAATTATCTTCGGATAGTAGTAATATTGCGTTTGATTTTCTTTATTTTTAAATAGTTGTTATGTGATGATGATTTTATACGTATTTATTATGATTTAGTATTTAATATAAAGTATTGCTGTTATATTTATTTATTATATAATTTAAAATATTTTTTTAACGAAGGTAGTAATTTAACGTGAGTATTTGGAAAAATAAGTATAATTATAGTGATTAATTTGAATATGCGAGTTTTGATTATTAATGCATTTTATTTTATAAAATATTAGTTTTAAATTGTGTTAAAAAAATAGTATTGGTAATTATTTGTTTCATTTAAAATAAATAAATCAACAAAAGAAAGGAGTAAATGTGTTTTATGGGTTAAGCCTATATGCAAAAGTAAACTATAATTAAATAATTAAAAAAAAAAGAATTGAATTGAATTGAAAAGAGAAAGAAGTAGAAAGAGAGATGAGCCGTAGGTTAAGAAACGGCAGCCGCAAAATTGAGAGAAAAGGAAGAAAATTGGTACCCATCATCGATAACTGTCTCAGAAAATTTTCTCCGTTTCCGCCCAAATTTCAGTATGTTGTTATACATTTAGTTAGTCAATTAAATACACTTTTCCAGATTTTTAACCATCCCAATTTCTCTATAAAATACCCGACTTCTTCGTTTGTGGAATTCCTTGTTTTGCACCATTCTTCTTCAACGTAACTCCGATTTGAGTGAAACCAACGCCAAAACGACCGTGTGAAAAGTGACTATATTATCCACTGATTGGTTTTTTGAATTATGGTAATTTTTCTTGACCAAATTTCGAATTTAGCTTTTAGAGTAGTTTCTCATAATTTATTTTTGACGTTTACCCATAAATTGTCGAGTTAGATCGATTGAAGGACACAGAGTCAAAGAACAAATATTATTTGCTCGTGGAATCTTATTCGTGTGTAAAAGCATCGAAATAAGGTAAGGGGTGAGAAAGCGTTTGAATTCATGAGTGTAATATATTGTGAGATGAACGGGAAAACCGTATTTCCCGACGATTCATCCGGGGCTTGCTACGTACGGCAGTAGCCCTTTGAGGGATAAATTAATTAATGTGTAAATATGGAAATTGTGACATTAAAATATAGAATAGAAATAAATGTAAGGTGTTGATTGGTTTAATTTCTTTAAATGTGTGGTATTTGATGTTATTGTGATATTGAGTGTTGAATTAATTTTATGTATATGTTTGATTAGATGAATTTATGTGATATGATAATAAAAGATGAATGTATTCTGATAAGTTTATGTGATGAGGTACGGTTGATGATAGAGATGCTCTAAATTTGTGATGAGTTATGTAATGATGATGATGTGTGATTTATAATAGTGATGAAAAGATTGAAGTAACCCCTGATGAAATAATTGTGATTCCAATTTGTGTTTGAGATGATGGTCTTTATGGAGTATCATAGGCCAACGAGGGGAGAAAATAAATATTGAGAATTTGTGAAGTGGAGATTATTTTGTCATCATATAGATAGGGCCTGACAAGCCTAGCGATTCCGGGGAAGTACAACTGAATTGAGCCTGATCGTGGCAGTCTACTATTGAGCCTTAAGGCAAGATTGTTAGACCTTGGAGGTATTCGGGTGGGGAATTCCTAGGTGACTTGGAGGTAGCACTCCAAATGTCGGGAGCTACCATGCAACACACGTTTACCTCGACTGTCGCGTATATGTGTCTCGGGTTGAGTTGAGGGGATTTATGAGGACAGGGCCAATTTGAATTGTCCGTCCACCGGAATGGTGGCATAGTATCATGGCCTCCTAACCAAGTACTTCAGAGTTAGAATGGTACCACATTGTGAAGTAGAGTCTAAGCTCATGCATAGCATTGCATTTTCTTGTGATTGTTTTGTTAATATTAATATGTGTCGTGTGCGATAATAATTCTTCTTAGATGATTTGATGTTATAGTGAAATGTATTGACTTTCCTTGAGTGGTTTTGACTTTATAATGTTGTGTTTTTCTTTGAAGAATGTTTGTCTAATGATACGGTTTATTTAGAATTAATTGCGTGTTCTCCTTACTTATATTATACTATTAATATGATTTCAAAACTCACCTCCTTCGTTGTTTGTGGTTTACTGGCTTGGCCCTGCGTTTGCGAAATCGCAGTTATTACAGGTTAATGAGTCTTGAAGTTCAAGTTTGGGAGAAGCCCTGCTCTGATAGGTGATACCGGGAATGAGAGTCATAAGTTGTATTTTTATTTTTTTAATTAGAAACAACTTTTTGTATGAAACCTTATAACTAGTAAATTTTAGGAATAAAATTAAGAAATTCTAGTTAAATAAAAGTTTATGAAGATTGCACTATTTTATAAGAGGAAAAAAGTTTAAAGCATTCATTTTGAATTTTATTTCCTTGAAAACATATTTATTTTATCCGCTGCAAATTAAAGTTAAAAATTCTATTATAAATCATTATATATTATTTTGGGGTTTAGGGTGTCACAGTAGGGAAAGTATTACCACCCTACCGTATAATTAATTATATACAAACTATTTATTTATTTATTCATTTATTTTTACCCCAAAAAGAATATTAAAAATAAATAAATTATTTACATTAATAAAAGAAGGAAAAATATTTTTTTTATTAATTTGGTTTGACAAGGAAAAAACTTGCTCCTACGTATCCCCAGGTGCAATGCAGAAATCAAAACAAACGTAGTTCTTGGGTAGAAAATATTTATGTGTTGATTGATTTTATTATTAATTTTACTTTATATATATAAATATCAAAATAAATTAACAACATAATAGTGATAATAATAATAATAATAATAATAATAATAATAATAATAACAATAATAACAATAATAACGAAAAAAAGAGGTGAGATGTTTGTTCACAGATTGTATCTTTTTATTTTTGTTTTAAAGAAAAATTAATTTTTGTTAAAAAAACAACGTAACAAAAATGTAATAATAACGAAAAAAAGAGGTGAGATGTGGCGCGGCGAGCGATGATGAATTTCATCCGGCGGCAGCGACTATTAATTCTAATCCTAAGGGAAAACTATTTATTTGTTGTTATGAGTTTTTTTGTTATTTTGATGAACACGTGATATGAGCGATAAATTCAATATTACGATATGGTAAAATTTTTTGTCTTGGTAATTGGTTTATAAACATCAATTAGTTATATTTTTCTAGCATTTTGTGTTGCAAAGAAAACAATTTTAAGAACAAACAACTTAGAAAAATGAAAAGCTTAACACATGAGTTTATTTTTGTATAAATAGAAAAAGAGAAAGAAAAAAAGAACATTTTTTAAAGGGATGCATTACAAAGACTAATAAGAAGAAATTAGAGAAGTGATACCTTACTACTGAAGTGGTTTCTTGCTTGACTGATTTTCCCTAAGACCAGATTCTGTACTCCTCTTTTGTAACACACCAATTTCACATTTTCTTATTTTAATAGTAGGATGATACACGATTATTATTATATGAGCGTTAATATGTGTCCTAATTTCTTTATGTGTGTCTTGTGTGTTTGCCTTAGTAATTGATTTAAATCATTAATATTAATTATAATTAACTTACAAAAATTAAAATAAAATAAAATATATATATATATATATATATATATATATATTTAAAAAAAATTAATACAAGGAGTGAATTTGTGAATTTGTGTTAGAATGGATTTATAATAATAATTGTTACCTTTAGCACTAGTAGAATGGATTTTTAATAATAATAATAATAATAATGATAATAATAATAATAATAATAATAATAATAATAATAATAATAATAATAATAATAATAATAATAATAATAATAATAATAATAATAATATTAGGAATAAGGTGAAACCTAGCTGCCTATATTTATATATATGCCCAAACCTGCGTGATTACTGTGCTAATAGAAGACTAGGAGGAAACAAGGGATAGCTCTGCCGATAGCCGCAAATCAGAGACGGTGGTTGGCGAAGACGCGACACGTTAAATCAGCGGATCGACTTCGTTGGAAGAAATCTTCAGCTAAGGTAAGGGGAGAGATGAGGTTCGACTTTATGAATATAAAATAACGTGAGATGAACGGGAATACCGAAATTCCCAGATATTCATCCGGGACTCACTACGTACGGTCGAGCCCTATTGAGCAATAATAATTAATTAATAATATACGAATGGTAATAGTGAGGACTAAAATATAATTTAGAAACCTATAGAATTGTGTGAATTTATTTATTGCAAGATTGCATGTTGAATGATTTTATGAAGTGTGATGCTGATTGTTACTGTATGAATAATATATATATTGGAGTATTCTTGCTATTTGATTGAAATCATGAAATTATTTGAATGTACTATCTGTTGATTTTTTTATTGCGATTGATAAGATTGGATTGTGTATTGTGAGTAGTGTAAACCAAATATTGGGATTGAATTGTGATTGTCTGATATACATATAATGATGAATATTATAAAGTCAAATTGAAATTTATTGAGTTGTGATGATCGAGCAAGCATGAGATATGTGTTGTAGATATTCCGATGTTAGGATTATTTTTTCATCATATAGGGAGGGTCTGACAAACCTAGCGATTCGGGGAAGTACAACTGAATGAGCCTGTTCGTGGAGGGCTACAGTCGAACTGTAAGGTAAGACTGATAGACCTTGGGGGTACATCTAGTGGGGAATTCCTAAGTGGATTAGTGGGTTATTCCCTAAGGCCGGGAACTACCGTGCAACACAAGAGTACCCCGACTGTCGCGTATATGTGTCTCGGGTTGAGTTGAGGGGATCTATGAGGACTTGGCCATTCATGAATTGTCCGTCCACTCTTGTAGTGGCATAATATCAGGCCTCCTAACCAAGTACTTCAGAGTAGAATGGTACCAAGTGATGAAGTATAGAGTATAAGACATGCATAACATTTTATCCTTGTAACTGTTTATTATGATTGAATTAGAATAACCTTAGATATTATATTATTGAATGTTCTCCTTATTTGTACTGTTTGACCGATAGCGTGTTCTTCTCGTGTATTTTATATTGTTACATAATTTCGAAACTCACCACTCGATGTTTGTGTTTGGCGTTTGCGATGGACGTAGACGAGCCACAAGCTGCAGGTGAAGATTAATGCTCTTGAAGTGTAGGAAGTCGTACTACCCCGAAGACTTCTATTTTCTACCTTTTTGTTAACGTCATTTTTGGAACTTGATTTATTTTGGGAATTTCCGCTCTGATAGTGACATCGAGTTGGGACTACATTTACAATTATCATTAAACTTGTTTATGTGTGTTTCTAAAGGGATTTTGTTAATTACTGCTACGATTACGTGATGCTCTTTTCCTTAATTAGTTTTGTCTTGAATAATTAGTTTTCTTTCTCTGTTCATGAGAGGATTTGACTTTTGCCGGAGCTTTTGACTTTGACAGAGGCTTCACTCAGAGCTTTCTTCTTTTGTCTTGATCTGGAGAGTCAACAAAGTGACTCTTAGTTAACTTTAGTTAGAGGTAGATGATCATTGTAGCATTCTTTTCTTTAATGATTAGAGGATCAATCATTGACTCGTATTTCCTTTGTCTTTAACACATTAAACTAGACTGTAGAATCTCAAATGGTTGTTGCAATGCTTCATATTTCTATATCATGACTTACTCTTAAAATAGAAAGTCATTAATAAAAATCTTTATATTCTAACTTAACATGCACACTTAGCACATTGTTAAGGACCATTGTTCTTATTGTTTTTGTTATCATCAAAACTCAATTAGAGGATTGTAGGTCAAACCACCTTTGCACTAACAGTAAGACTTTGATTGTGAATACTCCCTATTTACATTGCCATGTAAGCATTCAGAAAAGGAGTTTCTTGGTTAATTTAATTTTGTTTACCCTTACAATACTTATGAGCCTCAACGATAGGCTGCTAGAAAGTTGAAGAAAGTCTCTAATGGTGACAACCTGGAGAGGCTAGAGAAGAATACTCAAAGCCTGAAAAAGTTGAGTAAACAATACTTGTATGCAATTGTTGAAACAGTGGATTAAGTTCTTGACTGTACGGAGGCAAAATCTCTTAATAAGGGGAGATCTAGCAGTAGCAAGAGTCTATTGTGAACTAGTATAAAAATCCATGTGTTTCTTCTCTCTCTCTCTCTCTCTCTCTCTCTCTCTCTCTATTATTCTAATCTAAATTCTTTATGATTAAACTTTATTTTACTAAACCTGATTTGTAATATTAAGTTGAACGATTTGGTAAAGAACATTTTTTTAAAGCAATCGAAGTATTTTTCAAAAATGTCAAAACACAATTCAAATCCCAATTTCTTGTGTTTTCTATAACTTTCAGCTATTCCTTAAGTCCGAGAGCTACTATGCAACACAAGAGTAACTCGACTGTTGTGTATATGTGTATTAGGTTGACTTGAAAGGATCTATGAGGGCATGTTCATTCATGAATTGTCAGTCCACTCATGTGATGACATAGTATAATGCCTCATAAACAAGTACTTCAGAATAAAATAGTACCAAATGATGAAGAAGTAAAAAGCATAGGACATGTATAGCATTGCGTCTTTGTGATTGCTTTAATGTAATTGATTTGGATTAACATTTGATATTATGTTCTTAAAGATTTTGAAAGCTATGTTATGATGTGATATTGTGCCAATTTGATTACTTGTTTGTTCTTCTCATTTATCTTATACTATTACATGATTTTGAAGCTGACCGTTCGTTACAAGTTGTGTTAAGTGTCTTCAAGTGAAGGAGAAGCTTTCTCAAAAGACTTTTTATGACTATTCGTCTTTTATTTTGTGACGTTGTCCACTCTGATAGGTGATATCGAGTTGGGATGAATATACTATATTTCACTATTGTACTTGAAATTAAACTTGTAAAACCTTTGATGTTATCAATTTTTAGGTGATAAGCCAAATTTTATTATGTATTTTTCAAATAGTTACACGTGAGTTGTATATATGAACTGTGATATCCTTGCTTCAATTTTTTTGTTTTGAAAACCCACAATTCTAATAGTTTTTAATGACTTAATAATTATAAATGTTAAATAAATCATTTTGGGTGTCACAACATACATCCTAAGAAACTTCACATAAGTTCACCCATCGAAGGAGTGCTCCAAGCTTAACTTCGAGTTCTTATGAGATGGGTTCCTGAAAAGAAGATGCATCTTGTTGGAATAGGTAGTACATATCAATCCTTATAAGCCTTCCTTCAACCATATAGTCCTATACCTACACGGTCTTAATCCCTCTCATTCTGATGTGATTTGGTTAATTCATGTGCCTTTTGCCTAGAGGCGTACTAAGAGTCGCTCATTGTATGTGCCTTGTGCACTGGTGATCACTCTTCATCTTACAGCCTCAGGCGTCACATGCCTATAGGACACCTTAAAACAAAATACTTTAATAGTGACATTTTTAAAATACTTTTCAAAGGAAAATTTGTTGTGGATAAAAAATCACTTAAATAAGAGGGTAAAACTACTTTCAAATTTCATTAAATAAAATTGAAATAATAGTTTAATGTATCACATTGATAGAAATACACACCTCTACTTAGAATAACATAAGATTGATTTATTATAATAATATAATAGAGTAATCTACTCTTTTGTAACAAATACATCGCTAAAATCCTAATTTTATAAAAATTTATTTCAACTCAAGACTCGATAATATACAATTGAAGACTCCCCACCGGTCTCACCTATCACAACATGGGTCACCAAATGACATCCTATAATGCGTTTTCGCAAACACGCACAAAAAAAACGTATGAGGTGAATTTCAAAATCATAATGATAGTATAATATAATAAAGGAGAACAAACAAGTAATCAACATAAAGTCGTATCAAACACATTACAGTATATCAAAATATTCAAATAAATAATATTATGTTATAACTTCAAAATCACTTAAAGAAAATCAATATCTCATTATAATATCAAATCATCTAAGAGAAATTGTTATCACATTAATCAAATTAAAACTATCAAGACAATTCAATGCTACTCATACTCCAAAAAACTATATAATGCGGATATAATACATGCCACAAAGACAACTTCCACACAGAAAATCAGTCATACCAATGGGGAAAATAAACCTGTCACAAAGGTAATTTCCACACAGAAAATCAACCATAACAATGGAGAATGTAAACTTGTCATACAGGTAGCTTCCATGAAGATGCATATGCCATGACATGATGATGTATTATCAAAATGAAATATTCCCCCATAGCCCACTAAGATCATGTCATATTCTTTAAGAGTTACCACCTTATTCAAAAATCACTAAGATCATCATTGCATGTTCTTATCATGAAAATTATATATTCGTAAACAACCATCATAAAAAACAAACATTTCACCTCACATATCATGAAGATCATATTCACAAACAACTATCACAAAGATCAAAGTTTTCACCACACATGTCATCAAAATCATATATTCATAAATTGCTATCACAAAGTTCAAGGCTTTCAGCACACATATCATGAAAATCATATATTTGCAAACAATTATCACAAAGATCAAAACTTTCACTACACTTTTCATGAAAATCATATATTCATAGAAAGTATTACAAAAATCAAAACTTTAATCTGTTAAATTAAAAAAAATTAAACTTTCATCACATGTCACATAGAAAATCAAACTTTCTCGCATACTTCATAAAAATTAAAACTTTCAACTCATAAAACATAAACACTAACTTTCTTCAAATATACCATACATTTGCATAATTTAAATCACACAACATGTTATAAGAGTTTCCAATTCATATTGTAATCTTACAAAACCAAATTTGTCATATTAATTCAATTATTAGTAAATAGGACTACCGTTGTGCGTAGCAAACCCCATATGAATTATAGGGAAATAATGTTTTCCCACTCATGTCAAATTATAATATACTAATGAATTCAAACATGCTCTCACCCCTTACCATATTTTGACACTTTCATACACTAATATGAGTCCACAGGCGAAAATTCTCTACTCTTTTGACTCCTCGTCCTCCAATCGATTTAACTCGACACTTTATAGGTAAAAGTCAAAAATAAAATGAGAAACACTCTAAAAAGGTCAATTTTAAAATTGGGTCAAATTAACCTTTCATAAAATAGAAAACAATTCTGTGAATAATGTAGCCATTGTGGTCATTTTGGCGTCGTAGAACAAAATAGCAGGTTTCACTCAAATCGGATTTACACTGATAAATAAAAATACAAAATAGCAGGTTTCATAAATAGAGAAGTTGGGTATTTTAGAGAGAAAATGAGAAGGCTAAAAATATGAAAAAGAGTGTTAAAATAAATCACTCAATGAGAGAAGCAACATACTAAAATTTGAGTAAAAATAGAGTAAGTTTTCTGAACAGTCGTCAAACACCAAAATCAAATTTGTTTATTTATTCTCTGGTGCGACAACTTTATACACACCGAAATCAAATTTGTTTATTTATTCTTTTCTTTTAACTAGTAAAAAACCTGTGCTGACACACGGGTGGCGCGTCGTTGGTATTTTATATATGCATTGTTTATACATCAAACAAAATGTTTTATTTTATTTATCAATGACAAATATTTGTCACATATTTTTTATATTTATCGATGTCAAATATTTATACCACATTTTTAATATTTATCAATGACAAATATTTGTCATATCCTTTTTTATGTACAAATGATAAATGTTTGTCCTGTGATTTTTTATATTTATCATTGACAAATATTTGTTCCATGTTTTTTAATATTTATCAATGACATAGATTTGTCTAGTATTTTTTTAATATTTATTAATAACCAATATTTGTTCCATGTTCTTTTATTTGTCAATGTCAAATATTTATCCATATTTATTTTTATTTATCATAGATAAATATTTGTCCCGTTTTTTTATGGATCAGTTATAAATATTTATCCAATGTGATTTTAATATTTTCCAATAAAAAACATTTATTCTATAAATTTTGTGTGTTTTATCTAGTGTTTTTGTAATATTTATTGGTGATACATATTTGTCTCGTATATTATGTATCAATGACAATAATGTAATAGATTTGTGGTACATTATAACTATTATCACAAATATACACATCAAAAATAAAATTATTTAACTAACTGCATGAATTTTATTCTAAAAAAAATGAATTTCAAGCGGAAAATACTTGAATTCTTTTGTTGTTTTCCTATGAACAGATATCTTGTTTTTAGGTATGGACTTGGATAATGAAAAAGTATACCTAAATGAAATCAAATTAATACATCAAATACCTTCACATTTTAGACCTTGGAATCTATTTGTTGAGATTTAGAAATTTCATTATGTTACACTTCCTGCATCCACCAAAAAAATGAATAAATAATCAATCCAAATGAGAAAATAACAAAAAAAAAATTGAAATAAATAAAATGACATAAAAAGATGTTTGA
>JBBPBP010009779.1:34343498-34398729 GCA_037974735.1 Cicer chorassanicum
AAAAAGAAGAAAGTGAGAGAAGTGGTGTTAGAACCAAAATGGTTTGAAGAACAATTCTTTATCTTGTTTTTATAATAACAAAAGGTAATTTGTGGGAACAATTTAATGCACTAATGTTTAAATTAAGTGTGTAGTTCAAAGATGAGTTATTTGTGTAGAATATTATACTATATACTATGATTATTGTAAGACCCCAATTTCTCTTTATTTTATTTTAATAGTATAATGATTCACTATTATTATTATTATTATTATTATTATTATTATTATTATTATTATTATTATTATTATTATTATTATTATATGAGCGTTAATACATGTCCTAATTTCTTTATGTGTGTCTTGTGTGTTTACCTTAGTAATTGATTTAAATCATTAATATTAACTATTCTTAACTTACAAAAATTAAAATAAAATAAAATATGTGTATATATATATATATTTAAAAAAATTAATACAAGGAGTGAATTTGTGAATTTGTGTTGCTACACTAATTGTTACCTTTAGCACTAGTACAATGGGTTTATAATAATAATAATAATAATAATAATAATAATAATAATAATAATAATAATAATAATAATAATAATAATATTAGGAATAATGGGAAACCTAGCTGCCTATATATATATATATATATATATATATATATATATCCATATCTGCGTGATTACTGTGCTAATAAAAGACTAGGAGAAAACAAGGGATAGCTCTGCTGATAGCCGCATCCTAAATTGCAATCAGGTACGATTGGTAAACTTCATCAATTTGATTTTGGCAAATACATATGAATTGTTATAGATAATTAGGATGAGTCATACCATGGAAATTGGCACACAATAGCAATGAGTAACCTAATACTAGAATTTGACGTCACCGTCCTATATGAATATGAGTATCGTGTTTTAGACAATTTTATTCTTGTACCAAGAGACACATACACGTTAAGGTGGTCGGTTGAAAGTCTATCACAAACATCATGGAGAGCCACCATTCATAATTAGCAATCTAGGCTATTATTTTTTTATCATCCTGAGAGTAATTTCTTTGTAATTAGGCTAATCACTTTTTGGTTTGTTAAGGATAAACTCCCTTAAAATCTGAAGTTCATATGGTGTATATTGTTATCGGTATTATATCTCTAACATGCCCACCCTAAAACTGAGACCGAGATTTATAGTGAATTATTTTAAACTAAATTGTCAATTAATCTGTCTATAATAAAATTGGACTTCTATCATGCTTGAATATGTGTAGCAATATTTATAACAATATTTAAGTTTGAACATGTATAACAATATTTAGTTCTTCTATCATGCTTAGTTTAAATAAAATATGATATATAGTAGTATGTGTGTTTACTAGTATTAAATATATTTTTGAATTATATTATAATAACAGATAAATTATCTATGCATGATTAATAAATAAATTATTTACCTATTGGAACAAGTAATTAATTTGTTGGTTGTTGCGTTGAATTATTCTCGCTCGTGGACTATTAGAGACGGTGGTTGGCGAAGACGCGACACGTTAAATCAGCGGATCGACTTCGTTTGGAGAAATCTTCAGCTAAGGTAAGGGGTGAGATGAGGTTCGACTTTATGAATATAAAATAACCTGAGATGAACGGGAATACCGAAATTCCCAGATATTCATCCGAGGCTCACTACGTACGGTCGAGCCCAATTGAGCAATAATAATTAATTAATAATATATGAATGGTAACAGTGAGGACTAAAATATAATTTAGCAACCTATAGAATTGTTGTGAATTTAATTATAGTAAGATTGCACGTTGAATGATTTTATGAAATGTGATGCTGATTGTTACTGTATGAATAATATATATTCGAGTGCTCTTGCTATTTGATTGAAATCATGAAATTATTTGAATGTGCTATCTGTTGATTTTTTTATTGCGATTGATAATATTGTGATTGTTGATATACATATATAATGATGAATATTGTGAAGTCAAACTGAAATTTATTGAGTTGTGATGATCGAGTAAGTTTGAGATATGTGTTTTAGATTTTGGAGTTAGGACCATTTTGTCATCATATAGGGAGGGTCTGACAAACCTAGTGATTCGGGGAAGTACAACTGAATGAGCCTGATCGTGGAGGGCTACAGTCGAACTGTAAGGTAAGACTGATAGACCATGGGGGTACATCTAGTGGGGAATTCCTAAGTGCATTAGTGGGTTATTCCCTAAGGATGGGAACTACCGTGCAACACAAGAGTACCCCGACTGTCGCGTATATGTGTCTCAGGTTGAGTTGAGGGAATCTATGAGGACTTGGCCATTCATGAATTGTCCGTCTACTCTTGTAGTGGCATAGTATCAGGCCTCCTAACCAAGTACTTCAGAGTAGAATGGTACCAAATGATGAAGTATACAGTATAGGACATGCATAGCATTTTATCCTTGTAACTGTTTTATTGTGATTGAATTAGATTAACCTTAGATATTATATTATTGAATGTTCTACTTATTTGTACCGTTTGACTGATTGCGTGTTCTTCTCATGTATTTTATATTGTTACATAATTTCGAAACTCACCCCTCGATGTTTGTGTTTGGCGTTTGCGATGGACGCCGACGAGCCGAAAGCTGCAGCTGAAGATTAATGCTCTTGAAGTGTAGGAAGCCGTATTATCTCGAAGACTTCTATTTTCTTCCTTTTGTTAAAGTCATTTTTTAACATAGTTTATTTTGGGAATTCCCGCTCTGATAGTGACATCGGGTTGGGACTACATTTACAATTATCGTTAAACTTGTGTATGTGTGTTTCCAAAGGGATTTTGTTAATTACTGCTACGTTTACGTGACGCTCTTTGCCTTAATAAAAAAATGCTTGGAATTTTATATATTTATTTATTTGAAGGATTTCACTGTTTTAAAAATAAGAAAATTAAATAATTTTTTTTGGGGTTTAGGTATGTAACACCCCTACCCTCCAGCGATATGGGCGATGTTACCTCACGATTTTCTCGCTCCCCCATTTCCCTCTTGGAAATATAGCGAGTTTTTGCCTTCCGTGGGAATCGAGCCCGGTACCTAGGGGATAAGTACCGCCTCGTCACAACAAATAAAATTATCATCACCAATTCAATTGCTGAAATCCATGAAGATTCAAGTTGTATTTCTGAAAGAAAGTACACAAGCCTTACCTTAAGGACACATACCTTACCGTGAAGGACTCAATAAAAGAACATGTTTCCTTACTTTAAAAAATAAGATAAAACGCACAATAATTACACACAACATAATAAGCACAATAACATTCTCAATCATTCAAAATTTATCCAAGTGTTGCGTAAGAAAAATCTGAAAGTAATATGTAAACAAACTTTTGATAGAGATTTTTTAGAAAAACCCAACCTCATTCATTTGTAACCTAGCCCAGTAGTGGATGATTTTCCTCAACGATTTGTGGGTCCAAACTAGAAGTTGAGAAGTCATAATTGGTACAAGTTAATTGTTGTAATTTGGTTTGAATTATTTGAGAAAATCCTTCTGGGTGAAGGGACAAGACGTAGTTACACTTTTGGTTGTGAACTAGTATAAATCTTCGTGTGATTTACTTCTTTCCTCTATTTAATCATTTTGTCCTTTTAAATTACAAGTTTATTAAAAATAAATTATTAAAATTTGTAAAACACAATTAAAATCCCCATTTTCTTGTGTTTTTTCAACCTTCAATTGGTATTAGAGTTTAGTCTTAAAGCCTCAGCACCTTATAGTGTTGAAGATGGATACATTGCTCCTACAAATGATGATGGTACATAAGTATCTAGAAAGAACACAATGTTGATCAGAAGAAGCAATTTAAGATGAATCATTAAGCTTGAACTTTTATGATGAATGCGATCACATTCAAGGACTTCGACAGATTCAGTAGCAAACAAACGGCCAAAAGCATATTTGAAGCTCTAGTTCTAACCTACGAAGGTAGCAATTAGGTGCAAGAAGCCAAAACCAATCTTCTGGTCATAAAGGACAAATTATTTCAAATTGAGGAAGATGAAGACATCAAGACGATGTTTTCCAGATTTTAGACTCTGGTTTCAGGTTTAACGGTGCTGCAGAAAAGCTATTCAACTACGAATCATGACAAGAAAATTCTCAAGAATCTTCCAAGTAAATGGAGACACAAGATCACTGCAATCCATGAAGCAAAGGATCTAAACAGCCTTCGTTTGGAAGAACTAATTAGTTCCCTTCGATTTCATGAGATTGAACTAGCAGAGTGTTGACACCTAATTTTGTCCGCTTATTATTTTTACTTTTTTATTATAAAAAAGGGGAAATAATAATAATAATAATAATAATAATAATAATAATAATAAATGTATAGAAATATAAAAATAAAAATAAATAATTAGGGCTTTGAACTTTACACAATCACATATGTTCCCAGTTTTTGTTTGCATCTAATTCTTGTTCAGACTCTTTTCTAAAAAAATAATTAAAAAAATATATAAAAATAAAAAATATAATAATAATAATAATAATAATAATAATAATAATAATAATAATAATAATAATAATAATAATAATAATAATAACAACAACAAATAAATAAAGGTACATAATTGAATGAAAGAAACTGAAAATAAATGGATTAATGGTCATAAAAATCGGTATAATGAGGATCAATTGAATGGATTGATGGTCATAAAAATCGGTATAATGATAATCAATTGAAAGAAAAGAAACCAAAAAGAAAGAGATTAATAGTAATAAAATGGTGATCAATTGGCATTTATTCCCTTGTCTTTTGTAACCTACACACGAAAAGCCTATAAATAATCGATAGTAAGAGTAGAAAGGGGAGCACATTTTGAGAGCACAAAAAAAAGAAAGAAGAGAGAATAACAGGCGAAAGATGTGACACCCTAAACCCCAAATAAAAAAAATAATTTTTATTTTTATTTTGTTTTCTATTTTTAAAACAATGAAATTATTCAAATAAACAAATATATAAAATTCCAAACATTTTTTTTAAGGCAAAGAGCATCACGTAATCACAGTAATTAACAAAATCCCTTTAGAAACACACATACACAAGTTTAATGATAATTGTAAATGTAGTCCCAACCCGATGTCACTATCAGAGCGGAAATTCCCAAAATAAATCAAGTTCCAAAAATGACGTTAACAAAAAGGTAGAAAATAGAAAGCTTCGGGGTAGTACGACTTCCTACACTTAAAGAGCATTAATCTTCACCTGCAGCTTGCGGCTCGTCTGCGTCCATCGCAAACGCCAAACACAAACATCGAGGAGTGAGTTTTGAAATTATAAAACAATATAAAATACACGAGAAGAACACGCAATCGGTCAAACAGTACAAATTAGGAGAACATTCAATAATATAATATCTAAGGTTATTCTAATTCAATCATAATAAACAGTTACAAGGATAAAATGTTATGCATGTCCTATACTCTATACTTCATCACTTGGTACCATTCTACTCTGAAGTACTTGGTTAGGAGGCCTGATACTATGTCACTACAAGAGTGGACGGACAATTCATGAATGGCCAAGTCCTCATAGATCCCCTCAACTCAACCCGAGACACATATACGCGACAGTCGGGGTACTCTTGTGTTGCACGGTAGTTCGCGACCTTAGGGAATAACCCACTAATCTACTTAGGAATTCCCCACTAGATGTACCCCCAAGGTCTATCAGTCTTACCTTACAGTTCGACTGTAGCCCTCCACGATCAGGCTCATTCAGTTGTACTTCCCCGAATCGCTAGGTTTGTCAGACCCCCCCTATATGATGACAACATAATCCTGACTCCGAATATCTACAACACATATCTCATGCTTGCTCGATCATCACAACTCAATAAATTTCAATTTGACTTTATAATATTCATCATTATATGTATATCAGTCAATCACAATTCAATCCCAATATTTGGTTTACACTACTCACAATACACAATCCAATCTTATCAATCGCAATAAAATCAACAGATAGTACATTCAAATAATTTCATGATTTCAATCAAATAGCAAGAATACTCCAATATATATATATATATTATTCATACAGTAACAATCAGCATCACACTTCATAAAATCATTCAACATGCAATCTTGCAATAAATAAATTCACACAATTCTATAGGTTTCTAAATTATATTTTAGTCCTCACTATTACCATTCGTATATTATTAATTAATTATTATTGCTCAATAGGGCTCGACCGTACGTAGTGAGCCCCGGATGAATATCAAGGAATTTCGGTATTCCCGTTCATCTCACGTTATTTTATATTCATAAAGTCGAACCTCATCTCTCCCCTTACCTTAGCTGAAGATTTCTTCCAACGAAGTTGATCCGCTGATTTAACGTGTCGCGTCTTCGCCAACCACCGTCTCTGATTTGCGGCTATCGGTAGAGCTATCCCTTGTTTCCTCCCAGTCTTCTATTGGCACAGTAATCACGCAGATTTGGGCATATATATATATATATATATATATATATATATATATATATATATATATATATATATATATATATATATATATATATATATATATATATATATAGGCAGCTAGGTTTCACCTTATTCCTAATATTATTATTATTATTATTATTATTATTATAAATCCATTCTAACACAAATTCACAAATTCACTCCTTGTATTAATTTTTTTTAAATATATATATATATATATATTATTTTATTTTAATTTTTGTAAGTTAATTATAATTAATATTAATGATTTAAATCAATTACTAAAGCAAACACACAAGACACACATAAAGAAATTAGGACACATATTAACGCTCATATAATAATAATAGTGTATCATCCTACTATTAAAATAAGATTATGTGAAATTGGGGTGTTACATTTCTCCCCCTGTTGAAGAAATTTCGTCCTCGAAATTTACCTGACGGAAACAGCTCTGGATAAGAATCACGCATTTGACTTTCGACTTCCCACGTAGCACTTTCACCAGTAGCACCTCCCCAGACAACCTTAACCAATGAAATCGTCTTACCCCTTAATTTTTTGATTTTTCGGTCATCGATCCGTAGCAGTAAGGTCTCAAAAGTTAGATTCTGTTTTATTTAGACCTTGTCTGACTCAATCACATGTGAAGGATCACAAATGTACTTGCGAAGTTGAGTCACGTGAAAGACACTATGAAGATTTGAAAGAGATGGAGGCAACGTGATCTGATATGCTACGTTACCAACGCGTTTAAGGATTTGGTAAGGTCCTATAAATCGAGGAGTAAGCTTTCGCATTTTTAATGCCCGACCAACCCCAGTCGTTGGAGTAACTCTCAGAAATACATGATCACCTGCTTGAAATTCGAGATTTTTCCTCCTTTTATCATGGTAACTCTTTTGCCTACTTTAAGATGCTCTCATCTTTTCCTGAATCATTTTTACTTTATCAGTAGTCAGTTGAACAATCTCAGGTCCTAACACAAGGTTATCGCATGTCTCAAACCAACACAGAGGAGTCCTACACCTTCTCCCATACAACGCCTCAAAAGGGGCCATTCCAATAATGGAGTGGAAACTATTGTTATAGGTAAACTCTATAAGTGGCAAAAAGCTATCCCAACTTCCATTTTGTTCCAACACACAAGCTCTCAACAAGTCTTCTAGGGATTGATTTGTTCGTTCAGTATGACCATCTGTTTGTGGGTGGTAGGCTGAACTCATCCTAAGGTTCGTACCTAAAGCGCTCTGTAACCTTTGCCAAAACTTAGAGGTAAACCTAGGGTCTCTATCTGACACTATACTTGATGGGATTCCATGCAACTTCACAATTTCCTTTATGTATATTTCAGCTAACCTTTCCATGGAATAAGTTATGTTTATCGGAACAAAGTGATCAGATTTAGTTAATCTATCCACAATAACCCAAATACTGTCATATCTTTTTGGAGTTCGAGGTAAACCTACAACAAAGTCCATAGAGATGCTATCCCATTTCCATTCGGGAATACTCAAAGGTTGCATCAAGCCTGAAGGTTTCTGATGTTCTACCTTAGACTTTTGACAGGTCAAACAAGCGTATACAAACTCTGCAACATCCTTTTTCATTCTAGGCCACCAAAATATCTTCTTGAGGTCCTTATACATCTTTGTGGCTCCAGGGTGAATACTTAGACAACTTCTATGTCCTTCCTCTAAGATCAAATTCCTTAATTCATCTACATCCGGTACGCAAATTCTATCCTTAAATCTCAAAATATCATCCTCACCAATTTTAAAATCAGGTTCTCTCCCTTGGTCAATCAACTCTAACTTATCTAAAAGGTGTAAGTCCAACTTCTGACTTTTTTTTATCTCTTCTAACAGCCCACTAGTTACCTTTAACATTCCCAATTTAATATTTTCTGGTGTCACTTCACAAACTAAACTAAGGTCTCTAAACTGTTCCAACAACTCACTATGGTTAACCATTAAAGCGGACACACTCAAAGTCTTCCTACTCAAGGCATCGGCTACTACATTAGCCTTTCCAGGGTGATAGTTAAGCTCAAAATCAAAATCCTTAAGGAATTCCATCCACCTACGTTGTCTCATATTCAACTCCTTCTGGTCAAAAAGGTACTTAAGGCTCTTATGGTCACTGAAAACCTCAAATCTAGATCCATATAAATAATGTCTCCACATCTTAAGTACAAAAACAACTGCTGCTAGTTCTAAGTCGTGGGTAGGGTAGTTTCTCTCATGAATCTTCAATTGCCTAGAAGCATACGCTACAACCTTTCCATCCTGCATAAGTACTCCACCTAATCTTGAACCACACGCATCACAATACACTACAAAAGGTTCACTCTGGTTAGGTAACACTAAGATCGGTGCAGAGGTCAATCGTTTCTTAAGCTCTTGAAAACTATTCTCACAATGGTTGTCCCACACAAACAATTCCCCCTTTCGGGTCAACTTAGTTAAAGGTAAGGCCAACTTGGAGAATCCTTCTATGAAACTACGATAATAACCTGCCAATCCTAGGAAACTCCTAATCTCAGTCACTGACCTAGGTGCTTTCCATTCTAAGACACTCTCTACCTTAGCAGGATCAACAGCTATTCCACCTTTTGAAATTACATGTCCTAGGAAACTCACTTCCTCTAACCAAAATTCACACTTAGACAACTTCGCAAATAATTGTTTCTCCTTAATGGTTTGCAAGACTATCCTTAAATGCTCACCATGCTCCTCCTTAGTCTTAGAGTACACTAAGATATCATCTATAAACACAACCACAAATGAGTCTAGATAAGGATGAAAGATCTGGTTCATGTAATCCATAAACACTGTTGGGGCATTAGTCACACCAAAAGGCATAACCAAATACTCATAATGGCCATAACGGGTCCTAAAGGCGGTTTTAGGGATATCAGAAGACTTTACTCGAATCTGATGGTAACCTGATCTCAAATCGATCTTACTAAACACACAAGATCCTCTCAATTGGTCCATAAGGTCATCTATCCTAGGTAGCGGATACTTATTCTTGATTGTCACTTTATTAATTTGACGGTAATCCACACATAACCTCATAGAGCCATCCTTCTTCTTAACCAACAACACAGGTGCACCCCATGGTGACACACTAGGCCTTATAAATTGTTTATCTAAAAGCTCTTCCAATTGCTTCTTAAGCTCAGACAACTCTAAGGGAGACATCCTATACGGTGCCATGGATATGGGTCCAGTACCTGGTACAAGGTTAAGGTTAAACTCAATCTCACGCTCTGGTGGTAAACTATTGACATTTCAAGGAATACTTCAGGGAATTCACACACAATAGGAACATCTCGTATTACCACTTTTTCTTCAAATTCCAATGAGGCTAGGATCATGTATAACTGGGCATCTTCTTTCAAAAGTGCCTTCACTTGGTTGGCGGATATATTGCTAGGCTTCTCCCTCTCTTCTGACTCCATGAATTCGATGGTTTTACTAAAAAAATCTACGCGGAAACGGTTGGCAGATAGCCAATCCATACCAAGAATCACATCGACCAAACGCAAAGGTAAACACACTAAGTAAACTCGGAAGTCCCTCCCACACACATGGATAGAAATGTCAAGACAAACACTAGAGGTATCAACGGAATCACTAGCTGGGGTATTCACAATCAAATCATACTGCAAACGAGACACAGGTAATCCTAAACGCCTAACACAATCAAGGGACACGAAGGAATGAGTGGCACCACAATCAAATAGTACAAATAAAGGAGTATCACTTATGAGACACGTACCTTGGATCAAGTTGTCTTTCTCAGACGCTCCTGCACCACTGAGGGCAAAGACCCTTCCATTGGATTTAGGTCGGCTGGCTTGGGAACTCTGGTTTCCAGACTGTGGAGTTTTCCTTGGATAGGGGCATGCGGGGCTGATGTGGCCCTGCTGTTGGCAATTAAAACAAGTAACTGCAGCATCTTTGCACTCAAATGTCATATGACCCTGCTTACCACACTTGTGACATCAGATAGGAGTAGCTAGATTGCCATTATTACCGATGTTGTTTCTCGAGACTTAACTCCTGTTGTTGCTATTCCCGTTACTAACTCCTCGCCCATTGGGATTTCCTCGACCACATCCATAACTGTAACTGTTTCCATTTCCTCTCCCGTTACCACTACTATTCCCTTTACCAGCTGAAAAACTGTATTGTTGATAATTCAGATGACTTCCAAATTTGCTAGGAGGAAAAGAGTAAGGTTTTCCTCTATTATGATGCATAGGTCTCTTATCCTTCATGGTTCCAGTGTTTCTGTAATGTGCCTTTTCAGCCCGGCTATCCTCATCATAAATCCTACTCTTATTCACTAGGGTAGGAAAATCACGGATCTCTTGCATCCCAACCTGCTTCTTGATCTCTGGCCTAAGTCCCATTTCAAACTTGATGCACTTAGACTTTTCTCCTACCTCTCCATTATAGAGTGAGTAGTACCTGGATAACTCCTCAAACTTAGCGGCATACTCTGCTACTAACATATTCCCTTGTTCTAATTTGATAAACTCCATTTCCTTCCTATTGCGAATGTCTTCGGGGAAATACTTGACTAAGAACATATTTTTGAATACAGTCCAAGTTATTGCAGTCCCTGCATTCTCTAAGCGTTGACGCGCATTATCCCACCAATGTTCAGCTTCTTCTGTCAACATAAAGGTTCCCAAACGCACTTTCTGATCTTCGGGACATGCCACTCCTCTGAAAATTTTCTCAACCTCTTGCAACCACTTCTGAGCTCCATCAGGATTATAGTGACCTTCAAATGATGGAGGGTTAGCCTTTATAATCGATCCATCGCCATGAACTCATTTATTTGCACATTTCCTTGACCACCACTGTAGGTAGTAGCTTGAGCAGCAACCTGTGCAGCTTCAGTAGCAGCTTGCGTAGAGGCTCGTGCAGTAGCTTGAGATTCAGTCAAAGCTTGGAGAGCCTGCACTGTAACTCCAGCCATGGACTCTAGAGCCTCAGCAATCGCAGCGTCATTCCTTCCACTAGCCATCACTACCTACATCAATCAGATAAGCCAATCGAATATAGTGAGACACTAAGGAGAAAGGAACTAAATTAGTTCTATACCACTAACACAATAATGATCATAACAACAACAAACAAATAATAGAGTACACAAGGAAACATAGCAAGCACATAACACATTTACGGTCTGATTGGACAGACCAGCTCTGATACCACTAATGTGACACCTTAAACCCCAAATAAAAAAAATAATTTTTATTTTTATTTTGTTTTCTATTTTTAAAACAATGAAATTATTATAATAATACAAGTTCCCTGTGATTACTCTACATCTGACAAATCTGGAAAATCAATTAATTGTCTAGTCAACGCATCAAGTCAAGACTCTAATAAAAAGTCAAGTTTCTTAAGTCTAACATTTGAACCTAGAACTTTTAAGAAGTCAACATCTCAACATCCTCTGCTCATCAAAGTTATACTTATCCTCTGACTGGCGAAGTGGAGTGACATCGTCTTAAAGTGTCGTCCCCTAGTATACATCCCTCCTTAAATCAAGATAGGTTGAATTAACTACGAAAATATATATAAGCATGTTTTAAAGGGTGGTATGCTTTAAATGCTAACTCAAGATCTCAAATGGTAACATCCTAAATGATTATATTCCTCCAGTGTTTAAATAGAAGCATCTTTCAATATGGGTAGTAGTTGATTCAATGAAAAAGGCAATGTGCTAAGAAGATTTCTGTAAAAAGCCTAGAACACATCCAAAAAAAGAATAAATGAAAAATCTTCTATGTAGAGAGTTATTAGAATTAATGTAAATCAATCAAGTTGTTTTATACATTTGCAATGATATAGGATTTGAAATGTAATATTCTCTAAATGAGAGTTACAATCCTAGAACCCACTTTGTGTCAATTAAGACACAAACTGGAACTTATGTTCATTAGCCCGATAGTGGCAACAACTGTTTTATCCATTAGAGGTACTTAAAGACTTGTAAAAATACTTGTGAACCTCAACAACAGCTAGCCAGAATGTTTAGAAGACTACAAAGGTTTCTAGTGGTTATAGCCTTGAAAGGGTAAAGAAGAACACTCAAATCCCAAAGAGGTAGAGGAAATAATACTTGTATGCTATTTTTCCATAATAGATTTATTCCTGGACTATATTGAGACAAAATTTCACTATAGAAGAGGACTAGATGTAGAAACAGTTTGTTGTGAACTAGTGTAACAATATATGTGTCCCTTCTCTATCAATATTGTGATTTTAATATAAGTTCTTTATGATTCAATTTTATTTTAATTAAACTATTTTATTATCGTAAGTATAATGTTTTGATAAAGAACATTTAATTTATTTACAAATAATTTTTATAAATGGTAAAACAGAATTCAAACCCTCATTTCTAAATTCTTAGAAGTTGGACGAGCTGCCCTCGTTGCGATTAAACATGGCTCTGCCTTTGTGGCTCTACAATCCTTGGCATAATGTTGTGCCTTCGTACAGTTTTAGCAAACATTACTCGTCTTCATACACCTATCCGCAAAATGGCCTTCTTGTCAACAATTATAGCAGTAGTTCTTTGATACCACCTCTTGTTCCTGAATTCTGATTTCCTTGGTAGTTTTGGGCCTGATTTTTGTTTATTGGTCGGCTATAGGGATTAGCCACTTGCTTTCCTATTCATGCAACTTGGCCCCCTAAATTAATGTTTCCTCGATTGGCCTTTCTATTCTTCATGTCCTCAACTTCCCTGACATTTTTCAACCAAAGCTAGAAAACGTAGAATTCCTAATAGTAACAGAAAGTCTTGAATCTAAAACATCAGTACATTACGAAAAATGTGGCACATAAATTGTTCATCAACCTTTTCAAAGAAAATCTTCTGTCCCCCTTGATTCTACAACACGAACCTCTTTTTCCCTTTTCTCTAGATCCAAGAGAGTTTTCGCAACAGTTTGTGCAGCGAAAAATGTAGCCATGTTATTGAAAGCTTCTACCATTTGGTAATCCCTATTAATGTTGGCCCTCGCAACATTGTTCCTTCTTGGAGGCATTGTTTCTTACAAAACCAACATCAAGTAGAAGTTTAATACCGCATAAAATAATTTCAAATAATTCAACTCCAAGATACTAATTACAATAAGGTTCTAAAACTCTACTTTAGACGTGATCAACTGAAGACAACCGAACTCATTGAGCCTAATACCACAATGTAACACCCCACTTTTGAAAAGCGAAAGTGTATTTCTTTTGAAAATATAAGTTAAAGTAATAAAAATTATAGATCCTTTACTATAGATCCTTAAAAACTCTAAAATGTTCTAAAACATAATTTTCTTATAGATCCTTTACTACAACAAGGAGAAACAATAACAAAAGAGAAACAAAATTTTAACATGGTTCATTTTTTTGAAAGAAACATAAAATGTTAAAATTCAAAACTTTCTTTAAGATCCATTGTTACAGCTAATAGATCTAAAACATTAACAAAGAAGCATCAACTTTCAAACATATTTGTTTTTTGAAAAAAACCTAAAATGCTTAAAATTAATATGTTTTTTTAGATTTGGGGTCATAAGGTAAGGATCTACAACAATTGTGAGAAAACAATTTAAATACTAAACCTAACAAAAGATGACAAGAAGAGACTTTATTTCTCTACTTACCAAAGTTTCCAAAAAGCCTGAAGTTGGTAAAACTAATTCACCTCAACTATCCAAGGCCAAATCCTTTACTATCTAAGTGAAGGAAGTGATTATTTCTCCTACACTTAAAGAATTTTTGTGTGTTTCAAGAGAAGATGGGTGTGGGTTCGGCCAAGGAGAGGAAAAATGAGAGTCCAGCGTGGGATCAGAGCCTGCGTTACTAGAAGAGGGGGTGCATATGGTATGGATATAATAAAGAGAATGAGTAAGGAAGAAAATCAATCAATTACGGAAACACCCAAACCAACACATCAACCCATTACTCTCACCTCTTCATTAACTCTTCCTAAATCTTGTAAAAAGATTGATTCCCACAAAATAGAAAACCTTGTTGAGTATTCTTATGTTCCTGACAATGCCCAAATTGCTGAAATCATACCACCTCTTTTGAGCCCTTATAATATCTTTAAAAGACAAAGATCTTTCACCAGATCTATCAGAAACCTAATCGCAATTCACCGTCCTCACATGAAAGAATATATTCAGTCCTCACGACTTGATTAGTGTAGCCTTAGGGCAACAAATGAAGAGCATTATGTTGATTTAGAGATTCCTCAGAATCTTATAAATCATTGGAAAAATGAAGGATACACAACTGTACAATTTGGAGCTGTCAGATTGATCCTTTCTCTCAATGGAAGGAAAAATCTCCTTGTTTTCCATAAGATATCGTTGTTGGACTCTAGCTATCTTCATTATGAAAACGCAATGATCGGAACTGTTCTGACTTCATTACATGCACGAAGTGTTGTTCTCACTATCTTCCCAAACTACAATGTAAGTCTTAATGACAGTACTTTGTCCACAAGACTGAAGGTCCAAGTTCAGATCACCGGAACTCACCACGTTCCAGAAGCCATGTCGGCCACTCTCCATCACCAGATAATCTATCGACTTCAAAATCATTAGATAGATTTACCACTCACAGGATGCTCTTCAGATTCGCTATTGTTAATCACCAATAAAGAAGAAGAGACACCCTCCATTGTCCAAATCCCTAGAAGAATATCAAGAGAAGAACTGGCACAGTTAATTCCTCTTGAATGGATCACCAACTATGAAAAGATACAACAAGATAGAAAGCCAATTCAGTCTCAAGAAGCAACCTTCAGGAGATTGTCTGTTGACAAGACAGTCAAGACAATCTTCAAGAACCCAAACGAAGGAACTAGCTCACCCTCTCCGATCTTCCGAACCTTGATGATCCAACCAATACTCAAGGAAGATCGGTGTCCTATCCATGCGGTTACAATAGATGGAAAACCCATCTATACAGATAAGATAGATGGGCATTTCATATGGGATGTAGATCCCAGTATGTGTGACCTAGACTGTGCTTGCTGTATGCATGATGATGAGATGGATGAAGATGTCATCCGCCATAAGAGGAAAAAGAAAGGTAGGTGTAAACCACCACCACTTCCACAAAGAATGACTGATCCGGATAATGGCTCTTGGGTAGGAATTCGCAAGAAAGCTCATCCTCTCCCAATTTACGAGGAAGCTCTTAGAATCCTCAGAGAAGAAAACCTTGTTCCACCAAATGATCCTAACCTTGTCTCATAGTCTCCCTCAGACCATTATGACCCGATAAAACCTCCCAAAAACATTGAATCAATTCCTTGCTTCATGAGGTCTGCACCAACCTCAGAATACGATCAGCATTTCCATGCTTTAGAAAGAAAAACTGATCCAATCACAAATAGATCATCCAAACATTTCATACAATCCAATGAAGGCCATCTCCTCTGTATCCTACTTATGCTTCATCACCACTAGATTATGCCAAATATATACCTCAATTTATAGACCAAAATCTGCCAGAACTACAGAACCCTCAACCTCTAGGTCCAAAGAAAAAACCACTTGCTTAAGTGTGTCATCCTTTAACTCCCAAGATGTTCCTGAAATACCTCCTCTAGAATTGCAAAGGGAAGAAATTCCCGATAAAAGTTTCCAAGCCATGACAATCACAGAAAACTATGAATTCCTACAAGAAAATAATCTCGAGAGAAAAAGATGATCCAATACCTCTTGCTTTGAAAAAGATGATTCTTCCAAAGATACATCAGTTAATGAAAAGATCTGAATTCTTTTAATTAGTATCAGAACAAGAATCAGAATCTGAAAGGGATTACATGAACATTTCTAGACTTTTTATGGTAAATGTAAAAGAAGAAAGATCATTTTATGAAGAATCACTTGAAGAAAACCTAGTCTTTGGAAAAACAAAAGTAAATAGTGGACCTTGGTTCACGCTTGATGATATACCACCCAGTAGCTGGAGAAAAAGGCTCCTTGAATTTGGTTCCTGGCTTGACACTCAGATGATGAAAACAGGTGCAGACACTTATAAGGTCATTGAAGAATTTTGCTGTAGAATGACAGGCACCTTGAAAGAATGGTACCATAATCTTGGCACATTCAAACAAGATGAATTACACAGATTGGGAAATACTGCTGCTGTCCTTGGAATTCTTCACAACAAATCCATTGGTGATATGGAGATATTTGATAGAAAAAACAGACAACAATTCTTTGAGATGAGATGTTGTTCTCTTAGAGTCAAAGATCTTGAAAACATTATCAAAGAATGACCCATAGATATTATGTCCTCAATGGATTTAATGATCATAGTCTAAAAAATACATATATTTCCTCACTACCCCAAGAACTCCAACTAGGAATCCATAAGATGATAGCAACACCTCAAAAAGATATTAAAGACATAAGTGTCAGCCAGATACATCAAATAACGTTGGAGGCATTGGAAAAGCTATGTAGATTGCACCAACATTTCTCATAAATTGTAGAACAAAAATCCAAATTCACCAAACCATGCAAAAAGCATTATATGGAAATCAAGTGCAAGGATAACAAATGCAGCTGTTCAACAAAAAAGAAGCATCATTGGGGAAGACACACTAAACCTTCTAGAATCTTCTAGAAAGAAACAAAAAAGAGAACTTTGAAGTTCTTTAAAAGAAAGCCATTCAGAGGGAAGAGGAGAAACCAAAGATGTTTTATTTGTGGAGAAAAGGGACATTTTTCTAAGAGATGTCCTAATAAAACCAACAAAGCCGCAAAGTTGATCAACTCTCTTCAACCTCTAGAAGGAGATCTAGAATCCTTGTATTCTTAACAAAGCTCTGCCGATGAAGAAACAATTTTTGCTCTTCAAAACTCTTCCTCAAACGACTCTTCTTCAGATGAAGCATTAGGAGATGATAAATGTTTTTTGATTTACTCTTTCCAAGAAGTAGGAAGTACTCTACCTACTCCTCATCTCCCTTGTGTTGAAATCCATGTCCTCGCCACAAAGTTTTCTCATCCCAAGAAAGTTATAGCCTATATGGATACTGGTGCCCAAATAACAATGATGAACCCAAGCATCCTACCTACAGAAGCATGGGTGAAACATGCTGCATACTTTGTAGCAGCAAATGGAAAAGTTTTCAGAACAGATCTGATGACAAAGGAGAAAATTGGAATTAGAATCTTCCCCGAATGCATAGTTTGGACAAAGGTCATTGGTAGCAGCCTCCCAAATAAAGATATTGTTGTGCGTATGGACAAAGGTCATTGGCAACAGCCTCCTACAGGAATCAAATTTAAATGAGAATTTAAACCTTATTTAGGAATACTAAAGTTGTATTCCATTTCTGAAGTTCCTGCTGGATATGAAGAAATTAAGTCCAAAGTGCTCAAACTTTGTGCATACATTCATGAAAAATTCTCTCATCCAAGACCTTTATGGACAAATAAAGACTTTTTTGTCTAATTTCCTTTCAAGCTCAATGAAGATATCAATCGAACCAAAGCTACTCATCCAGGAATGAGTCCATTAGATTTAGCTTTGCCCCAGGAAGAATGCAACCACTTACTCATCATTAAACATATTCCTCAAAGATGCTCAGATATGTTCCAAGTTTGATATGAAATCAGGATTTTGGAAATTGCGTGTTGATTCTAAGGACCGTTATAAAACGGTGTTTTGCATTCCTAATGCCCAATACCAATGGACAGTGTTACCATTTGGGCTTAAGGTAGCTCCCTCATTATTTCAAAAGGCCATGACTAGAATTTTTGAGCCCATTCTCAATAGTATCCTCATCTATATCGATGATGTGTTGTTATTCTCAAAAGATGAAAAGGCTCATAAATAGTTACTAGGCCAATTTTCCCAAATAGCCCAAAACCATGGAATGATGCTCTCTGAAAAAAAAGTTAATTAGGTCAAACAGAAATCAATTTTTTAGGAATGCATTTCTCTCAAGGGAAATATCAACCTCAACCTCACGTTGCTCAGGAATTGTTAAAATTTCCTAATGAAAATCTCACCATTAGACAAATCCAGCAATATATTGGTATAATCAATTATATCTGGAATTTCATACCAAAGCTTGCAAGATACACAAGTCCAATGTCATAATTACTCAGGAAAAATCCTCCACCATGGGAAACGAAGCATACCGAAGCCGTCAAAGCCCTAAAAAAGATTGCACAAACTCTACCTGCCCTAAAAATTCATGGAAATGGAAAAAGAATTCTACAAACTGATGCTAGTGATCATTATTGGGATGCAGTCCTGATAGAAGAAATTAATGGAGTAAAGCATTATTGCGGTCATGCTAGTTGTCAGTTCAAACAAGCTGAGAAACATTACCATACCACTTACAAGGAACCACTTGCAGTCAAATTGGGTATCCAAAAATTTGATTTCCACTTTAGGGGATATCAATTTGAAGTCCAAATGGATAATTCTTCTTTTCCTAGGATTCTTGAGTTTAAAAATAAAATGCCTCCAGATCCCTAAACTCTTAGGCTCAAAGATTGGTTTTCAAGATATGATTTTACATTAAAACATATAAAAGGAAATCAAAATTTGATTCTTGATTTACTTTCCAGACCTATGAAACCCATCCAGATCATCACTAAAACACAGACCTTTCCATTGATTCTCATGATCAAATCACTACCAGCCCATGCCTCTACGATCACAAATTTTCCTTCTGGAATTGATTCATCATTTTCACCATCCCAACTCAAAGAATACGCCAGAAATAATCTTTTTCATTTGATGGTGAAGATTATGAAAAAGACAAAAAAGTTTCCATACCACTCCCCTTTTCTTCTAGACACACCTTTTCATTTACCATTCATTATAAACCCAAATTCTAAGTTTACTGAAAATCACTTATGGCATATTTGGTGTGCAACTAGTTTGTATGCTATGCCTGTCTTTGTCATAACTGAAGCAATGTACAAACACCTGACAGATCCAAAGAATCACAAATCCTTGATTTGGACAACACTTTGCAACAATGAATTTTGAAGAAAATCCAATGGATATTGATCTTTCAGCAAATCCTAATGAAGAAGTTGTGAGAGAAATACTAGAAGACATCTGGAAATATGAGTCACATTATTCCCATATCTACTTTTCATAAGGATACATGTCTGATCAGAATTTGTCTCGAAGTCACGAGCTTATCTTCAAAGACTAATAAGTCAAAAGAGTCATAATTGTGTCTTGTATAATTATTGTGTGGATTATTGTACTTTTGTCTTCTAGTATAAAAGAATGCCAATAATATGGCATTAGTCAAAAGTGTGTCGTGGATATGTCTTCCATAATGATAAAGCATTCTAATAATGCTTATGGTGGCATGTTCATGAATAGTCTGTAAAATTTCAGTTTGCAATTTCAAGAAAATATTATTTTAGTACTTACATTTATAAAATAAAAATAGAATTGACATAATTAGGAACATATTCAATACATAAAAACTATTAAAATTACTGTTTTGAAAGCTATGAGTCTTACAACTGAACCCCCTCCCCGTGGTTATCTCTTGCTAATAAAACACTAATTACCACTACGCAAAAAATGACATTTTATAGAGCTTATTAAATACAAGCGTTGTTGTATAATATTTTAAAATTCATGAAGGATACAACAACACTTTTTTGACAAGCGTTGTGGCAAAAGCGCTGTTGCAGGGTCATATAGAGTCACATAACGCTTGCACATAATATTTACAACGCTTTTACAACGCTTTTGATAAAAGCGCTGTAAATTGAAGCGCTCTCACATAATGTTTACAGCGCTTTTGGAGAGCTTTGTATACAAGCGCTGTAAAATATAGCGCTCCCACCTTATGTTACATAGCTTTTAAATAGCTTGTTGTAAAAGCGCTGTAAATTACATGCGTTTTCACATAATTAAATGACCTAGTAGAGCGCGTTTTATACAAGCGCTGTAAAAGACTTGCGCTTTCACATAATTAAAGGACATATTAGAGCGCGTTTTATACAAGTGCTGTAAAATCATTCACTTTAAATAAAAATCATTCACTTTAAATAAATAAAAACAAATTTAAAACAAATTTAATACGTTGTCCTAACCCTACGAACCCTCATCTCCTCTACTCTGCGAACCCTCCTCTCCTCTATTGTGCGCCCATCTACTGCTCCTCCTTTAAAAGAAATTGGATACGTTGTCTCAAGTACTGTATTTATTAATTTGTTATTGTCACTAAAACTGATAAATTGTTACATAATAAATCATATAAAATCTATTCTTTTTTGAAATTTGTTGATTTGTTCTGTTTTGAAATCAGACTTGGACCTTGGTTTCCATTTTCCAATATTAGATATGTGTACTATAGATTGGTATAATGTTATCAGTAGCTTTTTATTTGTGTAACTGCATTTATATAGGTCATATAAAATGGACCGGAAATGGATGTCCGCCAATCGATTGTCAAAAGAGTATGAAAATGAAGTGAACAAGTTTGTTGAGTTTGCAGTGAAGAATGCAAAAGATCCAAATCAAATCGTTTGTCCTTGTTTAAAATGTTGTTTTGGAAAACGCGTTAGAGCAGATGAATTGGAAGGACATTTAGTATGGCATGGAATTGATCAAAGCTATACATGTTGGATAAGACATGGTAAGAAAAAAAAAAGGAAACATTAATTTTAAGAATGGTTCGACATATGGTTCAACTGATTTCGACACAGATACATGTGAGCCGGACCGAGTTGAGGAGATTGCAAAAACAGTTGAAGAAGATCTTCGGGATTGTCCTAAAATGTTTGAGAGCTTGTTGAGTGATGTAGAGAAACCATTATATAATGGTTGTACTAAATTCACAAAACTGTCTGCGATATTAAAGTTGTACAACTTAAAAGTGAGTAATGGATGGTCTGATAAAAGCTTCATAGAATTATTAACACTCTTAAAAGATATGTTGCCAGATGATAATGAAATTCCCAGTCGAACCTACGAGGCTAAATGAATTTTGTGCAATATTGGCATGAGTTACGAAAGGATTCATGCATGTCCTAACGATTGCATTTTATTTCGAAACGAATATGAATTACTAAAGGCGTATCCGAAATGGAATGTCTCTCGTTATAAGAAGAAATAATCTACTCCAGCAAAAGTCGTGTGGTATTTTCCTATAATACCAAGATTTAAGTGCATCTATCGCAGTGAAGAAGATTCAAAACACTTGACATGGCATGCCGATAAAAGAATTAGAGATGGAAAGTTTTGACACCCTGCAGATTCTCCACAATGGAGAAAAATTGATCACGAGTATCTTGAATTCAGGAGAGAGTCTAGAAATCTACGACTTGCACTTTCTACTGATGGAATGAATCCACATGGTCTTCAAAGCATCTCACACAGCACGTGGCCTGTGATTTTGGTGATTTATAACCTACCTCCATGGTTATGTATGAAGCGTAAGTTTATGATGTTGTCTCTGTTAATTTCTGGACCCAAACAACCGGGGAATGATATCGACGTATACTTGACTCCTTTAATTGAAGATTTAAAAATTATGTTTAAATTGAGGGCTATGTTGTTCGCCACAATTAATGATTTTCCAACATATGGTAATTTATCAGGATATAGCATTAAAGGTCAGTGTGCATGTCCTATATGTGAAGAGAGTACAAATTGGATGCGATTGAAACATTGTAAGAAGAATGTATTTCTTGAACATCATAGATTTTTACCTTATAATCATCAGTATCGTAGGTGGAGAAATGCATTCAATGGAAAATCAGAATAAGATAAAGCTCCTTTAGCATCGACTGGATATCAAATACTTGAAAAAGTATAAGGTTTGACCAATAAATTTGGCAAACCTTTTGCGGGAGAGCTGGTCAAAACTTGGAGGAAGAAAAAGTCAATTTTCTTTGAATTGCCATATTGGAAGTCATTGTATATAAGGCATTTCCTCGATGTGATGCATATTGAAAAAATGTATTTGATAGTGTTATTGGTACGTTACTCAATGTTCTAAAAAAGTATAAGGATGGCATCAATGCAAGATTGGACTTGGTCGATATGGGAATAAGAAATGAATTGGGTCCCGTAAAGAAAGGAAATCACACATATCTACCTCCAGCCGCTCAAACTCTATCTAGAAAGGAAAAAAATTGTTTTATGTAAATTTCTACACGAAGTTAAAGTTCTAGAAGGATACTTTTCAAACATTAAAAATTTAGTTTGTATGAAAGACCTCAAGTTAAAAGGTTTGAAGACCCATGATTGTCATGTTCTAATGGAGCATTTGCTACCAATTGGTATACGTTCCATTTTACCTGAAAAAGTTCGACGAGCCATAACTAAATTATGTTTCTTCTTCAGGGAAATTTGTAGTAAAGTGATCGATCCTCAGAAATCACCAACATTGCAGGGGGAAATTGTTGTTACTTTGTGTGAGCTTGAAATGTATTTCCCACCCTCGTTTTTTGGTATAATGGTTCACCTTACTTGTCGTATTGTTAAGGAGACACAACTTTGTGGGCCAGCTTATATGAGAGGGATGTGTCCCATAGAATGATTATGAAAATATTAAAAGGGTACGTAAAAAGTAGAAGTCGACCAGAAGGTTGTATTGCTGAACGGTACATTGTCAAAGAAGCTGCTGAATTTTGTACTGAATATCTATCAAATGTTGAATCCATAGGGCTTCCCATGTCTCGTCATTCGGGAAGAATATCAGGAGAAGGGATAATTGGAAAGAGAGTAATGACTACATCAAGGACATAATGGGAGCAAGCACAATTGTATGGTCTACACAATGATGATGAGGTTGAACCGTATGTTACAATACACTTGGATCAGTTATCTAGTTTGAACATGAAAAGGAATCAAAATTGGATAACTCGAGAGCACAATTGAAGTTTTATTACATGGTTAAAAAATCACATTAACTCAAAGTTTGATATAGACCCCGAATCAATTTCATAGAGATTGAGGAGGCTAGCAAATGGTCCGAGTTTACATGTCTTTTCTTACACCGGTTATGTAATTAACGGCTACACATTTTATACCAAAGAAAAAGATGATCAAACCACTATGCAAAATAGTGGAGCCACTCTCGTAGCTGAAGCGATGCATATCTCAAGTGCAAAAGACAAAAACCCAATATATGCAAATCTTTCATATTTTGGGTTGATCGAGCACATATGGGAGTTAGACTACACAATGTTCCATGATCCCATATTTGGTTGCAAGTGGGTTGATAATAATAATGGCATTCAGATTGATGAGACAGGGTTCTTGCTTGTCGATTTTAATAGGGTGGGATACAAATATGAGCCTTTTATTTTAGCGTCGAAAGCTCAACAAGTGTTTTATGCCACTGATCGTGTTGATGATAAATAGTTCGTTGTCCTATTGACCCATAAAATAAATGATGAAGATGTTGGTAATGATCATTTCTTTGCAACATCACAACCACATGAAATTGATTCAACTGATGATGGTTTATATCTTAGAGATGATCATGATGAGGGAATTTGGATTAATCCATCGTTTCGTATCGTTAATGGACAAACAAATGTGAATCCCACCAGGAAAAGAGGAATGGCATCTTAATGTGTTTAATTGTTTTATATAAGCCATGTAATTTGAACTGAGTTCGTTAGAATATCCCAATTACAATTGACGATTGGAGAGATAAGGCTTTGAAGGATGCAAAAGATATATTTTGGAATGATATACAAGTAAATTTTTTACTCCACTTTTTTGTTACTTATAATTTTTTCCATTGAAATACTTTTACTCAAACGATATCTTTATTTGGTTTGCAGTCTGCTTTTCATGTTGATGAGGTGAGAAAAAATTACATGCTTAGAGTTGCCGGAAAAATACACAGGGGATTTAGATCTCATCTGTCAAACTGCTACTTAAGAGATCGTGATGGAAATGTGAATGTTGAAGCTCCAAAAATATATAAACACTATATATCAAATGACGAATGGAGCACTTTTGTAGCTAAACGTGCAGACCCCGCGTTTATGGTAAGTGATTAATTTATTAGCATTTGTGTTTTATTATTCATATTCATAGCGTATTTTTACACGATTGTTATTTTTTTTTATATAGAGTATAAGTACGACAAATCGCGAGAGGGCCAAAAATCCAATGCATCCAAAAATCCGCACAACAAACCTGCCAGAATAAGGTCGCACCACAGCTGGATCTTCGTTGTAAAAATAAAGCTGGCAAACATCAAAAACTGGAGGGTAATAAAGCTACATAAATTAAAAAACTGGATCATGGAAAATCAATTGCTGCTCCTAAAATAAGTCATCCACGCCTTTCTCGATTTGGGTTGTGTCTTGACATATAAGCAAAAATGAATATGGACAACAATGATTCACGTATCATAAGCATGGAGAAAGCTACTTTCGGAGATGAGTATTAAGAATTACTTGATAAAGAGCACATACACGAACTTCTCAATCATAAGGAGCTGAGTGCTACTATCATCAACATATACATTAGGTAAAATACTTTATTTAAGATAAAAATTACTTTTAATTGCATCACTGCCACGTTTATTGGTAATTAATCTAATTTGACATTTTCATTGAAGGTTTTTATATGAGAATTTGGTGTGCATGCGCAAATTGTCAGATAGATTTTCATTCTTGACTCTGCATAAGCTTTCCATATTTAAACTTGATCCAGTTAATGTAAAGAAATATGTTGTTGATATCCTATTGGGAAATAAGGAGAAGGATAAATTGTTCCTTGCGCCATATAATTAAGGGTAATTATATATTCTTTATTTATATCTTTTTTAATTTATGATACTTAATTTATTAGTTGTGTAAACAAAATTGCCAACCAAATTTTTGTTGTTGTAGGGCACATTGGGTAATGTTTGCAATCAATGCAACCTCTGAAATTATATACTATTTAGATCCCGTGCACGGCCATTATAACAATCACTCGGATATAAAGACTATCTTCGACACGTAAGTAATATTCATTTATTTCTTACATATATATATATATATATAAATAATGTGTTTGTTAATGCTATAATAATCACATTTATTTAATAGTGCTTTATAAGTTTTCCGAGTTCAAAGGGGTGCTACAGTGTCGAAGCAAAAGTCAAACAACATCAGATGGATTCCAATAAAGGTTTGAAATATATGCCTTTAAAATTTCATTTACAATCAACGCACAAATATTTATTGACTTATATGTTTTATTTTATAGTGCCCTCGTCAAACTAACAACATAGACTTCAGGTACAATATATTACGATTCATGAAGGAGATTGTTGATATGAATCAAACTATAATTCCAGAAACGGTACGGTATTTTCATTATATTTTGATTTTCATATAGAAACTATATATATATATATTTGATTCTAACTTATTTATGTTCAAATATTATATCGCACAATACTTTGACAATTCCAGTTCAACATACTCTGAAAGAGATCTAACTGAAATAAAGGAAGACTGGTGTTAGTATGTGATCGAACTAAAAATTATTTAATTTGCTGGGAAATTGGGATGCTGCAGGTTATGAAATTGGCATTATTGCTTGGAAATGGTAACAAATTGTACTATTGTGAATATGTAAAAAATATGTAAAGTTATATAGTTCTATTGTGAATATGTAAAAAAATATAGTAATTGATGTGAATATTCAATTGTTGTACATGTTTAAATGAAATTGTTGTTGTTTTGAAATATATGTAATTGGGTGTTGTTATGAACTGATTGTTGTTGTATATATGCATTGATTGTTGTTGTTGTTTTTTAAATGAAAAATATAGTAATTGTGTCAATATCATGTGCTGGATGAAAATGATTTTCGAAAAAAATTAAAAGACAGCGTTTTCTTAAAAAAATGCCATAAAAAACCTGTTTATACAAACAAGCGTTATTTTAAAAATTCCATTTACTGCGCTTTTTAATAAAACTATAGTAAGAATGCACCTATTATAGCGCTTTTGAAAAAAGCGTTGTAAAACTAGTACAACAAGCAGCGTGTTTTGATAAGAGATTTACAGCGCTTTTGCAAAAAAGCGCTGTAAAACTAGTACAACAAGTGCGCTATATATGCACCTATTATACCGCTTTTTTATGAAAAGCGCTGTAGAACTACTCTCAGATAAGTGTTGAGCGTTATATATTACAGCGCTTTTTTAATAGCGCTGTTGTATCTTTTAACAGCGCTAGACACTTCAACGCTTAAAAGTGCTATAAAGGGCTTAAAAAGCGCTGTAAAATGCTATTTTTCGCGTAGTGTACTCACATAATAAGTTATGACACCACCAAAGCCAAACAAAACCTTTTCCCGAACTCTCTCTAATGCGTGCAATATCCCTTCAAGTCAACTTCCAAAACCATGCCATATTAGTAAAAATACCCGAGAAGGTGAATAGAGCAGGCTTGGCAAGCTGTAAAAATAGCTTTCATGGACGACTTATATAATTCAAAGGCGACAAACAAATTTGAGTTAATTACTTGCTCACAAAAATACTCAAACTAATGGAAGTATTTAACCAATAAGTAAATGGGGAATGGTTTCTCTTGGAAAAGGGTTCTATAAATATGATCTTAGAAGTGTTTGGACCAAAAATACATGGAATTGAAAACCCGGTGTTATTCGTGTATATTCTTGAGCACCTAATGATGTTTCAACACTAATGCTAGAGTTTGGCTACATTTTCACAACTTGCCTCACAAGTATTAGAGAATAAGAATCATCTTTTCTATTGCAATTGGAACTGTAACTCCTTTCTCTCTTGAAGAAGCCACCAGAACTTGATCAATTGGCCATTTTGCGCATGTTTTGGTGGACATAGACCTATCAGCACCACTAAATGAACTGGTCCTTGTAGAGACTGAAGGTTTTGTGTTCTTTGTTGACTTCAAGTATGAAAGTCTCCCTTATTTTTGTTCGCATTGCCAAGCTATTGGGTATGCTTTGGACATTGTAGTAAATTGAATGGCAACCCTTTATGAAATGGGAGAAAGAATGAAAAAATACCCATGGCTATAGAGAAAAAAACACAAGGCAAATGAAAAGATAAACCTGTTATTTCTGATCCAAAGAATGCAAGTAATGACACCACCTTTAAGGAGTCAGATTATGAATCTCTTCAACCTGAGTCGCCAACAGGATCAAACAATTAGGATAAAATTTAGTATACAAATATTGTTGACAAACAACATCCACCCTTTGAGGATTTTTGTGTGGTTAACACTAATGGTTAAGTTGATAGAAGTGAAACTCGACTGCAACCAATTGTGGAACAACAAGTAGGTACTGATGATCATCGGATAAAGGATATGTTTTCTAATGATCATTGGAAATTTGTATGTAGGGCTAATATCAACAATTTTGGAAAATGCATGTACATGCAAGGTGGAAAGTGTAACACCAAATGGATCCAAAATTTACTATACTATTTTCAAGTATCCTAGAGAAGACATGGAATGGGTTGTTACATTTGACCAAGATAAATTGCATTTTGGATGTTCATGTTCTGGATGTTCATGTAAAGTTTGACATCCTAAACCCCAAAATAACATTTATAATAATTTATACTAAATTATTTGAAGAAAACTCGCGGCAGATGAAGAAAATCTGTTCAAGAAAATAAAAACTTTTATATCTATTTTAGGATATCCCGTTTCTTTAAATACAGATGTAACAATTCAACTTTGTTCCTCAATTACAATTCAATGAACTTGATTTAACAAAAATTTCTTGATTTAATTCCCAAGACTTACTCGTACTAAGGTTTTCATATAAAATGTCATTCGTAATTACATAAGTAAAATACACTTTACAACTCTTAATTCCCGGTATCAACTATCAGAGCGGGGTTCCTCCAAAACTTGTACTTCAAGACTCATTAACCTGTAATGTGATTTCGCAAACGCATGACCAAGCCAGTCAAACACAAACAACGAAGGAGGTGAGTTTTGAAATCATGTTAATAGTATAATATAAGTAAGGAGAACACGCAATTAATCATAAATAAACTGTATCATTAGACAAACATTCTTCAAAGAAAAACATAACATTATAAAGTCAAAACCACTCAAGGAAAGTCAATACATTTCACTATAACATTAAATCATCTAAGAAGAATTATTATCGCACACCACAAATATTAATCACAACAAAACAATCACAAGAAAATGCAATGCTATGCATGAGCTTAGACTATACTTCACAATGTGGTACCATTCTAACTCTGAAGTACTTGGTTAGGAGGCAATAATACTATGCCACCATCCCGGTGGACGAACAATTCAAATTGGCCATATCCTCATAGATCCCCTCAACTCAACCCGAGACACATATACGCGACAGTCGTGGTAAACGTGTGTTGCATGGTAGCTGCCGACATTTGGAGTGCTACCTCCAAGTCACCTAGGAATTCCCCACCTGAATACCTCCAAGGTCTAGCAATCTTGCCTTAAGGCTCAACAGTAGACCGCCACGATCAGGCTCAATTCAATTGTACTTCCCCAGAATCACTAGGCTTGTCAGGCCCTACCTATATGATGACAAAATAATCTCCACTTCACAAATTCACAATATTTTTATTCCCCCCGTTGTCCACCCAATATCACAATAATATCAAATACGACACATTTATAGAAATTAAATCAATCAACACCTTATAAATATTTCTATTCTATATTTTAATCTCACAATTTCCATTTGCACATTAATTAATTTATCCCACAAAGGGCTACTGCCGTACGTAGCAAGCCCTGGATGAATCGTTGGGAAATACGGTTTTCCCGTTTATGTCACAATATACTACACTCATGAATTCAAACGCTCTCTCACCCCTTACCTTATTTCGACACTTTTACACAGGAATAAGGTTCCACGAGCAAATAGTCTTTGTTCTTTGACTCTTTGTCCTTCAATCGATCTAACTCGACAGTTTATGGGTAAACGTCAAAAATAAATTATGGGAAACTACTCTAAAAACTAAATTCGAAATTCGGTATAGAAAAATTACTGTAAATCAAAAAACCAATCAGTGGATAATATAACCTCTTTTCGCACGATCGTTTTGACGTTGGTTTCACTCAAATCAGAGTTACGATGAAGAAGAACGATACAAAATAAGGAATTTTATAAACGGTGAAGTCGGGTATTTTAGAGAGAAAATGAGATGGTTAAAAATATGAGGAAGTGTGTTTATTTGACTATCTAAATGAATAAAATAACATACTGAATTGGACGAGAACGGAGAAAATTTTCTGGAACAGTTATTCCGGTGCCAAATGATAGGGTGTTGTTGTGGCCGATGTTGAAGCTCCCTTTCTTATTTTTTTTAGGGTTCACATGGGTCATGCCCATTGGTCTCCTTATTTATTTTATGTTTTACTACTATTATTTTTATTTTGCTAAAACAAAATTAATTGTTACGTAATCTCATTTTTAATACTCTCCCAAACATCATTAAATTTTCAAAACATTACTAATATTTCTAACTAATATATGATAAATTAGAGTAATTAAAATAATTAACCTTTTAAAAAAATACATATTATTTACAACCCAAACTCTATATTCAAATTAATGACTATAGTTATACTTATTTTTCAAATTACTCACGTTATAATAATACTATCATTAGAGAATAGTCAAAATTATAAAATAAATAAATATAACAATATTTTATGTTAATTACTAAATAATAATAAATATATATAAAATCACAAGATAATAATAATAAGTATATAAAAATAAAGAAAATCAAACATAATATTACAACTATCTCAAGATAATTATATATAAAATAAATAATTTAAATAAGATATATTTAGAAATAATTAAATATAATTAAGTGCACATACATTTAATATTAGCCAAACACACGAGAAAATATCATATTAATTACCAACTCACATATACACGTAAAATCTCCTAAATCTTATTCTTTAAAATATTTACACTAATATACTATTATTTTTAGAAAAATATATAAAATAATAAAATATAACATTTATTATTCATATAACATATTTGGTCAAATATGTACAAGATTAGCACATCATAGAAAACATACCTATAAAGAAAAATAATCATAAAACTAATCAACATATATTCTAAAATAATTTAAACACCAAATTAATTATATAAAATCCTATTTAATTAATAAAATAGTTTATTATAAAATTTGGAGTGTTACAAAAACAGTTTGTACCCCTCGACTATTCTCCGCAACAATTGTTATAATCTATTTTCGTACTATAATGAAAATGAACATTGAATATATGTAAAGACTTAATAAAACTATTTTTTATTAATACCCACAAAAATATTATGTATATATTTCCAAACTATTACCATATGAGAGATGGGTCTATTTGGAAGTAAACATTACAAGTCATTCCTAGAAGCAATTAAATGTCGAGCCCTTATCAAAGGTTCTATCATGAGTAGGGTATCATTTGTTTTTGGAAAAATATATGCACAATCTTGTTCTTCCTTAGGTGCAACTAAAATGTCACTTGTAGGTTTGAAGTTCAACTTTTCACCCTAAAATAAAATAAAAAGCTTACATTAGTAAATAAATTTTATGATCAAGTTTATAATAACCTTAAAATCGAGACATTAAGCTACCTTTGGAATGATATTTGTGGAGGCTTTTGATTTTTTTTGCATGACAGCTCCTCCATTTTTCATATCTTGATTTGAGATTGATAGTTCCCTAAAGATGATGAAACATTATCACCATTTTCAAATGCAACCATTTAAAACTTCGAACCCTGTCCTTGGCCAGATTTTGGAAGCATTCATTTTTTTTAGTTAATGAAGTTTGGGACTTCAACCAAGTAGTTGGCATAGTTGGTTTGCATGAAAATGGTGCATTTTGAAAATAGTTTTGAAAAACATGGTTTAAGGTTAAAAAAAAAAATTCACTATGCTCCTTACTTTTACGCTTTAAGATATTTTGTTCTAAGTCACAACCAAGTTTGTTCAAATTGTCATATGTATAAGGTTCTATAACCTCATTCAAATTCCATTTGCTTAATGAATTCACATCTGCATGTGGAGCGCATTCAATGATGCTTGAATGGTCTCACAAGTAATCTTAATATCACCAAGTTCAGCACTTCTTCCCTACAAATAATTATAAAAATATGAAATTGTTATGAATAAAGTTTAAAAATGAAGGAAACAATTTTTTAAGTGTTTTACCTCTTGTTTCTTCATAACATTTTCAACAAGTTGTGTGAGATTTTGACTTGCCTTCATTACATCCTCCAACAAAATAGGAGTTGAAAAATGACTTTCAATTGCATCAACATTTTCAACATCACTTAATTTGGTGACAAAATAGTCACTGTTTAACATCAAAAGTTTTCTTCTTATTGCTGCAACATAAATCTTACAAAACCATTCATTAGGAATAAGCATTTGATTTATTGTTAACAAAACTTAACAATGAATATGTATATAGTGTATATTAGTTACGCATTATTTGAAGCTACATGTTGATGTTCACCTAGAAAAAAAAGACATGTTCTTTTTCTCCATCATTAACTCCAATTGAAACTCAATATCACTCAATGTTTTAGGTTACCTTGCAATATTTTTACGATGGACATATTATTAATATATCATATTTTTATTAATATTAATATAATTAGTCGTACTTTAAAATTATAAAGACAAATTATACGATCAAACTGTTCAATCTAATCTAACTTTAATCTAATTAGTCGCACTTTGAAATTTTAAACACAAATTATATGATCAAACTATTCGATCTAATCTAATTTTAATCAAATTAGTTGCACTTTGAAATTTTCAACACAAATTAAATGATCTAATTGTTCGATCTAATCTAATTAGCCGCACTTTGAAATTTTAAACACAAATTATACTATCCAACCGTTCCATATAATCTAATTAGTCGCACTTTGAAATTTTAAAAACAAAATATACGATCCTACTGTTCGATCTTATCTAACTATTATACGATCCAACTGTTCTATCTAATCTAATTAGTCGTACTTTGAAATTTTAAACAGAAATTATACAATCAAACCGTTCAATCAAATCTAATTTTAATCGAACTAAATGTTAACCCGCGCGTTGGACGGTAGAATTTAATATATTAGTGAGTATAAAATAACAATAATATGTAATTTAAAAGTAGTGTTATTTTTATTTTAGAGTAGAATATACTTAAGCGTTTATGTGCCTAAAGGTAAATATATTTTTTCATAATTATTATAAGCAAAGGAAAAGGTAAAAAAAATTATTGACTAATACAATACATGCAAAATATATTAAATACGATACTATTCATAAGATTTTACCACTTCAGAGATACAATTCTTGTCTTTAATATTTTTTAAATGTGGAATTTGTTACCTTTTTGTTTTCATTGAAGTGTTTCTTCTAAAAATATATTTGTTAAATAGTAATGCATTTCTTTATTGTTAAAGTTGTACAGTTGTGTGAGTTAATTATGATGGAATGTACCATCTCTTCTAAGAAGAAAAAAAGTTATACATTTAACTATAATATGTTCTTCATTTTATATAACTTATATTAGTTTTGAAATATTAGATTTATATATTTATGTACTTTTTGACATTTTTTATTTTATATGATCATCGTAATTATGTCAATCTCATAGTCAATCTAAGCAAGCACTAAATCATATTGTTTTCCTTACGATTTATTACAACATTCACTTGTGAATGGTAGTTTATTAAAAAATAATGAAACAATTCTTCACGTATGCAAATAAAGGTGGTATATATGGAAAGGACACTACAAAGTAACATATAAATTTCTTAAGCTTCAAAAACCAAAAATAATAACAATGTTTTTTACATATTAAAAATGTTAGTTACAAAAAATTGTCAAGTCAAATAATAATTCAATACATAATGTAACCAAATTCTATAGTTATGGTATTTTGGATGGATAACAGATTCAATTACTTTAACTAATGTTTCGTCTAAATAACTAGAATGTGAAATAAAATTTTTCAAATAATTATTTGACATGGTTAAGAAACTTCAAGAGTGGGTTGCAAAAAATTACAGGCAAGAAAAGTTTGTGGATGTTTAAGACATAGAAAAGAAAAGTTTGTGGATGTTTAAGACATAGAAAACTTCGAGTGAATAGTGAAATAATTAGAAGTTATTGATTTCCAAATATTTAATATTATTAATTTTTTTTTTGTTTTGATTATGATTTATGTTTTTTTAATTATAAAAAGAAAAAAATGCTATGAGATACACATTCAACATTGTAGGGAAAACAATTCATCTCTTATGCAATAATAGTTATATACGAACTTGAACAATACTTGACAACAGAGAAACAATAATATTGAAGTAACTGTGAAGTGATAATATGTTACACAAATAGGTGTAGTTTGGTTGCATTTCATAACGTCGTTATCATTGCTTGAAATGAAACTGAGAATGTGCAAGAGAGTGGTTGAAAAATATAAGATATATCTTTATAATATGTGTATGTACTTAAACTTGCATTGCGATGCTTTGAAGATATTGGATGATTTGTTCTTTTTTGTATGAGTTATTGAAATGAAAGTTTTGATGAGTAATTAAAGCCTTTAAGTGTATTGATGAGTCATTGAATGATAAATTAATGCTGAAATTGCATAACGTATGGAATAATTGAATTTGGATGGACAAGTGAAAATATTTGCGTTACATATTTGCGTTACATGTTGAAGGTACCACATTAGACTTTTTTTTTTTGAGTTGGCAAATATTAAAGGATATGGGATAAATGAAAATGAGTTGTTGCAAATAGAATTTGGGGTTTTAATATAATATTATAATAGAAATAGATTTTTACATTCTTTTGAATAAACCACGATATGAAAAAAAAATGATGTCTATAGAGTTGGAAGGTGACACTCAAGGGTTTTCTCTTATGTGTTTAGTTATGGTAGGTGAAACTTTTGGATTTCGTCATGTTTTCAATAAGTTCAAGAGCTTCTGATAGAATCAGTTGACTTCGAGTTGACCTCCAAATCTGTAGTTGATAAGTTCCATTAAGATCAAGTGGATGTTTGAAGTTTGGTGCAATTATATTTGATCATCGTTTTATTTTCTATTTTGTCTTTAAAAACTCAAGTGTAGAGTTTATTTAGAGGCAAGTCAATGAGATAGCTCATGCTCGAAGAAGAGAAGCCACCTAAACATCCAAGTGGGTCTTTGTCTCATAGTTGTAGTTACCCTAAAGAATAATAGTTTGAGGTAATACAACGGAAAGACACTAAGGGGAAAAATGTACTAGTAAGGTGGTTTCTAAAAAGATCACAACAAAAATTTCAAATCAAAGGGTATCAAAAATTAAATTATGAATGTGAATTACAAACTAATAACTAAGCTTACCCAAAGCTACACATAATAAGAACTTTTTTTATATATATAATAGTCAATGTTAGAATTTTTTTTTACAAAAGGTTCCTTATAGTATATAATTTATAATAATTATATGTTGACCTGCGCTTTGTGAGGGTGAATTCAATATAATATTAATTTAGATGAGTTGTTAATATAATCGTGGAAATAAATACATTTTTCAAAATTTTAAACGGTTAATGTATCAATTTAGTCTCCAATAATTGTTTCTAGAGACTAATGTTATTGAATCTTTTCAAAATCAGTATCAATATATTTTCACATTTCGTTGGTTTCAACAACTATATCCATAATTTCCTATTATTTTTGAAGTTAAAGTGGTGATTATTTCATATTATCTTATTAAAACAACATGTAATTTTGTTGAGTTAGTTTATTTATTAAGAATCCGGTATCCATATTCATGTGATGTCACTATGACCAGAAATTTGGAAGATCAAATAACATTCAATGTTTTTTATGAAAAAGAAATATAAATGACCGTCTATTTTCTTTAGAGTAGACACTAAAATAGAAAATAAAATATATGGTTTAACAAGAAAATATTGTATGTGAAAACTTTAACTTTAGAATTATTAATAATGATGTACAATTTATAAAAAATAAATAAATAATGGTGTGTACACATAGACACATTAAGTGATAATTGATTAGAGGAAAATGACTATACCACTGTCTATTTTGTTTTTTTATGAACAACCACAATGTAATTAAGTTGGAGTGAAGGAATAACATTTGGAGTTTATCATCATATTATATTTTATAATATTAGTGTATAATTTATTAAAAACACATGTTGACAATCACAAAATAAGTTGCATGTTATAGATTTCACATTAGTGACCATGTGGTTCATTGTTCAATTGTTGCAAGTAAAGGTTTCGGCTACATAAAGAGGTTGAATGTGGCAAAACAAATTGTCATATATATAGGGACGTGACAAACGTAAAACTGAAATAAATATTTTATGGTGGGGAACATTGAGCCGATGAGAAATTATGGAAGATAACTATGTTATGGAAGAAGAAGTTAATGGATGCAATAATTGAAATGTGATGTTATGAAACTATATGGTCATATGAAGAGGAATGCAATACCAAAATATTAAATTGTAGTAAAATGAAGAAAAAAGGTAGTACATGCTCAGAAAACAAAATGGTGGTAGAAATGTAAATAAAAAAATGCAAAGAGATGGTAGAATTTGGAGGATGACACGTTCGAAACTTGGCTTATGTGGAACAAAGATAATTACATGGCACATGCATAGGTGATGTGTCAGCGCAAGAAACTTAGGAGCTGATTTAATATATTTTAATAGATTAGTCGCACTTTGAAATTTTAAATGTAAATTATACGATCCAATTGTTCGATATAATCTAATTAGCCGCACTTTAAAATTTTAAACACAATTTACACAATCCAACCGTTCGATCTTATCTAATTAGCCGCACTTTGAAATTTTAAAAACAAATTATACGATCCAATTATTTGATCTTATCTAATAAGTTGCACTTTGAAATTTTAAACACAAATTAAACAATCCAACCGTTTGATGTAATCAAATTAGTCGTAGTTTGAAATTTTAAATACAAACTATATGATCCAATCGTTCGATCTAATTTAATTAGTCCATCTTTGAAAGTTTGTAAACAAATTATACAATCCAATCGTTGGATCTAATCTAATTAAACATACTTATAAATTTTGAACACAAATTATACGATCAAAACATTCGATCTAATCTAATTTTAATCTAATTAGTCGCACTTTGAAATTTTAAACACATATTATATGATTCAGTCGTTTGATCTATTCTAACTAGTCGCACTTTGAAATTTTAAAAACAAATTATTCGATCCAACCGTTCGATCTTATCTAATTAGTCACACTTTGAAATCTTAAACATAAATTATACGATTCAACAGTTCGATCTAATCTAATTAGTCATACTTTGAAATTATAAATACAAATTATATGATCAAACCGTTCGATCTAATTTAATTTGAATCTAATAAGTCGCACTGTAACACCCCAACTTTTATAATAAATTATTTTATTAATGAAATAGAATTTTAAATAATTAATTTGGCGTTAAAGTTATTTTAGAATGTATATTGATTAATTTTCTTTATTAGTGTATTTTCAATGACGTGCTAATCTTGTACACATTTGACTAAATGAGTGATACAAATAATAAATACTATATTTTATTATCTTATGTATTTTGCTAAAAATAATAGTATTTTAGTGTACATATTTTAAAGAATAAGATTTTATGCGATTTTACGTGTATATGTACGTTCGTAATTAATGTGATATTTCCTTGTAGGTTTGACAAATGTTAAATATGCACATATTTATATTTTAATTAATTCTAAGTATCTCATATTTTAGTTATTTATATTTGGGGTAGTAATAATATTGTGTTTGATTTCCTTTATTTTTATATACTTGTTGTGGCATTGGGATTTTATATATATTTATTATGATTTAGTAATTAATATAAAGTAGCAATGTTATATTTATTTATTTTGTGATTTAGACTATTCTCTAATGATGGTAGTATTTTAATATGACTATTTTGAAAAATAAGTATAATTATAGTGACAATTTTGAATATGAGAGTTTCAATTGTTAGTAATATGTATTTTTTTAAAAGGTTAATTATTTTAATTACTCTAATTTATCATATATTAGTTATGAAATATTAGTAATGTTTTGAAAATTAAATGATGTTTGGAGGAGTATTAAAAATGAGAAAAATGAGATTAAGTAACTATTAATTTTGTTTTAGCAAAATAAAAATAATAATAGTAATAAAAACAAAAAAGTAAATAAAGAGACCAATGGGTTTGACCCATGTGTGAACCCTAATTGTTAACAAAAAAAAAATTGTGATAGACTTCTTCTTCTTCTTGAAAGAATGCGCATCCATTCTTCCTCTTCTCTAAAATTCATTGTCACCAATTCCTTGCCTTTTGAATCGATCCCAACCTCTATCCCACAAAAAATCGGCCACTGAATCCATTTTTGGCAACAATTTTACCAATCGTTGCTCCATTTCTTCAGAAACAGCTGCATTTCTTTCCTTGGGCGAGCTGTTTTTTGTCGATTCCTTTCACCACGTTTGTCGTCTCAAAAAAATGACATCGTTTTTGGATTCCTCTCATCGAAGCCTTCAAGAAACACTACTCATTTGCATTTTTTGGTGAAGTTGACGTCGGACCCTTCCGGCGCTCTGACGAGTCGGTGAGACATTTTCTGCAGTTTTCTTGTCGTCGTTTGGACTCCATTTTCGCTGTACGTTGAGAATTCGTGAAGTGGAGATTATTTTGTCATCATATAGGTAGGGTCTAACAAGCATAGTGATTCTGAGGAAGTACAACTGAATTGAGCTTGATCGTGGCAGTCTACTGTTGAGCCTTAAGGCAAGATTGTTAGACCTTGGAGGTATTCGGGTGGGGAATTCCTAGGTGTTTTGGAGATATCACTCCAAATGTCGGGTGCTACCATGCAACACACGTTTACCTCGACTGTCGCATATATGTGTCTCGGGTTGAGTTGAGGGGATCTATGAGGAGAAGGCTAATTTGAATTATTCGTCCACCGGGATGGTGGCATAGTATCAAACCTCCTAAGCAAGTACTTCAGAGTTAGAATGGTACCACATTGTGAAGTAGAATATAAGCTCATTCATAGCATTGCATTTTGTTGTGATTAATGTGTATCGCATGTGATTATAATTTCTCTTAGACGATTAGATGTTACAGTGAAATGTATTGATTTTTCTTGATTTTGATTTTGACTTTATTATGTGATGTTATTCCTTGAATAATGTTTGTTTAATGATACAGTTTATTTATGATCAAATGCGTGTTCTTCTTACTTATATTACACTATTAACATGATTTCAAAACTCACCTCCTTCGTTGTTTGTGTTTGACTGGCTTGGCCCTACGTTGGCGAAATCGCAGTTGTTACAGGTTAATGAATCTTGAAGTTCAAGTTGGGAGGAACCCCGATCTAATAGGTAATACCGCGAATAAGGTTTGTAATTTGTATTTTACTTATTTAATTTGAAACGACTTTTTGTATGAAAACCTTATAAGTACTAGTAAGTTTTTAGAATTAAATCAAGTAACTATACTTAAATCAAGCTTATTGAGATTGCACTATTTTATAGGAGTAAAGAAGTTTAAAAGTGTTCCTTTTGATTTTTGAGAAACGTGATATCCTAAAGTAAAAATAAAATTTCTTTATTTTCTTGGAAACAGATCTTTATTTATCCGTTGCTAATTTTATAGAAATATGATATAAATTATTATATATATTATTTTGGGGTTTAGGGTGTCACATTAAATGCCAAAAATATCTTTTGAGACTATTTAAAATTATTTGGCGAGAAATAATTTATTTGCGTTACGGAGAATTTATTACCGGACTGTTTTGTTAAAGATATCTCTGGTTGTTGAAAATTTTATCTGTCAACTCAGTTGCAACGAGAATAGATATTTTTATCAAAATAGTTGAGATGTGTGTGAGAGTTCTAGATATTTTATGGTTTGGTTTTATATATATATATATATATTTTGTGAGTTAGTATATATATATATATGTGTGTGTGTGTGTGTGTGTGTGTAAGTGAAGGAAGAGAAGGAAAAAGAAAAGGAAAACAAGCAGAAACATTTTCCCTACTCGCGTACGCCATCCTGTACTTCTTTCCCATTTTCGAAACCAAGTGTTAGCGGTTTTTGAAACCACCAAACGCAAAACCTCACTTCTCACCTAAATTTAAGCTTACTCCCACGAAGTGACTAAAGGGAAAGTTTCTCTTTGCTACGTTGCGGTGCTAGTGAGCTAGTTTTCATAGCGACGTTGCGAGCGAAGTTTTTACCGGAATTAATCTCAGTGCCGTAATCGGTTGTTCGAGCTACAGTTGAGGTAAGGGCTCCTTCCAAACTTTTAGATTACATTTAAGACCTTATATGTGAAGTTGTAGAAAAGAAATTTGGTGGTTTAGGTTTAACAATTTGGAGTTTTTATTTGGTGTGTTATGGTTGAAATTTTGGAAAATAATTTTAATGTGTTTGAGGTGTAGGTTTTGTGGAAAATAAATTTAATGTGTTTATGGGTGAAATTGTGGAAGTTGATTTTGATGTGTTTAAGGTGTGAGTTGTGGTGATTCATGTTTGGTGTGTTTGATGTGTTCATAATTAATATTATGAATATTTAGATGTGCTTTATTGTGTGAATTTTGTGGAAAAATGAATTGATATGATTTGGTGTGAATTGTGGAACTCTGAGTTAAAAATGTTTGAGTATGCTCTGTATGAAATTTGAAAAATCATTAGTGTTAAATGATCATTAGAAATGGGGAATCTTTTAATAGCTGCATTTACTTAATGGTTGTGGTGAAAAGAGTCAGAGTATGCTCATGCATTTCATAGTACATGGTGACCGCGATGGGCCATAGTGATAGTGGTGACCAAATGGGCCACGACATGATGCCATGTGAATTGTCGGTTCATCTTATCCAAGCGAGGATTATCGCATCGTGCTGATCTGTGAGAGATTGCACTCTAGAAAACAGTGTAAGGCCTATGAGAGGCGACACTTTAGTAAATTGTGCTGGTCTGTGAGCGACTGCACCTTGGTAATTAGTACTTCGGCCTGTGATAGGCGGTACAATTATGATTCACTCCTCTTCGAGGAGGGTTTTGTTGTGGAATTTCGGAATCATCTGCCATTTTAACAGCTGTATTCGAATACAACAGGGTTGTAGTCGAATACAGATTTGATGTATATGCTACTGACATGTGAATTCGCATTTGTATTCAGCTACGGGGATGTTGTAGTCGAATACAGATATCAAATTTTTGCCACTAACTTCACAATTGTATTCGAATACAAGGAGGTTGTAGTCGAATACAAAAAGTGCATGATTTTTCACTATTTTTGCATCTGTATTCGAATACGACAGGTCTGTATTCGAATACAGTTGTGCTGTTTTTGCTTCTGACTGGTGAAATAATATTGTATTCGATTACAGATATGTTGTATTCGAATACGACAGTGCAGTTTTGTCCAAAAATTCATTTTTTTTAACTTGTTTATGCATGTTTAGCATATGAAAACCCTTTCTAGATGTATGCTAAGTTAAAATTTAAATGCTATCTGATATCTGATAATTTCGGTTGGTGACCCTTTACAATTACTATGGAAATTTTGGCTTTGCCCTCAGATGAGGATCAGGACCGTCCTACCGGTTAGTACCCTGGAGACGAAAAGGTAGTTAGTCATGCCTGATCGAAGCTGTGTCAGGAGGTTTTTGCGGAGTGCGTGGGGATCACACGGGTTGTATAGCTTTTGGTAGCATGATCATATTAAATGGTTGTATAGGGGCTACGTGTCTTTCTTTTGTAGTTGTATTTATTTCATTTTGGAAGACTGTACCTATACCTATATTGTCAACTTGACTTTTATTTTGATGGGTCCTTGTAACAATTTTTGAAGTGACGTGGAGAAGTTAAAATTCTTGGGCAGTGCTTTTGTACAGGTGCCTGCCGAGAATACCCCAGGGATATGAGCTATGTCTGATAGGTCTCATAGCCCTGGTGTATTGTTCTATTTAAATACTTTGGACTTTCATTTGAAAAACTATTTCCGCTGTTTGTAAATATTGTTGACGTTTGTCGTTGTATTACGACTTAAATATTTTATCCAAAAGTATTTAATCACTTATTTACTTATTTATTTATTGATTTGAATTTGTTTAAAAAAAACTGGGCTGTTACATTAATCCTGAGACTTATCCACGTATTTGACAAACTACATTGCCGAAGAATAAAAAATGATTAGAATAAACCTATTAAATCTCAAAATGTCCAAAATCCTAATCCGTTTGACTAATGAACTTATTAGACGAACTACATTGACTAAGAACAAAAATAGACAAGAATAAATCGAGTGAAGTCTAAAAGGACGAATATCTTAATCCATTGAGAGTCACATACTTTTTGGACGAACTACATTGCCTAAGTACCAAAGCAGATTAGAATAATCCTATTAAAGAGCAAAATGACCTAATATCTTAATTCGTTGAAACTAGTGCACTTAAGAGACGAAATACATTGACTATGATTCAAAATCGACTAGAATAAACCTTTTGAAGACAAAAATCACATAAAATCTTAATCTATTGAAACTAGTGGACTTATTAGACGAACTACATTGACTATGAACCAAAAGGACTTGACCTAAAATTTTAATCCATCGAAACCAACACACTTATCAGGTGAGTACATTAACTAAGAACCAAAATGATTTAGAATGAACCTAGAAAAGAATAAATAATCTAAAATCTTAATCAATTGAGACAATTGCATTTATTGGACCAACTAAATTTCCTAAGAACAAAAATGGTACGAAATAAACTTATTAAATATCAAAATGACATAATATCTTAATCCATTGAAACTAGTGCATTTATAAGACGAACTACATTGTTAAAGAACCAAAATGGACCTGAATAAACTTATTCAAGACATAAATGACCTAAAATATTATTCTATTGAAATTAGTTAACATATTAGACGAACTACATTGAGAAAGAACCAAATGGACTAGAATAAACCTAGTACAAACAAAAATTACCTAAAATCGTAATCTATTGAAATTAGTCCACGTATTAGACGAACTACATTGACAAAGAACCAGAATTAACTAAAATCTAAATGCATTTATTGGAAGAATTATGTTGGCTAAGAACAAAAATGGATTAGAATAAACTTATTCAAGACCATAATGACCTAAATTCATGATCCATTGAGACTTATGCACCTAATGAACGAACTACATTCCCTAAAAACCAAAATGGATTAGAAAAACCTATTAAACACAAAAATAACCTAAAATCTTAATCCATTGAAACTAGTGCACTTCTTAGACAACCAACATTGACTAAGAACCGAAATGGACCAAAATAAACATAGAAATGACAAATTAGACTATAATCGTAATCGATTGAGACTTATGCCTTTATAGGAAGAACTACATTGCCTAACAACATAAATGGATTAGAATAAACTTATTAAAGCCGTAATCCATTTAGACTAATGCACTAATTCGACAAACTACGTTGCCTAAGAACCACAATGTACTAGAACAAACCTATTAAAGACAAAAATAACCTAAAATCTTAATCCATTAAAACTAGTTTACTTATAAGACGAACTACATTGACTAAGAACCAAAATTGACTAGGTAAAATCTTGTAAAGCCAAAAATGACCGAAAATCTTAATCCATTGAAACTAATGCAATTACAAGGCAACCTACATTGACTAAGAACCAAAACGTACTAGAATAAACCTAGAAAAGGCTAAAATGACATAAAATCTCAATCTATTGAAAATAGTGCACTTATTAGATGTACTACATTGACAAAGAACGAAAATGGACTAGAATAAACCAATTAAAGATCAATATGACCTATAATTTTAATCCATTGAAAGTAATGCACTTTTTAGACGAACTACATTACCTTAGAACAAAAATTGATTAGTGCACTGAAAAGACGAACATTGACTTTCAACGAAAATGGACTAGGATAAACCTATTAAAGACAAAAAAAGACCTAAAATCTTAATCTATTGAAACTAGTGCACTTATTAGACGAAATACATTAACAAAGAACCAAAATCGAATAGAATAAACCTAGTAAAGACAAAATGTATCTAAGATATTAATCTATTGAAACAAGTGCACTTATGAGACGACCTACATTGACAAAGAACCAAAATGGACTATAATAAAACTATTGAAGACCAAAATGACCTAAAATCTTATTCAATTAAAACATGCATAATCAAAGTTGCAAAATGAAGTTTTGGACAAAACTGCACTGTCGTATTCAAATACAGCATCATTGTATTCGAATACAGTGTTATTTCACAAGTTAGTAGCAAATTTGAATATCTATATTCGACTACACACTGCTTGTAGCCAAATACAACTGCTAAAATTTGCAGATTTTAGTTTCAAAAACGTTTCGCAATCATTCAACACTTACCACACAAAATCAATCAATCACGCTCATCAATTACGGCACAATTACAAACAACAACCGAGTATGTATATACAACCATCACAGTATATCAAACATGACTCGCGTGCCAAGCACCCTAATGCAATGCGTATATGCCACTGCACATGATTTCGGAATTCCAAACCTAAACCCTCCTCTAAGGGGCGTAAATCATAATTGTACAGCCTCTCACAGACTAGTACTAATTATCAAGGTGCAATCCCTCACTGATCGGCACGATTTACTATCGTACAACCTCTCACACACCAGGACGATTTTCTATGCGTGCAATCGCTCACAGATCAGCACGACTTACAAGAGAGCAATCTCTCACAGATCAGCACCATGCGAAAATCCCCACAAGGATAATATGAACCAACTATTCACATGGCATCATCTCGTGGCCCATCACGATTACCACTATCAATATGGCACCATCGCGGTCACCATGTACTATGAATGCATGAGCACACTCTAACGCTTTTCAACGCAACCATTAAGTAAATGCAGCTATTAAAAGATTCCCCATTTTTAATGCTCATTTAACACTAATGATTTTTCAAATTCAACACAGAGCATACTCAAACATATATAACTCATAATCCCACAATTCACACCAATTCATATCAATTCATTTTTCCACAAAATCCACACATAAAACACTTCTCAAAAATTCATAATATTAATTATGAACACATCAATCACACCAAACATGAATCACAACAACCATTACGTAAATGCAGCTATTAAAAGATTCCTCATTTTTAACACTCATTTAACAATAATGGTTTTTCAAACATTTCACAGAGCACACTCAAAACAGATTTTCCTCAAACCCACATCAAATTTAATCAACAATCCACATTAAATTTACTTCACCATAGATACCAAATACATCCATTCATTTTCCACAAAACTACACATAAATCACATTAATTCAAAACTCCAAATTTCCAAACATAAACCACCTATATTAAATCTCCAAAATTTTCAACCATAAATCACCAAATTCAAAACTCCAAATTTCCAAACATACACCACCTATATTAAATCTCCAAAATTTTCAACCATAAATCACCAAATTCAAAACTCCAAATTTCCAAACATACACCACCTATATTAAATCTCCAAAATTTTCAACCATAAATCACCAAATTCAAAACTCCAAATTTCCAAACATACACCACCTATATTAAATCTCCAAAATTTTAAACTATAAATCACCAAATTCAAAACTCCAAATTTCCAAACATCAACCCCATTAAATTCAACTTCCACAATTTCACCCATAAACACATTAAATTCATTTTCCACAAATCTACACCTCAAACACATCAAATTTATTTTCCACAAATTCACATATAATGTCCTAAATGCATACTAAAAGTTTGGAATGAGTCCTTACCTCAACGTTCTCTCTAACAACCGATTACGGGACCGCAATAAATTTCGGTAAAAACTTCGTTCGCGACGTCGCTTCCAAAGTTTGCTCACTAGCACTATAGCGTGGAGGTGAACAACTTTCCCTTCTGTCACTTCGCGAGATGGAGCTCAGAAGTCGAAGAAAAGTGGAGGTTTGTGTTTGGTGGTTTTGAAAACCAGTAACACATTTTCGGAACAGAGAAAGAAGGAGGAAGAAAGAGAATCAGCTCGCGAGGCAGGGAAAAGGAAATGTTTTGCTTTCTTTGACTTGCCTTCATATATATATATAAACCAACAATTAATTAAAACTCTTACACACATCACTTCACTCACATCTCAACTATTTTGATAAAAATATCTACTCGTGTTGCAACTCAATTGACAAGCAACTAGAGATATTTATAACAAAACTTCCCGGTATTAAAAATTTTCGAAACATAATTAAATTATTCTTCGACAAATAATTTTAATCGGGCCTCAAAATATATATATATATATATATATATATATATATATATATATATATATATATATAATTATATACATATATTAAACATATTACAAATTCTAACAAAATAAGCTTTTGGTACTTAATTCCCAAAATGAATTAAAATTGAGTTAAACGTCACAACAATTCAACACAAAAATATACTAAAAATTGCATAATTTATAGTTTAAAATTAAGGGTCTTTCATATCAAGTCTTGAGTTCAATGATGAAAGTACACTACTAGAATGATTGAAGTACTTGACAATAGTTACATCCCAAAGGGTAAAAGTACTTGGACCATAAAATAAAAGTGGTAGGATGAGGACTCCTCTTAATGGACATATAAAATATATTTGCTAGAATGTATAATTATGGGTGCATTTATGATATAGTCCACCTATATGAGAATGAAGTGGGCCGTTTCATAGAGTTCAAGGGTTTGACTCTTAAATTCTCATGAAAAGGATACGAGAAATAGGGCCTTATCAGATGTGTCATCTTTATAATTCGATCAATGGTACCTAGATTTCTTGTGTGAGTTATATGTAGCGCCCCGAATTTTTTGATCCAAACCATTACTTAAAAATACTTATTGCTTAGAAAAATTACGACAAATTTTTTTTAATAATTATTTAAGTTAGAATACCTTAACTACTATTCATTTAAATAATTAGTAAATCCTAAACCCTAAAATAATATACATAATAATTTATATTATATTTTTACTAATATTCACAGTGGATGAATAAAAACTCCTTCAAAAGAAAATAAAATTTTATGAGTTATTAGGATATCACGTTTCTCAAAATACAAACATTTATGAGTTATTTTGGTTGTGTTAGCATTAGAAGAGTTATTTGATCACAACTTGATTATGGCTTGTTTTGGGTTTTATATATATGTTGAATGTTTGGAATTCAATATGTACTATGTAGCTAGCACGGTTATGGATCACACTTGAGGTATGAAGGAAACACACTTGCCTCACACTTTTTCCTACTTATTTCAACCAGCTTGTGCCTGCAACCCTTTTTCAATATGTACTTATTTGAACCAGCATGTGCCTGTTGAAAACTCTTTAATTTGTAAACAAATCCATATGATTAATTAAAAGATTGCATATTTTCAAGGATTTTGCTTGATCCTCATTAGTTAATTTAATTAGGTTGCACATTTAGTTTTTTTTTCCAAACCTTTTTCCTAGGTAAAGAACATAAAGTTTAACCACATAGTATATGCTAGAAAATATTTTTGAAACTTAACTACAAATTGTCCAATATAATTTTGCTAATGTCTTTTAGAAAAGGGAAAAATTGAGAAGTTTCTACAGTGAAATTATTATTAATATATTTGTGGAATTTTAATTGTAGCTGCTCATAATTGTAGCTCTTGAATTTGTAGCTGCTGAATTTTAATTGTAGCTGTTGAATTTTAAATGTAGTTGTTGAATAAACTAGACAACAACTAAAAATTCAGAATAATGAACTAAGGATATTGTACAAATAATTAGTGTGTAGTGTATAATTATTAAAAACTGCTCGAGTTTAGTTTTTCTTTTTTTAATTTAGAGTTTGGTTTTTACTCTCAAAAAGTTGCATGTTATGTGAGTGGCAAGTTTTTCAAAATAGAAATTTTTTGGGTGAGCTTTTGATAAAGTATGTGAACTCTTAAAAGTATGTGAACATATCTAATAGGTAATTACTAAAGCTAGTTCCATCAAAAAATATCCATATCTGCATCATTACCCTAACTCGTTCTCTCGTTTTGTTTTTGCACATCTCGTTGAAATCCCTAACAACTCATTTCACAGGTAAGAGCTTGAAAATCCCTAACTCTGTTAGTTTAATCTGTTAGTGTTAATTAATGAATTGTAATGAATTTGTGTTTGGTTTGCAACTCTACTGATTACTTGATTACTTGATTTCAACTCTACTGATTAATATGTTAATGGTAATTACTTTTTTTGTTCATATATATTTGATCCGCTACATGTACCATATTTTGTTGTTTAAACTCAAGTAACTAAGTACATTCTACATAAAACTACATTTCTATCATGTTTTGCTTCTTCTGATAGTGGTGATAGTTTCATGTGTGATTCTTCTGATGGTGGTGATAGTTTCAAAATGATTGCATTTTTATTTTGTTATGTATATTTTTTTATTATATTTTGTTATCTATACTTTATTGAGTAATAACTTGTTTGAGATTTGTATAGATATTGTCCATTATTTGTTTGTCCTTCAAAATATGGATGGCTACCACCCAGATCGTAGTTGAGTATATGATAGACTTTATGCTCAACGAGGGGGGTTGAAACCAGCCTTCACAAAAGGTGTTGAAGATTTTATAACGAAGGCAATAAGTCAAAATTAGTTTGTAAAAGATGGTGGCATCAGATGTCCTTGTCACAATTGCATGTGTAGAGGTGTATTGTCTGCAATTATATGAGGAGGCTTTTGACTCAAAACTTTCAATACACGTGAAACTTTTAGCTTGCAAATCAAATTGGAATGTTTCACAGAAATTACTTGATTTCTTTGCAAGCATGCTTGTATATGTGTGTCCTTTTAAGGATTCACTTCCAAAAAAAATTTACCAAGCGAAAAAATTGGTGACCATGCTAGGATTGAAGTTTGAGAAAATTGATTGTTGTGTTAAAGGGTGCATGTTGTACTACAAAGATAATAGTGCAGATCTAGAGTGTAAGTTTTGTCATGAACCCCGATAATAGTACAAAGATAATAATGCTAGGATTTAACCTAGGTTTTGCCAATCACTCCTAGGTTAAAAAGATTGTATACATCAATGGAAACTGCTGCCCAAATGAGATGGCATCAACATAATAGATCGAGTTCAGGCATTTTACCTCATCTGTCTGATGGGGAAGCTTGGAAGCATTTTGATGCAAGGTATCCAAACTTCGCAAATGAACCAAGAAATGTAAGGTTTGGTTTATGTTCTGATGGCTTCACGCCTTACATTCAGGCATCTGCATCCCCATATTCTTGTTGGCCTATTGTTGTGACCCTGTATAATCTCTCGCCCGAAATGTGCATGACTAAACCATTCATGTTTTTTACATGTCTCATACCTGGACCATCTAACCCAAAAGAAAACATTGATGTGTATTTAAAACATTTAATAGCAAGCTTCAACAGTTGTGGAGTGAAAGGGCTTTGACTTATGATATTTCCATAAAACAAAACTTTTTAATGAGGGCAACCTTAATGTGGACAATTAACGATTTTCCTGCTTATGACATGTTATCTGGATGGAGTACTCAAGGTAAGTTGGCATGTCCGGTGTGTATGGACGGAAATAAGGCTTTTACCTTAAAATATGGTGGCAAAAATTCATGGTTCGATTGTCACCGTCGTTTCTTACCTCATAATCATGTCTTTAGAAGAAGTAAAAAAGGTTTCACTAAAGATAGGGTTGTTAAGGATGAACCTCCTCCAATATTGACCGGTGGAGAAATATGGAGTTGGGTCCACAATATTCCACGAGTGATAGATAATGCAGTTTCTAAATTGTTTGGATATGGAATTAGCCATAATTGGACTAAACGAAGCATATTTTGGGATCTTCCATATTGGAAAGATAATTGATTAAGGCATAATTTAGATGTCATGCACATAAAAAAAATTCTTTGATAATGTGTTTAACACTGTCATGAATGTTAAGAACAAGACTAAGGACAATGAAAAAGCAAGAATGGACTTGGCCATCATTTGCCAACGTAGCGATTTGGAGATGGTTCCACATAACAATGGAAAAATGACAAAACCTAAGGAAAATTATTGCCTTACGTCTAATGAGGAAAAGAAAGTTTGTAAATTGATAAAGGAGCTTAAGATGTCAGATGGGTATGCTTCTAACTTCCCACTATTTCAAAACAATCTCTTTATTTGATAGAAGCCAGCATAATGAAGCTGCAAAATTAAATGATGTTGTCACAATACCACTGTCAATTAGCAATCAATTAGGACGTCCTAGTGGGAAGGCCCAAACACATTGGTTGAGTGATGGTGAAAGAAGATCTGCTCATGTACACATCCTCATAAATTGCAACGAGGTCAAACCATATATTGAGTAAGAAGTCTGAAAGCACACACCCCACATAATTATCAAATATATGTAATAACAATTCTCTCATTATTGCCAGCGCCTTTTTGCACTCTAATTCCATTATTGAAGAAGATCCTATATCTCAAACTCGTATATGTAATTGCTTTATTGAAGTTTGCTGCAAATAAATTAGAACTTCTCACCTAACAATTGTGAATATCATGTTTGTATAGGCCAGTGACATGGCAAATGGTGTGATCGACCCTAACTTGTTATCATTAGCTTGGGGTCCTAACTTAATGGTCAAAACTTGGCACAAGTATTACATTAATGGGTACAAATATCACACAAAAGCTTGGTCTCAGGTTAAGAAAACCATAAATAGTGGAGTTTATGTAAAAGGGGTTACTGGAGGAGGAGAAAATGATTTCTACTGAGTCATCCAACATATCTTCGAGTTAGAGTATTACAAATTACCTCACAAGGTAGCCTTGTTTTATTGTCAATGGTTTGATCCTAGACGAAACAGAGGAACCAAAGTTCTTCCACAGTATGATATTGTCAATGTCAAGATGAATCGGAAATATGATCCCTTCATAATTGCACAAAAAGCTAGACAAGTGTATTATGTACCCTATCCAGAAATGTGAACTGATAAGCGTCACTAGTCTGCAGTTACAAAACAAAGCTTATGGGTCGTGTAGAGGTAGACGGTGTCGATGTGGACATGCCATATCAAGATGAAGATATGGCACATGTTCAACAATTAACTGAAATTGAAGAAATGGTTGGCTTGCATGATGAAACACATAGCGATGAAGAAGTCAATGTAATGTTTGTTCTAAATATTCCAATTGATAATGATAGTGATATGGATGATAAAGATGAGGATGATTATTCAATTGACGTTTGAATTTTTAGTAAGTATAAATAACAGTTGATTATTTGTATAAATCTTCATATTCTACCTTTTTTATATATTAGTTTTAGATTCAGGTTCGTTAATATTGTAGAATTGATAATCTTGAATTGTGTTTACTATTGCGTGTGCTAATTGTTTTTATTCATCTTATTTTTTATAGATGACTCCAAAAGAAGAGATTAGAATCAAACTTTGTTTGAAGAAAAATTGGATAATTTTACCGCATAAGGTAACTCAAGCAGCTCAGCAGGTACAAGCAACAATTGATCAATTGCCACTAGATGCCAATGTCACTACACCAACCTCACAATATGTGTGACATCCCGCCCAGCAACATTTTAAGCCTCCTACCCAACAAGTTGCAGTGCTTCCACCCCCACATAGTAAGGTGCATCAATCTGAACCAATTATAGTGATGATATCCACACCGAGTTTTGTCCCAAAGGACAACATTTCCTCGACTGTTGATCATTCTCCATCACAACCATCAACATATGTTGCCTCACGTCATACTTCAATTTCCGCTAATCCACCAACTTCAATACCTGTTGTTACTGGTAATAAGACTCCAATTCTAGTCATGGGGTTGCGCCTGATGGGAGAACAATGATATGGCTGGATGGTCGAGGGTATGTAACTAGTTCCGATTAACTTTTCATTACAACATGAGGTTTATGGTTCGTTTCAAATTATTTTTTAAAATTTTATGTTGTTTGAAAATTATTTGCAGGTGGTTACCGTGTAGGGTGGCAACGAGGACACTCTCCTCAGTCATTACATCACAATATGTTGATCCTTATCCTAGCTGAGAAGCAATCCCATAATTAACTTTGGAATGCTGGTTCGACAAATTCGGTGTAAGATTATGTTATATATCTTGTTAATGCGTTCAACTCTTGTGTGGATACTAATTAATACATTATAACTTATTTGTAATGTAATGTTGCAGAAGAAAGTTGATTGGTTGCCTGAGCACAACTTTCAGATTAAGAATATCTTCAATACAAAAGGATCAATGCGTCTTTATGATATGTTGATGCAAGTGAGAAAGAAGCACAAGTGTCCAACTTGGATGGGTGAAACTGTTTGGAATGATCTTGAGAAGATATGGATGGATCCATCATATAAGGAGATATCAAATCGAGCTAAGAAAAATCGTGCTTCTTCTAAAGGAGGAGCTGTCCATACTGGTGGATCTATATCCATTGCTGAACATACTATTCAGATGGTACATTTTTTATGTAAAATTCTTCACTGTATAACCATTTAATGTTTAGCTCAAGGACATGCCTACTATTTGCTATTTTTATTGTTTTATTGTGTTGTTGTTTCAAAATACATAGATCTATTTTGCTAAAATATTTTATTGTTTTCCTTTGCTAGTGAAATGTGGCTCTCATCTTATTCATAGTTATATTGTTTTTTATTTTTTGTAAGGCTGAAGAGTTAGGTAGAGACCCCACATTGGATGAGGTCTTTTTAAAAACTCACACTAAGAAGAAGGACAACTCTTGGGTTAATGAAAGAGTAAAAAAAACATATGTAAGAAATATTAAATTATTCATATTTCATTTGTATTTCTTGTGAAAATAATCTGATTATGTTATATTATTTTCTATTTGAGCAGGAAACATTTCAAGGTAAGTTGCAGCAGGCCTCCAAAGGTGGGGAAACATCTAGTAGTTGTAGCCAAATGGTTAATGTAGAACCTCGCTTAGACATACGGGTCCAATCTGTTGTGGGAAAGAATAAAGGGCGTATTTATGGTGCTGGAGATAGATCCTCGCTTTATAGACCAGGTGTTGCAAGTCTAGTCGTAGATTCTCATCCATCTACAGATAGCAGCATTTGAGGAGCGAGCAAATGCGGCATAACACGAGGCACGAGAGGCGCGAGAAGAGCTAAGGAAAGCAGAGCAACATCGACAAGAGGAGGTTCAACAATTAAAGCAGCACACTACAGAGCTTCAGATGCACCTAGCAACATTGGCAAAAAGTGTTGCTTCCATACAAGCTGAGTCCTCCCGTCGTCATCCAGATTATGACGAGGATAAGTCTAACGATGATGACGGCGAGTAGTAATACTTATTTCAGTGTTTGTTTTATTTAGTAGTTATGACTACATATTTTGCTTAGACTTGTAGACATTATATATATAGTGTCGTTATCTATATTTTTAAATTTATGGTAGTGACATTGTGCTTATTTTGAGAATTATGGTACTGTAAATTGTGCTTATTTTGAGACTTCTTGTAGTCACTATTTGTACTTTGAAAATACTATTTATATAACACTTCACTTTGTTTTGACAATTATGTTTTAATATGCTTACAATTTATTTTAAAAACACATTAAAAAAATATAGAAAACAGTAGAATACAAAATAGAATGAATATATTTTTTCATTACCCACGAAAATTCCATGAGTAAATGAAAATTTACCCACGGACATGTCATGGATAACATTTTATTTATCAAATAGAAATCAGTATAATTTTAAGTAAGCATCCCCCACGGATTGTCAGTGAATAATGTTTCTAGTGACTATCCGTCGGTAAGTATCTGCGTTTTTACCCACAGAAAATCTATGAGTACTTTACCCATGGAGAATCGGTAAGTCAAGCTACCCACGGACATTCCTTAAGTAAGCATACCCCATTGCGTTTTCATGGGTAAATATTTTCCTACGAGCGAAATAGCTACGAACTCGTGTCGGTTGGTAATCCGTGAGTAATTTTTACGTTACCTAAGGACTTTCTGTGGGTAAAGATAAAATCTACCGTAGGTAGAGACAGTTTTTCTTGTAGTGAATCTTATTCCATAAAATACTTTTGCTAAAATACCATTATTTTTTTGGAAAATAAATTAAATAACTAAACATAATATTTATAATTTATATTACTCATTAAATCAAATATATATACGATTATCAAACCATAAGAAACTCACGCATATAAGGAGAAGTAATCATAAAATTAATCAACATATATTCTAAAATAATTTTAAACACCAAATTAATTTCTTTATAATCCTATTTAATTAATAAAATAGTTAATTATCAAATTTGGGATGTTACATTATACACATTTGTTCTAATGAACGGTTGGTTCAAAGCTTGTCTACCAATCTATTCGGGGATGAGTGAAAATATAACTTACTAAGTAATAGTTCAAATCGTAAGATACCTTTATAAAAACCATGAGATTTCTAGAATAACGGATTTAGATATATTTTGAAAATAGTGGGGGGTTGTGAGGGAATTTTCCAAAATATATTTGGAATTCTCTAATAGTTATATTAATGTAGCAAAATTAAATAACTTAATGTATCACTTGGTCAAGTGATTGCAATGCTTGTGTTTAATGCATCTATTAACAATCAAACTAATGCATCTCTTAAGTTACTAAATGTTACAATAATTTTCAATAGTTATTTTCTTTCACCAATTAGTATAAATTTCTCTATAAATAGAGATACTTTAGAGGTAGAAAGTAGTAAATAAATTTCATGTTACATTAGTCAAAATTCTGTCAAAAATATTTTTAAGTCAAAATTATAACTAAAATTATTGTTAAAAGCACACGGTTGCCATCAAAAAGCATACTTTTCAAATAAATATGTTTTAAGCCAAAAATGAAAAGGGAGGAACGCATCCGGCTTTCAGTAAGTTCACTTGACAATTTATAAATAATGTAAGTTGCCTTTTTTTATTTGATTGTATGAGGAAAGAATAAGATATGAAGTTTAATGTTTAGAAATTAAAACAAAATGATATAATTTTTTATGTTTGCAAATCCTGGAATCACCATTCATGAGAAGAAAACTTAAGGGAGTCTACCCTCATTTCTTCTTGATGCGGTGTATGACAATCTTCAAATAATTGAAAAGGTAATAATATTTTAATTTACATTCAAGCTTTATTAGCATAATGATATTAAAAGAACATGTAACCTCCAAAAAGTCATTGTGAATGTAGAACTATGTTAAGTTGTTCCGTTGTCTGAAGCTTTTTATTTATATTAGCTTTATATAAGTTTCAGGTTTAGTTTTTACTTTTTAATTATGTATTCTAATATTTTAATTTGTATCACTTTCTAAATTAAAGGGTGGAATAATATAATAAAGTTTAAATGTACTTTTGATCTACTTATTTTGTTAAAATCAAATTTCTAGTTGTTTAATTTCTAAAATTGGTGTTTTGATCTCTACCTTTTTATGATATTTCACTCTCAAGAATTACGTGACATTTAAATGTCATTTATGAGTAGGATAAAATACTATT
>JBBPBP010009779.1:34406996-34425164 GCA_037974735.1 Cicer chorassanicum
AAAATACTACCATCTTTATAGAATAGGCCAAACGATAAATTAATTAAGTATAACATCAATAATTTATATTGATTACTGAATCACAATAAATACCTATAAAATCATTATATCCTGGAAAATATATAAAAATCAAGAAATTAATCACAATATTATTAATATCTTAAGACAATTATTTAGAAAACAAATAATTAAAATATAACTATGCACACATTTATCATTTAGTCAAACGCATTCGAAAATATCTCTACAAATATCTGATGTAAATCTACATGTAAACTCACTCAAAATCTTATTCTCTAAAATACTTTTGCTAAAATACCATTATTTTTTTGAAAAATTAATTAAATAACTAAATATAATATTTATAATTTATATTACTCATTAAATCAAATATATATACGATTATCAAACCATAAGATACTCAAGCATATTGTAACACCCTAAACCCCAAAATAACATTTATAATAATTTCTACTAAATTATTTGAACAAAACTCGCAGCGGATAAAGAAAATCTATTTAATAAAATAAAGACTTTTATAACTAATTTTTGTTCCTCAATAAAAACAGGCAATCTCAATGAACTTGATTTAAGTAGAATTTCTTGATTTAAATCCCAAGACTTATTGGTACTAAGGTTTTCATATAAAAAGTGATCTGTAACTACATAAGTAAAATACACATTACAACTCTTAATTCCCGTTATCACCTATCAGAGCGTGGTTTCTCTCAAACATGAACTTCAAGACTCATTAATCTGTAATAACTGTGATTTCGCAAACGCAGGGCCAAGCCAGTCAAACACAAACAACGAAGGAGGTGAGTATTGAAATCATGTTGATAGTATAATATAATATAAGTAAGAAGAACACACAATTAATCTTAAATAAACCGTATCATTACACAAACATTCTTCAAGGAAAAACATCACATTATATAGTCAAAATCAAGGAAAATCAATACATTTCACTATAACATCAAATCATCTAAGAAATTATCATCGCACACAATACATATTAATCATACCAAACAATCACAAGAAAATGCAATGCTATGTACGAGCTTAGACTCTACTTCACAATGTGGTACCATTCAACCTTGATGTCATATAAGACTCATCATTACTCAAAATTGTATAAGAGATGAACATGATTTTTAACTATTTCAAAAATAAAATTAACAAGTTTTTCTAACAATAATAATGAGTTATTGTTGCCTCTTTTATCGACGATGAGTCATCGGGGTAGTTAGTCCCTCTTACTCATGTAGTCAATTAGCAGACCCCCACGATCAGACTCATTCAGTTGTACTTCCCCATAATTACTAGGCTTGTCAGGCCCTACCTATATGATGACAAAATAATCTCCACGTCACAAATTCTCAATATTTATTTTCTCCCCTTGTTGGCCTATGATACTCCATTAAGACCGTCATCTCAAACACAAATTGGAATCACAATTATTTAATCAGGGGTTACTTCAATATTTTCATCACAAATTTATAACATCACTATTGTAAATCACACATCATCATCATTACATAACTCATCACAAATTTAAAGCATCACTATCATTAATCGTACCTCATCACATAAACTTACCACAAATTTATAAAATCACAATTATTATTCATACATCATCATCATCACAGAAAATTATCACAACACATCCATCTTTTATTATCAGATCACATAAATTCATCTAATCAAACATATACATAAATTTAATTCGACACTCAATATCACAATAACATCAAATATCACACATTTAAAGAAATTCAATCAACCAACACCTTACAAATATTTCTATTCTATATTTTAATCTCACAATTTCCATATTTGCACATTTATTAATTTATCCCTCAAATGGCTACTGTCGTACGTAGGGGTGTGCAAAAAGTATGGTTAATTGGACCATATTGATAAATTGGATTGCACTGCACCACAATAAAACAAACCATTTAAATGGTTCATGAATTGAACAACATATTTAAAACAATTCGGTTAACCAAACTTTATTCGAAAACAGTTTAACAAATTTAAAATTTTTATAACCTCAATTAAGATTTTTTTTTTTCTAACAAAATTTTCAAAATTTAATTTTCTCAAAAAAAAAAATATAAAAAATATCCAAACTTTTTTTTCGAAAAAAAATTAAATCTTTTTTTTTTGTTGCAAAATTTTTGAGAAAAAAATCGAAGACATATTTTTTTTGAAAAAATTTTGACTTTTTTTTTGAAAAAAAAATCGAAACTTTTTTTATCGAGAAAAAAATCAAAAAGTTTTTGCCAAAAGAATTTCGAAATTATTTTTTCAAAATTTTTATCATAAAATTTTTTATATTTATTTTTCTAGAAAAAAATTGATATTTTTTATCAAAAGAATTTTCAAATAACTATTTTGAAATTAATTTTAACTAAAAATTTGTTCAAAATATTAAGCTAGTTTATATTTATAAACAAGTTTTAAACCAGTTCAGAACTGTACTGAACTTGATTTAAAAGTGGTTTTCAATAACTGAACCAAACCACTAATGTGGTACAATGCGGTTTGGGTTTTGAACCATGAACACCCCGAGCCGTACGTAGCGAGCCCCGGATAAATCGTTGGGAAATACGGTTTTCCCGTTCATCTCACAATATATTATACTCTTGAATTCAAACGCTCTCTCACCCCTTACCTTATTTAGACGCTTTCTCAAACACCGAAATCAATGGAAATTTTCAACAGCAACTGCAGATCGACAACGTACAACGAGTGAATCCGAATAACGGCGAGTTCACAAAATCGTTGAGACGTGACTGATAAATTATGAGGAGCATAAAAATAAATGTTAAATTATTATTAATAATTTTAGGAACAAAAATGGAGTCAAAACGACGAGAAAAAACTACAGAAAAGGTCTCACCGACTCGTCGGAGCGCGGAAAGGGTCTGACGTCAACTTCACCATAAAATACAAATGAGAAGTGCTTTTTGAAGGTTTCGACGAGAGGAATCCAAAAACGATGCCAGTTTTTTGAGACGACAAACGTCGTGATCAGAATCGGCCAAAAACAGCTCTGCCAAGGAAAGAAACGCAGTTGTTTCTGATTAAACGGGGCCATGATTGATAAAGTTGATGCCAAAAATGGATTTAGTGGCCGATTTTGTGTGGGATAGAGGTTGAGATCATTTCGAAATGCCAAGGAATTGGTGGGAGAGAATTTGAGAGAAAAATGGTTTGTTGCGATTTGGCCGCCATTAGTCTGATTTTCGTTTTTTATTTTTTTTAATTGCAGAAAGAGGTGTGCAGATAGCAGATGTACAAGGGTAGTCAAGTCTGAGGCAGAAATAGGGTGTAATGAGCAACTCGCAGGTGTAGGAAACAAAAGTCCAACTAGTAATTGCTCAAATTAATATGCAGAAGTAGAAAATAGGGGTGTAAACAGTCGTCTGGTCCAAAATTCATTTTCTAGTATTTCTAAAAACCCTTAATAAATAAATAATTTATTTTACTTTTCTAGAAACTTTTTCTCCAAAATACTCATTTTAACATAATATTATTTATCCTTAACATAGATTAATCAAATTTTAACCAAAACCCTCATATTCAAAATAATAACTATAATTATTACTATAACATTTCTCAAAATGATCACATAACATCATCTTTATAGAATAGTCGAAATGATAAAATAAATAAATATAATATCAATGATTTATATTACTTACTAAATCAAATAAATATGTATAAAATCCTCATACCATAGGAACTATATAAAAATAAAGAAAATCAATATTAAAATTACTATTATACCAAGATAATTATTTGTAAAATAAATAATTAAAATAACACATATATATATATATAAATAATTAAATATAATTATGTGCACACTTAACATCAGTCAAGCATACAAGAAAATATCATATTAACTACGAACACACATATTCATGTAGAATCGCCTAAAATCTTATTCTTTAAAATATTTACACTAAAATAATTTTATTTATAAAATAATAAAATATAATATTTTTTATTTATATCACTTATTTTGTCAAATATATACAAAATTAGCGTATCATAGAAAACACCCATATAACGAAAGTCAGTCACAAGATTTATCCACATATATTCTAAAATAGTTTTAACATCAAATTAATTATCTAAAATTCTATTTAATTAAGAAGATATTTATTATAAAATTTGGGGTGTTTCACATATAAGGAGAAGTAATCATAAAATTAATCAACATATATTCTAAAATAATTTTAACACCAAATTAATTTCTTTACAATCCTATTTAATTAATAAAATAGTTGATTTTAAAATTTGAGATGTTACATTATACACATTTGTTCTAATGAACGGTTGGTTCGAAGCTTGTCAACCAATCTATTCGGAGATGAGTGAAAATATAACTTACTAAGTAATGGTTCAAATCATAAAATACCTTCGTGAGAAGAAAACTTAAGGGAGTCTACCTCATTTCTTCTTTATATGACAATCTTTGAATAATTTGAAAAGGTAATAATATTTTAATTTACATTCAAGCCTTATTAGCATAATGAAATTAAAAGAGCATGTAACCTCCAAAAAGTCATTGTGAATGTAGAACTATGTTAAGTTGTTCGGTTGTCTGAAGCTTTTTATTTTTATATTAGCTTTATATAGGTTTCAGGTTTAGCTTTTACTTTTTAATTATGTATTCTAATATTTTAATTTGTATCACTTTCTTAATTAAAGGGTGGAATAGTATAATAAAGTTTAAATGTACTTTTGATCTACTTATTTTGTTAAAAACAAATTTCTAGTTCTTGAATTTCTAAAATTGGTGTTTTGATCTCTACTCTTTTTTATAATATGACATTCTCAATAATTACATAATATTTACATAATATATAAATGTCATTTATTAGTAAGATAAAATATTTTTTATGTCATTATTGTTGTAATAAATTTATTTATTTATTTATTTATATATTAAATATAAAATAAATAAAATTTTAAATAGTAGAGATCAAAAAAATTCAAAGAATTAGTTAATAGTTGGGATCGAAAAATCAGTCTTAAAAATGAGAGACTATAAATTTATTTTGAACAAAATAAGAGATCAAAAGTATATTTAAACTAAAAAAAAAAATGACAATTTGATAGTTTTGACTTTTGATCCCTTCTCCATTACCTCTAGAAAACAATGCCTCATTAACAAATTTAAATCAACGGTTCTGGTACACTTAATTATAATATAATCTCTAAATTATGTTTGATTTGAATTAACGGTTCAAATTATTGTTTTATTAAAAACACTGATTGTGTATTGTTCCTCAAATTATTCTCTTAATCAATTGGTTCAGATTAAAAATTCACTGAAACTAACAACAACATGATTATTCTTTTATTTACTGTTGATTGTGTTTGTGTTTCAATGGAATTAGTTTTGTAAAACTTATTTAGTCATGCAAAGAAGCATTGTAGATACAAGAAATTTAGTGTCAAACAGTTTTTAGAAATGAGGGGACTAAAAGATCATTCCATGCAATATAGGAGACTTTATTTAAGCCTAAATTTTTTTTAATAAAACAATTTTTCCACATGCATATTAAAATTTAATAAAAGTTTTTTTAATCATTCAAATAAAATATCTATTCAATATTCCTCAATAAAATTTTAAATTTTAAATTAATCAAATGTATCACATTAAAATTCAATAGATATTTTTTTTGCAAAAAAAAAAATAGATAACTCATTTTAAAATTAAAATAAATTTCAAATTATAAAATAAAAAAGGCAAATATCTGCGCATAATTTTTATATGGTTATCAAACATTTGAAATTCGAACAAAATCATTATATTATATTTTATATTATATCAATAATATTATCTTAAAATAAATTAGATTCTTGTGTACATGTTTATAAATAAATTAGATTTGATTAGGCATAATGGATTTATGACCATGCTATGCTAGCTATACTTGATCTATAATAATACACACGTGTTTCCTTCTTCTCACGTTATTATGTTAAAAATCACTTTCAGGATGACTGATTTTCGTGGAGACGCAGCTGTTCCAAGATAAATACGGGTTCAATTGGCGTGACTTATTAATGGTATTAGGATTTATAGTAGGATCTCTATTTCTTATATTTTGTCTTTGGTTAATATAGTTTTTAAGTTTATATATTAAAAAGTGTCTTTTTGGTCGAGCACGATGTAGGGCATACCGCGAACAGGTGAATGAGATCATACATAACTCATCCACCACTCTTGAATTTGAAATAACTAATTGTCCAACATATTTGGAGGATTTCAAAAATAATGAAAAAATTCACAAACTATCATGTGAACATACATTTCATGACATGTGTATATTAAGACATATATTTGAATATGATATTTGCCCTTTATGTAGGACAAATATTTTAGGTAATATTTTAGTATATATAATTTTATTAAATAAATATCACTTCATATATCTGTGTACTTTTTCTAAATCAATATTTGACGGAGTTAATGTTTGTGCATGAGGATGGAATGTTCCCCTTCCCTTTTTTGTACCCAATTAATAGCTAAGTAAGCAAAGTAATTAGTAATTATTTTATTTTAAATGTAAAATAAAAAACTAAAAAAAATATTAAATAAAAATATAATGGCAATTGAAAAAAACAAATAGCATGTGATTAGTCACGCTTTGTTAGAATATTTCGTGCTACATAGCACCAATTTTCGCATCCTAGTCGCGCTTAATTATCTCTCATGGACCTTAATTTTTCCTCTTGAAAGAATTGTTAATTACATTATCTTCTATTATTTTATAGAATTAATGGAAAAAAACAATTCACTCTAAATACGTTAAATTATTACAAAGTATTTAAGTGTTAAAGTTAACCTCCCCTTCTTTAATATTCGTTTTCAAGAATAGTAACACTAGTATTATTTCATGATCCAAAATATATATATATATATATAAAACAATTACTAATTACTTTGCTAACTAAGTTGTTACTTGAGTACAAAGAAGGGAAGGGAAACATTCTTTCCTTATGCACAAACATTAACTCTGTTGAACATGGATTTAAAAAAAGTTCATGGATACATGAAGTGATATTTATTTAACAAAATTATTTATACTAAAATCTAGCCTAAAATATTTGCTCTACATAAAGGGCAAATATCATATTCAAATATATGTTTTAATATACACATCTCATGAAATGTATGTTCACGTGATACTTTGTAAATTTTTACATTATTTTGGAAATCCTCCAAACATATTGAACAGTTAGTTAGTTCATATTGAACTCATTCGCCAGTTTGCCCTTGCATCGTGCTCGACCAACGAGACACTTTTTAATATATAAATTTAAAAACCATATTAACCAGAGACAAAATATAAGAAATAGAAATCCCAACATAAATCCTAATACCATTAATAAGTCACGCCAACTGAACCTATAGTTATTTGGGTAAACAATTGCGTCTCCACCAAAATCAGTCATCCTGAAAATGATTTTTAACATAATTATATGAGAGGAAGGAAGCACATGTGTATTATTATAGATATAAAGTATAGCTAGCATAGCATGGTCATAAATCTATTATGGCTTATCAAATCTAATTTATATATGAACATGTACACAAGAATCTAATTTATTTTAAGATAATATTATTGATATAATGTAAAATATAATATAATAGTTTTGTTCGAATTTCAGATGTTTGATAACCGTATAAAAATTATGGTCTTTTTTGTCTTATTGTAAATATGCCCTTTTGTTGTTGGACATTCATTCACAGTTTTTCCATAAAATGTGTATTTCGCACAATATTCTTTACGAAAGTTGGGTTAAGCTATGGTACAATGAAGAATGAACAAAGTAATGTTAGATTATGGATATCAACACAATCAAAATCACTGTCCACTTGATGTTGGATTTGTTAGACAAAAATTAACATAAACTAAATCATGAGTAAAACAAAATAAAAAGGTACGATAAGTGATAGACAACACCATGATGCTATCTCATAAAGTAGAATGATATTGTTCACCTAATAAAGTTTTGCTAGTTGCACCAATGTTGCAACATGCTGCATACAAGATTATAACTAGAAAGAGAATTAGTGCCATAATGTTAATTTTCAACAATATATGTAATACTTTTGAAGATAAGTACGTATGTACTCTTTGTGAGCGCGTGCGTGCTTCTGTAATCTAGCCATCAATATTTATTTAGATTTCTAAAAAATTTATAATACATTCATTATAAATTGAGTAATTAAACGGAATAACTAATCACAAAATTACTCCTTATATACATTACGAAGAGAAAGATATGAAAACTAATCTTAATATTTCAATTTTAGGTGGACGGTTAAGATTAATCGTAATTAATTATTACATTGATCATTTAATTAAAATGAAATGCATTAGAAAAATTATTGAATGATATCAATCAGTTTTTTCAAATATATTAATCCTAAATAAACACTTTTCTTTACTATAAATTGCAAAATAATTTTCGAATAAAATTAAATTTCATTCATCAAAAATCAATTCTATAATTCAACAAAAAAATACTCTCCAGATTTAATGAGAGAGAAAAAAGCAAGGTTATTTTCATTTTTATTTAATACATTTAAGACAATTAAATGAATATTTTCAATTTAATTTATTGTTTCAAAGTCAATACTACAAAAAATACTACTTATTTCTTTATTATTCATGTACATGTGACAATCTCTAAGTTGGGGTGAGAATAGGTCAGGGCAGCCATACTTTGAAATGCATGAGTATGACCTAAGATTAGTTTTTTAGGTCTGAGTCTGACCTACGGACTTTTTGTCCGACCTAATTTGGTCTTTTTAAAAGTTTGGTCTGACCTTTAAGCATATTTAGAAGCCTAATTAAAAAAGTAATAGGTCGACCATAATTAAAAAAGAAAAGAAAACTTAATTTACTAAAAAAAAATAAAAAAAATATTTTGCTAAAAGTCAAGAACAACATAACAGTGTTGTCGTGCTTTCAACCAATACTAGAATCGTCATTCCTACACATTCGTCAGTTTAGCTTTGTTTGTGATTGTTGTCTGCCGACCAAGATCAATGTTGATTTTGTCTCCATCCTCTTGCTCTAAATACTGAACGCGGTCAGATTCTATGTAGTGTTATGTATTATAGTTTTATTTTATTGTCTCTACTGTGATAAATGATTGAAGATGTTTTTTGTTTTAATTTTTATTAATTAAAAAAATCGATAAAAAATAAGTCAGACCACGCCATTAGCCCGCAAATATAGCTTATAATAGATGTGTATGTCTTGATAAAACACAACCCCTTAACAAATTGGGCCGGTTCAAACTAGCCCATTCATATGTACACACAGGTTCTATAGGCCAACCGCAGGTCAGGATTTGACTGACCAATTTGACAACTCTACGTGTCACCATATAAAGAAAGATTGAAGAGATAATGTTCTATATTGCCCATTGTTACACTCCAAATTTTATAATAAACTATTTTATTAATTAAATAGGATTTTAGATAATTAATTTGGTGTTAAAATTATTTTAGATTATATGTTGTGTAAAATACATGTTTTTGAATGAAGACAAAAGACCAACGATGACGATGATGATCAAGACAACAAGCTCAAAAAGAAGAAGTCCAACATATCTCATTGATTAACTTTAGACTTCAAACATATTAAATGTTTAAATATAAAGGTAAATGATACAATCACAAGATCAAGTACATGAGAACCTTTCATCTTTACATATGCATAAACACTATTTTTCAAAGTCCAAAATAATATTTTCAAAATGATAGAATCTTTATTTTTGACTAAAAATCATGTTGTAATCGAATACAACTAAGGTGTATTCGAATACAGATAAAAATGGCTAAGTCAGAGAGTTGGCCATCTCATCTGTATTCGACTACACAGTGAAAAATTTGAATAATTTTTTAACGTTACAGCAAGTTGTATTCGAATACAGAAATCTTGTATTCGAATACAGATAAGAAAAATGGCTAAGTCAGAGAGTTGGCCATCTCATCTGTATTCGACTACACAGTGAACTGTTTGAATAATTTTTAACGTTGCAGCAAGCTGTATTCGAATACAGAAATCTTGTAGTCGAATACAACTGGAAGCAATGCAATTTTTCAGCTTTGAATTCAATTTAAAACATTACAATTCTTTCTCAAACCTCTTGGATCAAAGGTCACGAATCTGAAGAGATGTTTATGGACTATAAATATGTCATAACTTCAGATTCAAAGTAGACAATCCAATGGCCAAACCTTGAACGACTTTGAACAACTTTTCTATTTTTCTCAAAGTCATTTTTCATAATTCAAGTACTTGCATTTCATTTTCATATCCTTGACAAAGGTTCTCAAAGTACTTGAAGCAATATTGGATTGTTATCATTATACCTCTCTTTCATATTCCTATATCCTTATCAAATCACATTACATGTAAAAAAGAAAGTAGTACTTTCTTTAAGTAACTTTATACAAGATAGTGGGGTGCTATCTTGTACATTATCTAAGATAGTGGGGTGCTATCTTAGAGGTTTTGTTAGAAGTTTGTAGCACAGATCCTAGGGTGGGACTTGTACATATTCTAACAATAGTGGAGAAATCTCTTGTGGTGTGCAAGAGGACTGGATGTACCCTTGGGTATAAGGGGAACCAGGATAATTCTGTTGTGTTCTTTACATTACTGCCATTTACTTTATCTTTTACCATCCATAAGCGCAAAAATCAATTGCTAACTCGCTGAAAACAAGAAATACTCTTAATCACCTAATTCACCCCCTTTCTTAGGTGCACATCTGATCTTACAATTGGTATCAGAGCAGGTTCAAGGTAATTTACTCCTTGATCAAACAACTCATGGCTTCCGCACTACCAGTTTTCAGAGATGGTGGCAGCAGTAACAAACCACCATGTTTCGTCGGTGAACACTACGATTTCTGGAAAATCCGCATGCAAGCATACCTTGAGGCACAGGGAGACGAAATATGGGATGCTGTCGAAAATGGTCCATACATTCCAACAACAAAGAGGAAATTAAAATAAAGAACTCTTGGACCGATGACGATAAAAGAAAGGTGCTATTCGATAAAAAGGCTAAAAATATTCTACAATCAGCACTTGGTATGGACGAATTCTTCCGCATATCTCACTGTAAAACAGCCAAGGAAATATGGGACACATTGGAAGTAACCCATGAAGGCACCATAGAGGTAAAAAGATCCAAACTAAACACACTTTCTCAAGAATATGAATTGTTTCGTATGCAGCCTGGAGAAACCATACTAGACATGCAGAAACGATTCTCCCACTTGACAAATCATTTGACAGCCCTCGGAAAGGTCTTCTCCAACGATGAATTGAATCTGAAAGTATTACGATCACTAACGAGGGCGTGGCAACCAAAGGTGACTGCGATATCAGAAAAGAAAAGCTTATCCAAGATGTCACTTTCTGCATTATTTGGAAAACTCCAAGAACATGAAATTGAACTTGGAAGGTTGGAGCAAAATGAAGGTCTAATAAAGAAGACCAAAAATGTTGCTCTAACGTCCGAATCAAAGGAACAAACCACAGATGAAAGTTCTGATGAAGACGAAAACATTACTTCCCTTGTTAGGAAATTTGGCAAGTTTCTTAAGAATGATAGAACTTTCAAAAAGGGAAGTTTCAAGAAAAAGGATAATTCTACTTCAAGCCAAAACTTCACTTGTTTCGAATGCGGGAAACAAGGACATATCAAAGCAGATTGCCCAAATCTTATCAAGAAGAATGCTGGTAAAAGAAAAGACTTCAAGAAAGCATATATAGCATGGGAAGATAACGATATAAGTTCATCATCAGAAACTGAAAGTGATGAATGTGCTAATGTTGCACTAATGGCTTCACATCATTCAGATGACGAAGAGGTTAGTAACTTTTCAGATGACGAAGAGGTTAGTAACTTAAACACTCCTCATTATAATCATGAATTAGCCATAGAATATAATGAAGCACAAAATGCAATAAAGGAACTTCTTGTTGAATGTAAAAATCTGCTTAAACAAGTATCAGCACAAAAGAAAGAAATTTCATGTCTTAAAAAAAAAATTGATATTATGGAAAAAGATGCTGAAAAATCAAAGCAGAATTTTACATGCAACAAATGTGATTCCCTTTCATTTAAAATTGTTCAATTAAATAGAGTGATTGAAAGATATGAAAAAGGACATATAGGATTGGAAAATGTTCTAAACATGCAAAGATATTCAAACGATAAAAGTGGTCTTGATTTTCTAAATTTGACAAACCAAGCACCAATAAGACCATTTTTGTCAAATCAAGTACTCATACAAATCAAGGAAATATTACAATTTTACAAAAAGGTCATTCTTATAAGGAGAAAATCACTCAAAATAAATTTCATACATATGCTATTAAAAATAAATTTACTCCTACTTGTACCTATTGTGGTCTTCATGGTCACACACCTTATGCTTGTCAAGTGAGAAACATTAGTGTTCCTAAAGGGCATTACGTGTGGATAAAGAAAGGTACTTTGTCATCACTCTTCAAAATTTAAAATTTTTCCTCTTGATAAGTTTCTAGAATTAATTCTTTTATATCTTTTATTAATATATGAATATGTGCCTTACATGTTGTATTTTCTATAAAAAAAAAATTTTTTAAAACAAAAACTTGAAAATGTAGATCGTATACTAGGAATAGTTTTGATGAAGCTTGTTTAACAAGTTCTTATGATGCTTTAGTTAATTTTCCTTTTCAATATGTTTTTGTTATAATACTTGATCATGATTTTGGGTATTATTTGATATTCAAATATTCTCTTTTATATCTTAACATTACTTGGATTCTACTTTATATATGGTCGATATTTTCCTTCTTTTTGATCATGTCAAAAGGGGGAGAAAAGTTTGGTATTTTGTTGTTTTTAAAACTGTTTGTAGGTCTTTTCCAAAATGATCACAACCATTCAAGTTCAACGGGGGAGTACGCATAAATTACGGGGGAGTAATTTTCCGATGATACAGTCTCTCCAAACAACAAAAGTTTTGTCATAATCAAAAAGGGGGAGAATGTAAAATACATGTTTTTGATGAAGACAAAAGACCAACGATGACGATGATGATCAAGACAACAAGCTCAAAAAGAAGAAGTCCAACATATCTCATTGATTAACTTCAGACTTCAAACATATTAGATGTTTAAATGAAAAGGTAAATGATACAATCATAAGATCAAGTACATGAGAACCTTTCATCTTTACATATGCATAAAAAGCATTTTCAAAAGTCAAAATTATATTTACAAAGTGTTACAATTAATATTTTTGACAAAATACAAAGGTGTATTCGAATACAACCTAAGTGTATTCGAATACAGATGCAATGGCTAAGTCAGAGAGTTGGCCATCTCATCTGTATTCGACTACACAGTGAAAATTTTGAATGATTTTTTAACGTTGCAGCAAGTCGTATTCGAATACAGAAATCTTGTAGTCGAATACAAGACAAAAACATGGCTAAGTCAGAGAGTTGGCCATCTCATCTGTATTCGACTACACAGTGAAATGTTTGAATAATTTTTAACGTTGCAGCAAGCTGTATTCGAATACAGAAATCTTGTAGTCGAATACAACTGGAAGCAATGCAATTTTTCAGCTTTGAATTCAATTTAAAACATTACAATTCTTTCTCAAACCTCTTGGGTCAAAGGCCACGAATCTGAAGAGATGTTTATGGACTATAAATATGTCATAACTTCAGATTCAAAGTAGACAATCCAATGGCCAAACCTTGAACGACTTTGAACAACTTTTCTATTTTTCTCAAAGTCATTTTTCATAATTCAAGTACTTGCATTTCATTTTCATATCCTTGACAAAGGTTCTCAAAGTACTTGAAGCAATATTGGATTGTTATCATTATACCTCTCTTTCATATTCCTATATTCTTATCAAATCACATTACTTGTAAAAAGAAAGTAGTACTTTCTTTAAGTAATTTTATCTAAGATAGTGGGGTGCTATCTTGTACATTATCTAAGATAGTGGGGTGCTATCTTAGAGGTTTTGTTAGAAGTTTGTAGCACAGATCCTAGGGTGGGACTTGTACATATTCTAACAATAGTGGAGAAATCTCTTGTGGTGTGCAAGAGGACTGGATGTACCCTTGGGTATAAGGGGAACCAGGATAATTCTGCTGTGTTCTTTACATTACTGCCATTTATTTTATCTTTTATCATCCATAAGCGCAAAAATCAATTGCTAATTCGCTGAAAACAAGAAATACTCTTAAACACCTAGTTCACCCTCTTTTCTTAGGTGCACATCTGATCTTACATGTTGATTAGTTTTATGATTAATTTTCTTTATAGGTGTGTTTTCTATGATGTGCTAATCTTGTACATATTTGACCAAATATGTTATATGAATAATGAATGTTAAATTTTATTTTTTTATATATTTTTCTAAAAATAATAGTATATTAGTGTAAATATTTTAAAAAATAAGATTTAGGAGATTTTACGTGTATATGTGAGTTGGTAATTAATATGATATTTTCTCGTGTGTTTGACTAATATTAAATGTATGTGCACTTTGATGGAGCTAAATATTCATGGAGCTAAATATCACTAGAAGGGGGGTTGAATAGGGATTTTGGCGTTTAAAAATAGTTTAAAGAGTTTTCGAGTTTCTGTCCTCTCTGAGAGGATGCAATCTGGAAAATAGATTTTTAAACTTTTTAAATAAGAACCGAATAAATGCAAGGAAAATATAAAGAGATAAACACACAACTTTTATACTGGTTCGCCCAAAGATGGCTACGTCCAGTCCTCACACCCTTGTGAGATTTCACTAAAAATCAATCAGACCAACCTCTTGCAGAGGATGATTACACTTTGTGTTTTCTCAAGCTTCACCAAGCTTACAACCTTGTTCCTTACAAGTTTCAAATATTTTCAAGTACACCTTACTTGAAAATTACAGATAGATATGAGTATGATTTCTTTCTCTTTACTTTAATACTTTCAAAAATGATATTTCTAAGATCTAGTGTATGAGTGTAGAAAGTGTAAAAAGAGGATTACTATTGCTTATGATAGACTTAAGATTATTGATCTTTTTTCTGCAACGTTGTGGTGTGTCTTATGATGTATAGCTTGCTGCCTTTTATAGAGGTCTTGTGATGTTATTTCCATGTGAGAAGCTCTTGTGACCGTTTGAAATCAAATCAAAACAATCCATGGTCTTTCATCATATTTATGACAATGCCATCCAGCTGTCCTTGGACAGAGGCAGTACATCCTCAGTGTGACACCCTAAACCCAAATTGAAATAGAAAGTAAAATGCATTAGTTTTGAAAGATACTGGCAGCGATTCTAAAATAGAGTATGAAAATTTTGTTTTAAACTATAGGGTTCGTGACGTCACACTCACACTTACACAAAATGCTTCCATTAAAATTCTCACTTACAAATCCTTTAATATCGAATATAGCTAAGGTTTTCTTAAATAAATATTTTTGACATAAAAACATGTTCTAAACTTAGAGACAATTAATTTCTACTTCTGAATAAAAGATAAAAAAATAACACGATCGATTGATCGAATTTACAAAAACCTAAATTAGTTCATAACTCAACAAAACACGACAATTTACTCCTACACAGTATCACCTATCAGAGCATGGATCACCAACCGATAACCTGAAATAGATGCGCTCTCGCAAGCGCCAAACACAAGCAACGAGGGGTGAGTTTCGAAATTATGTAATAATATAAAATACACGAGAAGAACACGCAATTAGTCAAAACAACACAAATAAAGAGAATGTTCAAGAACATAATATTAAAGATTAATCTAACTCAATCACAATAAAGCAGTTACAAGGATAAAATGCTATGCATGTCCTATACTCTATACTTCATCATTTGGTACCATTCTACTCTGAAGTACTTGGTTAGGAGGCCTGATACTATGCCACTACAAGAGTGGACGGACAATTCATGAATGGCCAAGTCCTCATAGATCCCCTCAACTCAACCCGAGACACATATACGCAACAGTCGGGGTACTCTTGTGTTGCACGGTAGTTCCCGGCCTTAGGGAATAACCCACTAATCCACTTAGGAATTCCCCACTAGATGTACCCCCAAGGTCTATCAGTCTTACCTTACAGTTCGACTGTAGCCCTCCACGATCAGGCTCATTCAGTTGTACTTCCCCGAATCGCTAGGTTTGTCAGACCCTCCCTATATGATGACAAAATAATCCTAACTCCGAATCTGTACAACACATATCTCATACTTACTCGATCATCACAACTCAATACATTTCAGTTTGACTTCATAATATTCATCATTATATGTATATCAGTCAATCACAATTCAATCCCAATATTTGGTTTACACTACTCACAATATCCAATCCAATCTTATCAATCGCAATAAAAAAAAATCAACACGTAGCACATTCAAATAATTTCACGATTTCAATCAAATAGCAAGAACACTCCATACAGTAACAATCACATTCCATAAAATCATTCAACGTGCAATCATGCTATAAATAAATTCACAACAATTCTATAGGTTGCTAAATTATATTTTAGTCCTCACTGTTACCATGCATATATTATTAATTAATTATTATTGCTCAATAGGGCTCGACCGTACGTAGTGAGCCCCGGATGAATGTCTGGGAATTTCGATATTCCCGTTCATCTCACGTTATTTTATATTCATAAAATCGAACCTCATCTCACCCTTACCTTAGCTGAAGATTTTTCCAAACAACGATGATTTATTTATTTAATGTGTCGCATCTTCGCCAGCCACCGTCTCTAATATCCCGCGAAAGAAAATAAATCAACGCAACAACCAAATACAAGTTAATTACTTGCTCCAATAGATACATAAATTTGTGATTAAAAATAAATAAATTATTTGTTATTTGTAATATAACTAAAAAATATACTTAATATCGTCAAAACATACATATTAATATAATCTGATTTTATTTCACATATCGGTTAACAAAGTCACAGTTTTTGTTTTTAAGAACCCTTCAAACAACCAATAAAAACCATTTAAAATTTCCAGCCCTTCTAGTATGTTTCAAATATATATAATAATAAAAATAAAAACATATGTAAAAACAATGCATTAGGCAAACACCATCACAAGGAAGTCGACAGCAAATTGAGAGTAATTCATATTAATTTCAGCCTAATGTAGCAAGTTTGCTACTAAAAAAAATGCAGAGAACAATACTTGATAAAAACATACTTATAAATATAATAACATAAAATAATGTATAATTTTAATTAAAATAAGTCAGAATCGCATAGTATATATATATATATATATATATAATAAAATTGATAGTATTTATTTAAATTGATGCGTACGACAAATCACTTTTAAAATAAAATGAATTCTTTAGATGCAGATTAATTTCAGAATATATGTCTAGTAATATAATTCAATCATATCCGGGACTATTATTACTAAGAAATTGGAATGAAGAACACATGTCTAATTTACGATGATCATACGCACAGGTATTACTAAAAATTAAAATAGAGGAATACATACCAATATTACTATGAGGCAGATGAAATATAGAAAGAAAAAAAAGGAATACATACCAAGCCTTGTTGACGTGTAAGGAGGAATTAGTAATGAAATATAGAACAAAAAAAAGGATTCGGGGTTGTGATCGGAATGCCCAGGCTAATGGCGGCAGCACCTTAGCCTATATTCTACCACTTACATATATATGCCCAAGCTAATGGCGTTGTGAACGGGATGCCCAGGCTAATGGCGTTGTGAACGGGATGCCCAGGCTAATGGGCAAGTCCACTTAGCCCATATGCCATTATTATTATTATTATTATTATTATTATTATTATTATTATTATTATTATTATTATTATTATTATTATTATTATTATTATTATTATTATTATTATTATTATTATTATTATTATTATTATTATTATTATTATTATTATTATTATTATTATTATTATTATTATTATTATTATTATTATTATTATTATTATTATTATTATTATTATTATTATTATTATTATTATTATTATTATTATTATTATTATTATTATTATTATTATTATTATTA
>JBBPBP010009779.1:34425386-34435914 GCA_037974735.1 Cicer chorassanicum
TACATAATTAATATAATTATTTTATATTTATATTTACATAAAAATAAATTTAAATAATAAAGGTCTAGATAACAATACTACTAAAATAATATATATATATTTTTTAATAAAATAAATAAGTCTAATTACAACTATCAATGATTTTAATTTAAATAACTACAAAGACAAACAAAGAAAGACAATCACGTAAAAAAAATAAATAATAATAATCACACCACAATAAACACATGTATAAGAAAATATCACTAATTTATAATCATAATAAATTATGGTATAACAATAAATTAGGGTGTTACACTCAGCCTTGACGTTGACTCTCATTGGACCTTGGTCTTGTGTTGTCCTTTTCTTTTCTCATTCTTCAAGACCTGTATGACTTCTATTTTGAGTTTGTTTGTAGTTGCCTTTTTGTAGATTGACTTTGCTTTATTTTTTCAATCATACAAGAATGATATATAGGTCTGCACATTAACCTTTGCACATGGGATGGTGGTTTGCAAAAGTGTGACTATTTGAAGATCCATCCTCTTGTATAGTACATGTCATCCTCGTACCTTGTACAGCTGGCCTTCTAACTTCTTTTTATAAAACGCTTTATATATTCATTCGTTAATACTGCTTTGACTTCTTTTGATGAATAAAAAACATTATTTCAGCGAGGATGAGAATTTGCTACTTGAAGGCCTATCCTCTCAAGGGTTTATCCAATCCTCCAATTTGAAAACTTAATGGAATGAACCAGATTTTTCTCCCTTTTGATCTAATTGAAGATTAACCTGTTTTCTTATAATAATTCACTCAAAAGCACAAATTAGTCATTAACCACACTCATAATCTTTAAATAATTTAGTTATCATTAAAATCATTTGAGAGGTTTTGTCTCAACAAATATCACTAGAAGGGGGTTGAATGGGGATTTTGGCGTTTAAAAATAGTTTAAAGAGTTTTTGAGTTTCTGTCCTCTCTAAGAGGATATGAACTGGAAAATAGATTTTTAAACTTTTTAAATAAGAATAGAATAAATGCAAGGAAAATATAAAGAGATAGACATACAACTTTTATACTGGTTCACCCAAAGATGGCTACGTCCAGTCCTCACACCCTTGTTAGATTTCACTAAAAATCAATCAGATCAGCATGTTGCAGAGGATGATTACACTTTGTGTTTTCTCAAGCTTCACCAAGCTTACAACCTTGTTCCTTACAAGTTTCAAATATTTCAAAGTACACCTTACTTGAAAATTACAGAGTGATATGAGTATGATTTCTTTCTCTTTACTTTAACACTTTCTAAAATGATATTTCAAAGATCTAGTGTATGAATGTAGAAAGTGTAAAGAGAGGATGACTATTGCTTATGATAGACTTTAGATTATTGATTGTTTTTCTGCAATGTTGTGGTGTGTTTGATGATGAATAGCTTGCAGCCTTTTATAGAGGTCTTGTGATGTTTTTTCCATGTGACAAGCTCTTTGTGACCGTTTAAAATCAAATCAAAACAATCCATGGTTCTCATCATATTTACGAAAATGCCATCCAGCTGTCCTTGGACAGAAGTAGTCCTTCCTCATCCTTGAGATTGACTCTCATTGGACCTTGGTCTTGTGTTGTCCTTTTCTTTTCTCATTCTTCAAGACCTGTAGGACTTCTATTTTGAGTTTGTTTATAGTTGCCTTTCTGTAGATTGACTTTGCTTTATTTTCTCAATCATACAAGAATGATATATAGGTCTGCACATTAGCCTTTGCACATGGGATGGTGGTTTTCAAACATGTGACTATTTGAAGATCCATGCTTTATGCCATCCTCGTACCTAGTACAGCTGGCCTTCTGATTTCTTTTGATAAGATGCTTTATATATTCATTTACTCATACTATTTTGACTTCTTTTGATGAATTATAAACATTATTTCAGCGAGGATGAGAAGTTTCATCTTGAAGACCCATCCTTTCAAGGTTCTGTCCTATCCTCCAGCTTGAATACTTAAAGGGTTGACCCAGATTTTTCTCCCTTTTGATCTAATTGAAGATTAACCTGTTTTCTTATAATAATTCACTCAAAAGCACAGATTAGTCATTAACCACAATCATAATCTTAAAATAATTTTGTTATCATTAGATCATTTGAGAGATTTTGTCTCAACAATCTCCCCCTTTTTGATGATGACAAAATTCTTTAGATTGTGATTTTTTAAATATGAAAACATGATGAGATTTAATGTTTATGCTCCCCCTGAATCAAGTGAGTAATCTTTTTAAAATTTTTAAGTTCTAAGAAAATATTACTCCCCTTGAATGTATGCCAGAAATATGAATCTAAGAAAGTAAAGATAGACCATAATGATATTTCAAGATAAAACCAATAATGTTATAATGGCATAAACCTTAAACATAGTCAATTCAAAACATAGAACAACAAAACATTAATCAACAAAACATTAACTTAACAATCATCAAAACATCATAATCATAGCAGCAACAAAACATCATAATCATTCTCCCCCTGAATTGTGGCAGCAGAAAAAAGAATAAGAGTAATAATGCTACTTTGGAGAGGACGGCTCATCAGAGGAAGACGAAGGGGAGGAAACAGGAACAACAAACAAAGGCATGGCAGGGAGCTCAGGAAGATGAACATCAGGAGCAGCCGTAGTAACCAGATGTTTGGTAACCCATTCAAGAATGAGTCCAAACTGTGCAAACGAGTTCTGGAAGAGATCGAAACGTCGAATCAGTTTCTACTGATCCTTCCTGATGGTCTTCAGGAGCCGCATTTGCTTAAACTGAAGTGAGGGTTCATCATCCAATGGCAGTTTGAAAATTTTGAAAATTTTGGTTAATACCATGCCATAAGGGGCTGACCTTCATAAAATTGAGGCATTCAACATAAAGCTGAATATGATGTAGCCTAAATGTAGGGGAGTTCCTGACATAAGGTGGTGGATGAGGAGGAGGTCTAGTTCAGTTACCATCTCGAAACTGCCAGCTCTAGGAACAATACAATGGACACAAATGTTGTGAAGGATACGAAAAATAGGAAGGAGGTTGGATGCTACATGAGGTTTGGAAGTGGATATCAGAGTGTTGTTAAGGATGGAGTTACGGGTGACCATACATTGATAATACCAATTCTCAGAAAAACAACATATACCTTCATTGCGAATGTCCAGGATTTGGCACAAGGTGGTAGGGTTGATCTCCATGTGAACACCCTTCAGAACAATGTTGAAGCTTGTAAGGCCTCGTGAGCCATTTGAAGTAGCATAAAACGCCCTTATAAGGCGTGGATATTGAGGTTCATTTATACGATGAAATGAAGTCCAACCTAACTGATCAAACATTTCTTCAATGTTGAAACCACCCTCTTTCAGATTAGCGATGCAAATAATTTTTCCATTTACAACAGATTTATTTTGCCATTTAGAAACATAATTAGTTTCCAGGATAGGTGAGTCAAACAGTTTGACAGAGATTTTGGATGGTGAGGATCGAGGTTTTTTGGAGAAAAAAAACCATAGGCCTTTTGGGAGTGGAAGCTATAGTGGTGTTTTTGGCAAGTGGTGGAGGATGTATAGACTCAGCAGAGATGGTTTGTTCAGAGTCATCTGAATTAATCACGTGTACAGTGTTGTCTTGAGACACTAACCTCCTGGATGAAACAGCTCCAGACATGATCCTAGAGGATCGTCTTTTAGGTGTAGAGGATGTTGTAGAGGATGAATGTTTGGTAGAGTGTTTTTTAGGATTTGTGGAAGGGGAGGAAATGGTTGCACAAGGTTCAGGAGGATTAGACATGGATAGTGGTTGTTGAGGCGTAGTTGCGTCAGAGCAGCCCTCTTCATGATGATCAGACTCCGCGCTGGAGTATTGATCTCGGACAATTTCATTGTCTTGAGTAGGGGCTTTGCGTTTAGCTGATACTTTAGTGCAAGCCATTTTTTGAGTTTTGATTCTGAGAAGGAAAACGTAGAATGATGATAGAGTTGGATTGAAGAAGAAGGTTGAAGGATGATGAGAAGAGATGATTGATGGATAATTAGTGGGTTAAGTAGAGGACGATGGCAGTTGAAACAGAAGTGACTGTTCAATGGAGGAGGCATTAGACGTTTCCCTAGGTTGTCATGATTATGGAGGCGCTAGGCTAGGGGCATGGGAGAACGGACGGGTGTAGCCGTTTGTGCAATTAATGCAATGTCAGCACAAGAGACCACGCCACGCAGACTGACCAATGACAAGGGAGGCGCGTGCATGCGTGATACGAGGAATTTCACAAATGAGGAAACTGTATCCTCTGGGTTATTACCATCCTCTCAGCTTTTTAACTTAAAAAGAACTTTTAATCGCTCAGCAAGTTTTGACCAAAAAAAATTAAACAATCAAAATAAGAGACACACAACAATGTACAATGGATAAAACACTTAATCAAATAATTTTTGAAAAATTAATGATGGAGAGTTTTTCCAAGATATCTTTGAACCTATCCTCCTGAAGAGGTTTAGTGAAAATATATGCTAGTTGATTTTTAGTATCAATGAAAATCAATTCTATATCTCCTTTTTGAACATCATCTCGTATGAAATGATGTTTAATTTCTATATGCTTAGATCTAAAATGTTGTATGGGGTTTTTTGAAAGATTAATGACACTAGTATTGTCACAGAGGATAGGAATTTTAGTGTACCTTAGTGAATAATCTTCAAGTTGATTTCTTACCCACATCATTTGAGAGCAGCATTGAGCAGCTGATACATATTCAGCCTCCGTAGTTAAAAGGGCAATGGTGCTTTGTTTCTTGCAAGACCAACTGATGAGAGAATTTCCAAGAAATTGACAAGCTCCACTTGTACTCTTCCTTTCCACTTTGTCTCCAACATAGTCAGCATCACAGTAAGCTTTGAGGTCAATGTCTTGACAATTTTTATACCATAAACCCAGATCTGTTGAACCAACAAGATACCTCAAAATTCTTTTTACAGCTGTGAGGTGTGATTCTTTTGGTGAGGATTGTAATCTGACACATAGACCTATGGCAAATACTATGTCAGGTCAGCTTACAGTTAAGTATAATAATGATCCAATCATTCCTCTGTACTCCTTTTCTGATATTGGAGTTCCTTCATCATCTCTGTGTAGCATGGAGGATGGGTGCATAGGAGTTCCCATACTCTTGGTTGAACTCATGTTGTATTTCTTTAGCAAATCTCTGGTATATTTTTCTTGAGATATGAAGAAGCCAGTTTTAAATTGCTTGATCTGTAAACCAAGAAAGAATTTTAATTCTCCCAACATGCTCATTTCGAATTCACTTTGCACGAGGTTAGCAAAATCTTCACACATCTTTTCGTTTGTAGACCCAAAGATTATATCATCAACATAAATTTGCACAATTAATAAATCCTTTTCAAGAGTTTTCTTTAAGAGAGTTGTATCTGTATGTCCTCTTGAAAAACCATTGTCTTTTAAAAATGAGATTAACCTCTCATACCAAGCTCGAGGAGCTTGCTTTAATCCGTAAAGGGCTTTTGAGAGTTTGAACACGTGGTTGGGCTTCTTTTCATCCACAAATCTAGGAGGTTGTTTAACATACACCTCCTCATTCAAAAAACCATTCAAAAAAGCACTTTTGACATCCATTTGGTATAGTTTGATACCTTTATGGGTGACATATGCTAGGAGGATTCGTATAGCTTCAAGTCTAGCAACTGGTGCAAATGTTTCATCGTAGTCAATTCCTTCCTGTTGGTTGTAGCCTTGAGCAACTAGCCTTGCTTTGTTTCTTATTACCTCTCCATCCTCATTCAGTTTGTTTCTGAATATCCATTTTGTTCCAATGATGGATTTTTCAAGTGGAAGAGGTACAAGGTTCCACACCTTGTTTCTTTCAAACTGTGAGAGTTCCTCCATCATGGCTTCAACCCATGATTTGTCACAAAAAGCTTGATCAATATTTTTGGGTCAATTTGTGAAATCATGGCCATGGTAGCTGCATTTCCTCGTAGAGACTGTCTGGTCCTTACACCATCAGTCGTGTGTTTATCAATTTTTTCTAAGCACAAGTCATCAAACTCATCAAAAATAACATGCATGGATTCCTCCACAGTTTGAGTCCTAAGATTATATATTCTATAACCTTTTAACGAAGTGGAGTATCCCAAAAACAATCCTTTGTCAGATTTTGAGTCAAATTTTCCCAAATTTTCTTTATTATTTAGGATGTAACAATAACACCCAAATATATGAAAATATGAGATGTTTGGTTTTCTTATGGATACACGATTTGAAACATAACAAGTGGTATTGATTGCTTCGGCCCAAAAATATTTTTCAATGTTGGCTTCATTCAAGATGGTTCTAGCTATTTCTTGCAAAGTTCTATTTTTCCTCTCAACAACTCCATTTTGTTGAGCGGTTCTTGGGCAAGAAAAATTGTGAGAAATACCATTTTCATCAAAAAGATTTTTAAATGATTCATTTTCAAATTCACCTCCACGGTCACTTCTCACGGATATAATTTTTTATCCCTTTTCATTTTGGATCTTTTTACAAAACTAATAAAACGCTTCAAAGGCATCATTTTTATGTTTTAAAAATAAGACCCAAGTAAAACGTGAAAAGTCATCAACAATCACAAATCTGTATCTTTTTCCACTAAGGCTTGGAGTTTTGATAAGACCAAATAGGTCAATATGAAGTAGCTCAAGAGGATGATTTGTGGAAACAACATTTTTAGAAAGAAAGCTACTTTTAACTTGTTTTCCTTTGGCACAAGCTTCACAAATTTTGTCCTTTTCAAAATCAATTTTTGGAAGGTCTTTAACTAATTCTAATTTAGACAATTTAGAAATAGTGTTTAAACTTGTATGACCAGCTCGTTTGTGCCATATCCATTTATCTTTTTCAATGGATACAAAACAAAATTCAGTAGGCAAATCATCAAGATATAGCTCATATAAATTCTTTTTTCTAAAACCGGAAAAGAAAACACTACCCGAGGATGAGTGTTTAACCTCGCATAGATTGGGCTTAAAAATAACTTCAAAACCACTATCACAAAGTTGACTAATACTATGCAAGTTATGTTTTAAACCATCCACATATTGAACATTTTCAATTTTGGCAAAATTTTTATTACCGATGATACCGGTACCTTTTATTTGAGCTTTATCATTGTTTCCGAATGTGACCGATCCTCCATCCTTTATTTCCAAGGAAATAAAGCAATGCCTATCCCATGTCATATGCCTTGAGCAACCACTGTCCAAGAACCATGGCTTTTTTTGTTGATAAAAGGATGTACCTGTGTTTGAGTTTAATAGTGACTTAGGTACCCATATAGAAGTGGGTCCTTGTTGGTTAGTTCTTCCTCTTGTGAGGAATTTTCTTTTATGATAACAAACGGAATCGTGATGCCCATGTTTACCACAGAATGAACATCCTTTCTTAATGTTGTCAGCCATTTTCTTGGCATAACATCTTTTGAAGGTATGTCCTAGTTTTTTGCAAAAAGTGCATCTTGGCCTATCCTCTTGTTTCTTTGGAACAAAAAAATTTTCATACAGTTTTTGTTTTTGAGAACTTTTAAATCCAATGCCAGCTTTGTCAAAAATTCCAGATTGTGACCCCATTATTTTTTGAAAAGTATTAGTGGATTTAACAAAGTTGGTAAGATCATTTTTGAGCTCTTCAACTTTTATTTTCAAAATTTTCTTTTCTATATCCTCTTCTGGAGGATTGGTTTTGACAATCCTTTTGTTCAAAATAGAGTGTTGCTCAAACAACTTTTCATGCGATAACTGCAAGTCTCGAATGGTTTGTTCATAATTTTTATTCTTAGCTTGTAGTTCCTCATTTAGCTTCTTTATTTCATAAAGTTGGTTTTTAAGAAGCCCACGTTTTTGAGACAAAGTGTTTGAGTCATTTAAAAGATTGTCAAATTCTATTTCTAATTGTTCACAAGTAGGACAAAGTTCAGATATGCTTACCTTTTCAGATTCTGTATTTGTCATGAGACAGATGTTGGCCTCTTCTTCCTTTTCTTGCTCAGAGGATGAATCATCTATGTCATCCCACGTGATCATCACAGATTTGTTTTTGTAGGGAAATCTTCTTGATCCCTTTTTGTTTAGAGGACACTCAGTTTTGTAGTGACCCAACTTGTTGCATCCAAAACAAGTAATCTGACTTTTGTAAGTTTTTTCTTTTTGAGGAAATCTTGTGTCCTGTCCTCTACGATTTATCATCCTCTAGATTCTTCTGGAAATTAGAGCAAGTTCATCTTCTTCCTCAGATAGAGGATACTCTGCATTTTTCTTCTTTGTGGCTTCTTCAGTCCTCTTGGAGGATGAGCTTTCTATTTGACTTGATTTTAGAGCTATCATTTTTCCTTTTTTGTTTGGTTTATCAGCTAGCAACAGAGGTTCATGAGCTCTTAGAGTTCCAACCAGGTCCTCTAGTTTCATGTTGGCCAAGTCTCTTGCTTCTGTGATGGCAGTCACCATTGGCCTCCATTCTTTTGGTAAACTCCTTAAGATTTTTCTTATCCTCTCTTGAACAGAATAAACCTTTCCAAGAGATCTCAAGATGTTAAGTATGATTGTCAGCCTTGAGAACATTTCATCAATCGTTTCTTCCTCCTTCATCTCAAATAACTCCAATTCTCTTACTCCCATGTCAATCCTTGCTTCCTTTACGTGGCTTGATCCTTCATGATGAATCTTTAGAGTGTCCCAAAGTTCCTTGGCGTTTTTGCATTCTTCAACTCTATCGTATTCTTCCCTGCTCAAAGCACACGTTAGAAATAAATGAGCTTTAGAGTTTAGGAGTACCTTAGCATTTTCATCAGTCGTCCACTGTGCTTGAGGTTTCTCGTCAGAGGTTGCATCTGTGTTGTAGATTCTGATGACATGATCCCCATTCTCAACAATAGACCACATGTTGTTATCTTGTGATATGAGAAACAATCTCATCTTACCTTTCTAGTGGTAGTAATCTGTACCATCAAAGTAGGGAGGTCTGGTGGAGGATCCTCCTTCAGGAACATACTTAGCTTTTGACATTTTTTCTTTTGATCTCTTTCTCTTACACTGTTAGATGTAATATTTCTAGAGAATCTTGCTCGCAAGCCAATTGGTGGAGCTAAATATCACTAGAAGGGGGGTTGAATTGGGATTTTGGCGTTTAAAAATAGTTTAAAGAGTTTTTTAGTTTCTGTCCTCTCTGAGAGGATACGAACTGGAAAATAGATTTTCAAACTTTTTAAATAAGAACACAATAAATGCAAGGAAAATATAAAGAGATAAACACATAACTTTTATACTGGTTCACCCAAAGATGGCTACGTCCTATCCTCACACCCTTGTGAGATTTCAATAAAAATCAATCAGAATAGCCTCTTGCAGAGGATGATTACACTTTGTGTTTTCTTAAGCTTCACCAAGCTTACAACCTTATTCCTTACAAGTTTCAAATATTTCCAAGTACACCTTACTTGAAAATTACAGAGTGATATGAGTATGATTTCTTTCTCTTTACTTTAACAGTTTCTAAAATGATATTTCAAAAATCTAGTGTATGAATGTAGAAAGTGTAAAAAGAGGATGACTATTGCTTATGATAGACTTATGATTATTGATCTTTTTCTGCAATGTTGTGGTGTGTTTGATGATGAATACCTTGCTGCCTTTTATAGAGGTCTTGTAATGTTCTTTCCATGTGACAAGCTCTTCGTGATTGTTGAAATCAAATCAAAACAATCCATGGTCTTTCATCATATTTACGAAAATGCCATCCAGCTGTCCTTGGACAGAAGCATTCCATCCTTAGCCTTGAGATTGACTCTCATTGGACCTTGGTCTTGTGTTGTCCTTTTCTTTTCTCATTCTTCAAGACCTGTAGGACTTCTATTTTTAGTTTGTTTGTAGTTGCCTTTCTGTAGACTAACTTTGCATTATTTTTTCAATCATACAAGAATGATATATAGGTCTACATATTAAGCTTTGCACATGGGATGGTGGTTTGCAAACATGTGACTATTTGAAGATCCATGCTTTATGCCATCCTCGTACCTAGTACAGCTGGCCTTCTGATTTCTTTTGATCAGATGCTTTATATATTCATTTATTCATACTGTTTTGACTTCTTTTGATGAATTATAAACATTATTTCAGCGAGGATGAGAAGTTTCATCTTGAAGACCCATCCTTTCAAGGTTCTGTCCTATCCTCCAGCTTGAACACTTAAAGGGTTGACCCAGATTTTTCTCCATTTTGATCTAATTGAAGATTAACCTGTTTTCTTATAATAATTCACTCAAAAGCACAGATTATTCATTAACCACAATCATAATCTTTAAATAATTTTGTTATCATTAAAATCATTTGAGAGATTTTGTCTCAACACACTTAATTATATTTAATTATTTCTAAATATATCTTATTTTAATTATTTATTTTATAAATAATTATCTTGAGATAATAGTAATATTATGTTTGATTTTCTTTATTTTTATATGCTTATTTTGGAATGGTGA